>CM060084.1:48411547-48754047 GCA_030533445.1 Cyprinodon diabolis | reverse complement strand
CCAACGTTAGGCCGTCTACAGCAGGCAGGGCTAACGTTAGGCCGTCTACAGCAGCCAGGGCTAACGTTAGGCCATCTACAGCAGGCAGGGCCAACGTTAGGCCGTCTACAGCAGCCAGGGCTAACGTTAGGCCATCTACAGCAGGCAGGGCCAACGCTAGGCCGTCTACAGCAGGCAGGGCCAACGTTAGGCCGTCTACAGCAGCCAGGGCTAACGTTAGGCCGTCTACAGCAGCCAGGGCTAACGTTAGGCCATCTACAGCAGCCGGCGTTAACGTTAACCCGTCTGCAACAGCCAGGGCTAACGTTAGCCCGTATGCAGCAGCCAGGGCTAACGTTAGGCCGTCTACAGCAGCCTGGGCTAACGTTAGGCCATCTACAGCAGGCAGGGCCAACGTTAGGCCGTCTACAGCAGGCAGGGCCAACGTTAGGCCGTCTACAGCAGGCAGGGCCAACGTTAGGGCGTCTACAGCAGCCAGGGCTAACGTTAGGCCGTCTACAGCAGGCAGGGCCAACGTTAGGCCGTCTACAGCAGGCAAGGCCAACGTTAGGCCGTCTACAGCAGGCAGGGCCAACGTTAGGCCGTCTACAGCAGCCAGGGCTAACGTTAGGCCATCTACAGCAGGCAGGGCCAACGTTAGGCCGTCTACAGCAGGCAGGGCCAACGTTAGGCCGTCTACAGCAGGCAGGGCCAACGTTAGGCCGTCTACAGCAGCCAGGGGTAACGTTAGGCCGTCTACAGCAGCCAGGGCTAACGTTAGGCCATCTAAAGCAGCCGGCGCTAACGTTAACCCGTCTGCAGCAGCCAGGGCTAACGTTAGCCCGTATGCAGCAGCCAGGGCTAACGTTAGGCCATCTACAGCAGCCGGCGCTAACGTTAACGTTAGCCCGTCTACAGCAGCATGGGCTGTTAACCCTTCTGCAGCAGCCAGGGTGTGACAAAGTGGTTTAGTTTGTGTTTTCCACTTGTCCCTTATTGTTTCTTCTGATTTGTAATGCTTAAATTTAAACATTAGTTTGCAACTTTGACTTTCACTTTGTTTGTGTAAGCATTATGTTGCAGTTTCCATCTACCTATGTTTAGGTTAAAGCTATTACTTCAGGATTATGGAATGAAATTGTTTATTTTGTTTCAAATTATATTCATGGTTTTTGTTTTCCTTTTTACTTACCATTGTTTAAGTATTTCCTACTAATTTTACTAAATTATGTCATCCATTACTTTGCTGGATTCTACCATTTAGAGGGTTTTCTTTGGAGTTATCCTTTGTTTGTTTTTCATTAAAGTAACTTTTTGAGTTATCTTGTTTCACACTGTTTATTTTGCAGGCTCTTTCTTTATGTAGATGAGTTTGTAAATTAGATTAAGTTTATTCTTGTTTCTCTGTTTAGACTTTTTTTTTTTACCTGTTTAATTGAGGCTTGGTCCACTCAAGTGCAGGTGTGTTGCCAGGGCTAACATTAGCCCATCTGCAGCAGCCAGGGCTAACTTAGCTCGTATGCAGAGGCCAGGGCTGACGTTAGCCCGTATGCAGCAGCCAGGGCGGATGTCAGCCCGTATGCAGCAGTCACGGCTGACGTTAGCCCGTATGCAGCAGCCAGGGCTGATCTTAACCCGTATGCAGCAGCCAGGGATAACGTTAGCCCGTATGCAGCAGCCAGGGCTGATGTTAGCCCGTATGCAGCAGCCAGGGATAACGTTAGCCCGTATGCAGCAGCCAGGACTGATGTTAGCCGGTATGCAGCAGCCAGGGATAACGTTAGCCCGTATGCAGCAGCCAGGACTGATGTTAGCCCGTATGCAGCAGCCAGGGATAACGTTAGCCCGTATGCAGGAGCCAGGGCTGATGTTAGCCCGTATGCAGCAGCCAGGGCTGACATTAGCCCGTATGCAGCAGCCAGGGCTGATGTTAGCCCGTAGGCAGCAGCCAGGGATAACGTTAGCCCGTATCCAGCAGCCAGGGCTGACGTTAGCCCATATGCAGCAGCCAGGGCTGATCTTAGGCCGTATACAGCAGCCAGGGCTTATGTTAGCCCGTATGCAGCAGCCAGTGCTGACGTTAGCCCGTATGCAGCAGCCAGGGCTGATCTTAGCCCGTATGCAGCAGCCAAGGATAACGTTAGCCCGTATACAGCAGCCAGGGCTGACGTTAGCCCGTATGCAGCAGCCAGGGCTGACGTTAGCCCGTATGCAGCAGCCAGGGCTGATGTTAGCCCGTATGCAGCAGCCAGGGCTGATGTTAGCCCGTATGCAGCAGCCAGGGATAACGTTAGCCCGTATGCAGCAGCCAGGGCTGACATTAGCCCGTATGCAGCAGCCAGGGATAACGTTAGCCCGTATCCAGCAGCCAGGGCTGACGTTAGCCCGTATCCAGCAGCCAGGGCTGACGTTAGCCCGTATGCAGCAGCCAGGGCTGACGTTAGCCCGTATGCAGCAGCCAGGGCTGACGTTAGCCCGTATGCAGCAGCCAGGGCTGATCTTAGGCCGTATGCAGCAGCCAGGGCTGATCTTAGCCCGTATGCAGCAGCCAAGGATAACGTTAGCCCGTATACAGCAGCCAGGGCTGACGTTAGCCCGTATCCAGCAGCCAGGGCTGACGTTAGCCCGTATGCAGCAGCCAGGGCTGACGTTAGCCCGTATGCAGCAGCCAGGGCTGACGTTAGCCCGTATGCAGCAGCCAGGGCTGACGTTAGCCCGTATGCAGCAGCCAGGGCTGATCTTAGGCCGTATACAGCAGCCAGGGCTGATGTTAGCCCGTATGCAGCAGCCAGGGCTGACGTTAGCCCGTATGCAGCAGCCAGGGCTGACGTTAGTCCGTATGCAGCAGCCAGGGCTGACGTTAGCCCGTATGCAGCAGCCAGGGCTGATCTTAGGCCGTATACAGCAGCCAGGGCTGATGTTAGCCCGTATGCAGCAGCCAGGGCTGACGTTAGCCCGTATGCAGCAGCCAGGGCTGACGTTAGCCGGTATGCAGCAGCCAGGGATAACGTTAGCCCGTATGCAGCAGCCAGGGCTGACGTTAGCCCGTATGCAGCAGCCAGGGCTGACGTTAGCCCGTATGCAGCAGCCAGGGCTGATCTTAGGCCGTATACAGCAGCCAGGGCTGATGTTAGCCCGTATGCAGCAGCCAGGGCTGACGTTAGCCCGTATACAGCAACCAGGGCTGATCTTAGGCCGTATACAGCAGCCAGGGCTGACGTTAGCCCGTATGCAGCAGCCAGGGCTGATGTTAGCCCGTATGCAGCAGCCAGGGCTGACATTAGCCCGTATGCAGCAGCCAGGGCTGATCTTAGCCCGTATGCAGCAGCCAGGGCTAACGTTAGCCCGTATGCAGCAGCCAGGGCTGATCTTAGCCCGTATGCAGCAGCCAGGGCTAACGTTAGCCCGTATGCAGCAGCCAGGGCTAACATTAGCTGTGGTTGGGTGGAGGTTTTTGAGGACCAAAATGCAGAGATCAGGAGGCAGAGGTGAGTCTTGCAGATTTAATAGGCAACTGAGGCAGAAATACAAAAATCCAAAATACTGAGAACAAAAAGTAAGATTATATCAGGGAAAACTCACATGGAAAGCCAGAGATGAAGGAACAACAAACCAGCACTGAGTGACTACAGAGGTGGTGTATATATTGGGAGACTACACCAAGACAGGCTAATCAACAGATGGGGAGCAGGTCTGGGCAAGACCAACTAGAAGGAAGTCAAGGGGAAAGGAAACAAGCACAGGGGGCCAACAGAGGATAACTAAAGAACTCAGCTTTGGTAGAAATCAACTGCAAAAACACAGAACACAAAGACACTAAAAATATACCCAAGCAGAGGGCAGAACCCTGACAGTGAAGGTGAGGGTTCACACGTACATTTCAGTGCAGTCTGGCTTCAGAAAAGAGCAACAGGAATCAGAAATCAGGGGGTTATTTTTAGATATTGAAATGTGCTTTTAGATCATTTATATTCTGCTGGAAAACGTTGACAGACAGAGAACGTGGGAGAGCCTGCAGGAAATGTACAATAAACACGGATTATGGAGCGGAAATATGGTAAAGACTTCCAGTCACACAAGATTGAATTTCCTCAAAAACATAAAGACTCTGCCAGTTCATCCATACTGGCTGTTGCTGCTTAGGATCATCCAACCAGTTCCTAGGTTTAGTGTCCTACAAGTTAGAAATGTTTTAAAATGGATTCAATAATAAGAGAACTTATTTTTATGTTAAATCTGTCCGTTTTGCGTAAAACAATTCTATTCAATTAAGTTTATTTCTATAGCACCAATTTCCATCATGTCATTTCAAGGCACTTTACAGAGACAGTTCACCAGATCATCCAGTCAGATTGATTCAAAGGTTTCTATCTAAGGAAAACCAGCTGATTGCATCGACTCATTGACTCTTCAGCAATCCCTCACACAATGCAAGCATGCTTGTAGCGACAGTGGAGAGGAAAAACTCCCTTTGAACAGGAAGAAACCTACAGCAGAACCAGGCTCAGTGTGAGCGGCCATCTGCTGAGGCTGACTGGGGTTGAAGGAGACAGAAGCAGACATAGAAAAAGAAGCATAGATAAAAAAGGCAGCTGTCAACCAGCTCCACAGGCGGCCCCGTCCAGGAAACACACAGCCAGGCAGACGAGCTCCGAGCCAGCTCCCATGTCAGAGGATGAAGAGAGCACATCTAGTTAGTCACAGTCAGAGAAACAGGACTACACTGAAAAACAGGCCAAGCTCCAACATCTAGAAACAAAGGTGTTGATGGCAGCAGCACAGCTGATGTTTCTCTCCAGGATGGAGTCACAGCCAAACAGGAACAGACCAGATGAAGCTACTATGAGAAAAAGCAGAGAGAGCAGAACGTTAGAGATTGAACTAACAGATTCTGCAGAGTGGGAGAATAGAGAGAGAATGAAGCAAAATGATGAAATAGGGGTCCCTATGTCCTCCAGCAGTCTAAGCCTATAGCAGCATAACTATAGAGATAGATCAGGATAACCTGAGCCACTCTAACTATAAGCTTTATCAAAAAGGAAAGTTTTCAGCCTAGCCTTAAAAGTAGACAGGGTGTCTGCCTCACGGACTAAAACTGGTAGTTGGTTCCACAGGTGAGGAGCCTGATAACTAAAAGATCTGCCTCCCATTCTACTTTTAGAAATTCTAGGAACCACTAGTAAACCTGCAGATTGAGAGCGAAGTGCTCTGTTAGGAACATAAGGAACAATCAGATCTCTGATATCAGATGGAGCTTGGCCTTTTAAGGCTTTATATGTGAGAAGGAGGATTTTAAATTCTATATTCTGGATTTAACAGGAAGCCAATGAAGAGAAGCAAGAGAAAACCTAGAAATGTCTTTGATATGGGATTTAAATTACAGGTGTTGATCAAAAATAATACCAAGATTTTTTACTTTTACTTTACAATTGTTTTAATACCAACTAATCTGTTGGTTCGAGCATAATCTACACACTAGGCTGAGATGAGTGTATCACTCTCAGCAGTTGCAGAGAAAAGTAATCTGTAGGTTTGTTCGTACCCTGAGGGACAGTCCAGAGAGACGGAGAGAAACAGCAGCGAGTGGGCCGATGGATGCGACTTCAAAACAGGCCAAGCACATGACAGAACCCCTCTAAAATGGTGCCAGGACCCCTCCATCCCTTGAGATGAAACAGCAATGAGTAGGAGGAGGAGAGGAAGCAGGAGGAACAGGGAATCAAAGAAGAAAAGTGTTGTTAAGCCTGGAGTTTAAAGAAGAAAGGCGCTTCGATTTTGCTGGGAGTGCCGCCCTGACTGTTGGGCTGTATTGAATGTGCAGAACAGGAAATAAAAGTAGTCCTCCAGATAAAAGAGGAACAATTTGCTGCACGGCCAGATCCTCCTCACAAACAGGCTGGATGTGGGTGAGAAAAATCTGGATGTGGAAGGTAATATCTTCATGGAGAAGGAGGGAGGCTGCGTGGGCGACAGGCATCAGAGTCCAAGGGGTTTGGAGCGTCCTCCTGTCTAAGATCCTCCCTACTTCTCACACTCCGCTTTAATCTGCCGTTATAGAGAACAAAATGTGGAGGTTTAAATAATGCAGCTACTTCTCATCCTACTGCTCAATATTTCAGCATCCAGAGGAAACATTTCGGTGCGCGGCGGTCGGGTGAAGGGCTGCCTGACACTATGACGTCGTCCCCCGGCGCCACTTTTCCTTAAGCGGTGTAATTATGTAGGCAGAAAAGTCCAACTCTCAGCTGCTATCTCATCCACTTAGACTCATTATGTGTGCAACAAGGAAACAACAATGTGTCATTAAGCTTCACACTGTGGTTTAGGAGAAGCAATGAGGAGAGCCTGAGCCACATGCAGATGGAACTGAGTCACAGTCCGCGTTGCATTAAAAAGCATCACTTAGTAAAAGGCTGTGAGGCAGAATGATTCACCCTGATGTCATGAAGGGAGGCGTGAGTCAATCAGATCTTTACTGCCCAATCCTTTCAATCATAAATGATGTAAAGCAGTGAAAGTCAGATGATTTCTGCTGTAAACCAGCTGAGAACATTTGTCCTTGGCTCCATTTACTCAACATTCATTCATTTAGCCAGAATCAACCTCTTAGGCTCAAAAAGGTGAGAAAATTTAAAAATATTAAGTGATTGAAGAAGGGATCATTTTTTATTCATTTTGTTGTCAATTTGGAACTTGGCAGGTTGGGCTGCCTGGTGGAGCAGTTGTTGGCTTTGTTGCTTCCAGGGTTTGAACCCCAGCCAGGGCCTTCCTGTTAGCAGCCTGGGTGTTCTCTCTGTGCATACGTAGATTCATATAGTCACGTAGGTCATATAAAAGAGTTGAAAATGACTGAAGATCAACTGATGTCAATAGGAGAAGCAGATGGACTCACAATATGAAGCAAGATGAGAAAATGTGTGTTTATGTGTTTCTACATCCTGTGTCTAATTGGGGAGCTGTCCATAGCCTCCTTTACCCCGGCCCACCGACTGCTAGACGAAGACCCTCCATCCCAGCCCTGAGAGGGTTAAAACTTTCCAGAAACACTGCAGACATCAACTCCACACGCTGCCACCTCCAGAAGCTCTCTGACGATTCTGCCATAGGTGGCCTCATCACAGGTGGGGACGACTCAGAGGACAGACAGGACAGAACTTGGTGTTGTGGTGCCAGCAGAACCATCTTCTTCTTTTTTCATTCATGCTGATTCTGCACAGTTTCTACCTCAGTCAGTTAAATAACCTGCTGCTGTCATTCTGCACATCTCTGATGTTGCTGCTATTTTCAAATATCCATTACTGGAAAAATGTCCATAGCTGAATAATATAATATATATATATATATACAGTTTACAGTTTTTTAATGTTGATCTTTTGACTCTTCACTATTATCTTATACATTTTTCTAAGGTCCGCATTTGTGTGACCATTTTTTCTATAATCTTTTTGCCGCTGTAACACCAGAATTTCCCCATTGGGGGACAATAAAGGGATTTCTATTCTATTCTATCCTGATTTGGGTCTGTCCGCCTCTTCAGGCCAGAATGGAAGGAATAATTAAGATTCATCTGCATAACAAGAGACCATGCCAAAGAATGACCAGACCAAAGTAACACTACATCCTCATGAAGCTGAATAAGATTAAAGCATGTGAAGTTGGAGGAGCTTTAATAGTAGCCCTATGCTCAGCAAACATCCGATCCAAGAGAAAGTGTTTTTTCCTGCAGGGGGCAGCGTAGCTCTGAATGAGATAGTGACGAGGTAAATTTAGTCGGAGCTACGCTGCAATTCAGCCGCAATTTAATGGGTCTGACAGGAAGAGAGACACAGCTAAAAAAGTAGAACACTTCTGGTTTGGAGGGAAATGCAACATAAGAACTTTTACATAAATCTTTTTCTACCAACTTATTAACACCAGTGCATGTCAATGAGGGAGTCAGTAAGGAGCTTTTGCGTCCTCAGACTTGATGAAGCCAGATACCAGTACAGGGCGTTTACCAAAACTAAAGGCTGAGACACATTGGATGTTGGTGGTATGAACACTAGAGGACGAACGTGTTAAAGTAAACGCTTCGCAGACTCCTTCATTGCTCTCTGTCCTGTAGTGATGTTTGCCAGTTCTACGCAACAATTCAGCTGGAATGCTACGAGCTAAGGCTGCTGTTCTCGGTCGTGCAATGAACGACGCCGTTTGTTCTCTCAATGCTGTCTAGGGATCTTGCCGTTCTTCCTTGACACAATCTGGGGTCAGGAACTTTTTATTGTGGGTTTTCTAACTGCTGTGCAATGATTGGACAGGATTTACATGCTGTATTTAGGTTGGAGAGCAGAAATGCTTGGGGCATCTGTTTAACTGAACCCTGTAGTCGTGCACCTTCACCCTGATGGTTCAAGGAGCTGACCATGCCACTTCTGCTCACTTGCAGCATTTTCTCTTTAATTCATCCTAGCACTACTCACCCAAAGTGTTTGTGCTCTTTCTAGATTTCTGTCTGCTCTTTAGCTCTCTGACTGTCCAGACTCAATCAGAGTCTCCAGTGAGAGTGTTATGGTGGGACGGACTTCAGCATCTGAGCTAAAAGGGATCTATAATGTGGTACCTATCGGGGGGGGATTTACCATTAGGCAATACTCAGCAGTTGCCTAGGGCCCCAATTTCCTACAACCATACATGTAAACTCTGTTTCCATGTATGGTTAATACAACTATTCCTTATTTGTGCTCATTAATTATGTTTGTGATAAAAATCCTTTGGCTAAGATGCCATCAGAACGCTGATTATATTAAGTGTGTCTCAGCCCCCCCCCCTTCAGTGTCCACCATATTGGATCAGTCCATTTGCTGCACATGTTCAGAAAGGTCCAAACAGACAGCAGCAAACCATTTGAAAACAAACCATGCAAAGAGCAGTGTTGCTAACTTAGCGCTTTAGTCGCTATATTTAGCCACTTTTCAGACCCCTCTAGCACTTTGATTTCTAAAAAGCTCCTATGAAAAATGGAGAACAGAGAAGCAGATCATGGCTTGTCTACAGTGAAAAGAAGGACTGGGTTATTTACTTTGGCCTTTTTGGAAACACAGGAAGGAGCAATCAGCTAAGTGAGCTTAGTGCTTGGAAAAAATCTTTCATTCCTTTAGAGACAGCATGAAAAGTCAGCTGAGTACAAAACATAGAGAGGAAAACAAGAAGAAAAGGGACAAGAAGAGAGGGACACAACCTAGAACAGATAATGGATGTCTATTCTATTAACATTTCTCTATCTGGAGAATGGGTCTGTTTTATGTCTTCTCCATTCAGAGGGCCCCCTGCCTGTCTTTGCCTAGGCCCCCACATTTCCTAATTCCGCCCCTGGTACTAATTTCTATCACACAGGGTTTTGTGTGAATACGCCGAGCCGGACAGACTTTTTTTTTAGTCGCCTCTTTCTTCATGCCCCTGAATTGCTGATAGTCCGACAAAAATAGATGTATTTTAGCATGTAAATAAACTGGTGCATCCCAGTAGGAGCTCAGATGAATGGAAACATTATAAAAAGGAAACTGCCAGCTTGTTCCAGCAGCAAATGCAGTTTGGTTTTTCCTGGCAGAACAGCATTTTCTTGCCAGAATCCTTCATCCTGTGGGTTCAGACCCTCAGTCAGACCCTACATGTCTTAAAGAAAGCAGACTAGAGCATGGAAAGGTGGACACAGCCAGGGTATTTTAGCCTTAAGACCAGATCCAGCTAATCACATTTTTGGACAGAGAGGACAGATGGTTTAAAAGAGGGTTGAAGGGAGCCATGTTTGTTAAAAGGCTAAATCCATCAATAAAAAGACGGGATGAGTTTCAGTTTCAGCTTTAAAGCCTCGACATTTTGGACATAGGACTCATTCCAAAGAAATGACATGAAACTCACCATGATTCACACGGCCGAACACAACGAAAGACTCCAATGATCCAGGAGAATGATGGGGTTTGACTTAGGAGGACTGAGCCCCATGCTGCTTCACATCTGCACTCCAACTGCAGGTTTACCACACAGAAAGAGAGGTGAGGATGGTATTCCCTCAGTGTCTGTGGGTCTGCCAGCTACAAACCGACACCCACCTTCACCTGCTGCCAAGGTACTGACCCACTAAGGTGCAGGTTGGCGGCACAGCCTCAAAGCTAAGGCTAGCCTTTGATTAAGACTGGGAGTTAGCTTTAAATGTCAGTGACAGGGCTTGAAATGAGGCTGGGTTTGATTGGAGCAAATATGATACGATCAAGTCTCTGTTAATGTGCAGTAATGAAGTTCCTTTTAAATGACGACTTCAGGGCAGACTTCTGGCTTGTTTTGTGCTGACTGAGCCCCTCCAGCACACATGACAGCCCCAGCTGTGACTCTCTATTTCGGATGTGCTTAACCTCCCCGTCCTGACTTTCCGTTCCATTTAACTTGATCAGTTCATTAAGAAAATGAAGTGTGGGACCCTAATGAGGGCTTTTTAACGAGGGACATCAAATCGCCTCCTTGAACGCAGCATTTAATCAGGAACGGAGAGAGCCGACAAAGAGCTGAGGAGGCAGCAGAAAGAAACATTTTCAACCCCCTGAAGTTTGATTTCTAATAACTGAGATGATGAGAAACCTTCATACGTTCAGCTCCAGTCAGAGGCCATTTTTGGTGTGAATGTCACACTGATTCAGCCGACTTAGTGACACGTTTGGAAAAACCACACTCTGTCTTCATTTATTTCTATGCCACACTTTAAGAACTGCAGGGATGGACAAATAACAATAACCCAGAAACCGTTAAAACAAACAAAAGAAAACAAGTTAAACTGTACAAAACAGAAAACATCGCTGATTGTTCCTTATGTTCCTAACAGAGCACTTCGCTCTCAATCTGCAGGTTTACTATTGGTTCCTAGAATTTCTAAAAGTAGAATGGGAGGCAGATCTTTTAGTTATCAGGCTCCTCTCCTGTGGAAGCAGAGAGATTCAGGAAAATGAGATAGAGTTCTACATGCAGAGTCAGATAAACATATAGACTTCATTAATAGATGGGTAAAACATCTCTCAGCTGTTTTCACAGACAGTTATTTCCAAGTTTCTGAGATCATCCTGGATGTTTGACCCCTTTGATCAGACATGGGAGAGCCCATTTAAAATGGCTGCCATGGAAAACGGTTGTTTATTATAAACATCTGACAAGATTCTGCTTGTTTCATCTCAAGGCACTTTCCGGTTCACCAGATCATCCAGTCAGATTGATTCCAAGTTTTCTATCTAAGGAAAACCAGCTGATTGCATCGACTCATTGACTTTTCAGCAATCCCTCACACTAAGCATGCTTGTAGCGACAGTGGAGAGGAAAAACTCCCTTTGAACAGGAAGAAACCTCCAGCAGAACCAGGCTCAGTGTGAGCGGCCATCTGCTGAGGCCGACTGGGGTTCAAGGAGACAGAAGCAGACGTAGAAAAAGAAGCATAGATACAAAAGGCAGCTGTCAACCAGCTCCACAGGCGGCCCTATCCAGGAAACACAGACAGGGTGTCTGCCTCACGGACTAAAACTGGTAGTTGGTTCCACAGGAGAGGAGCCTGATAACTAAAAGATCTGCCTCCCATTCTACTTTTAGAAATTCTAGGAACCACTAGTAAACCTGCAGATTGAGAGCGAAGTGCTCTGTTAGGAACATAAGGAACAATCAGATCTCTGATATCAGATGGAGCTTGGCCATTTAAGGCTTTATATGTGAGAAGGAGGATTTTAAATTCTATTCTTGATTTAACAGGAAGCCAATGAAGAGAAGCCAGGATAGGAGAGATATGATCTCTCTTTTTCATTTTCATCAGAACTCTGGCTGCAGCATTTTGGATCAGCTGAAGGCTTTTAACTACAGTTTGTGGACTTCCTGATAGTAAAGAATTACAATAGTCCAGCCTTGAAGTAACAAATGCATGGACTAGTTTCTCAGCATTACCCCTGGACAGGAGATTTCTAATTTTTGCAATGTTCCTCAGATGAAAGAAGGAAATTCTAGAAACCTCTTTGATCTGGGATTTAAATGACAGGTCCTGATCAAAAATAACACCAAGATTTTTTACTTTATTATCTGAAATCAGTTTAATCCCATCCAAATGAAGTGACTGGACCAGAGTCTCTGAAAAAGAAGCTGATTAGCCAAAGACTATAACTTCTGTTTTGTCTGCATTCAGAAGCAGAAAGTTAAGAGTCATCCAGGTTTTTATGTCTTCAGACATGCCTGTAATCTATGTAATGGGTTAGCTTCATCTGGATTTATAGACAGATATAGCTGGGTATCATCAGCATAACAGTGAAAAATAATCCCATGCTGTCTAATAATTCTACCAATTGGGAGCATGTATAAAGTAAAGAGAATTGGTCCTAGCACTGATCCCTGTGGTACTCCACAGGTAACCTTTGAGCATGTTGAAGATCTATCATTAACATAAACAAACTGAATTCAATCAGATAGATAAGATTTAAACCAGTCTAGTGCTGTTCCTTTAATTCCAACAAAATATTCAAGTCTTTCTAAAAGAATATTATGGTCAACTGTATCAAATGCAGCACTAAGATCCAACAGGACGAGCACAGATACAAGTCCATTATCTGAGGCCATGAGAATATCATTAGTGACTTTCACCAGAGCTGTTTCAGTGCTATGATGAGCTCTAAAGCCAGACTGAAACTCTTCAAAAAGTTCATTATGGTGGAAGTGGTCGCAAACGTGAGGAGGATAAAAAATACATATATATTTAAAAATAAGAGACTGCAATAGTTTTTTTGAAATGTAAATTGTCTTGTTCCAGAAGTGTCTCACTTACCTGCTCAATTAGAGAAAAAATGCAGTTATTTTAAGAAAAAAATTACTTTAGATTTTATTTCTTTGTAGTGAGATTGTTGTAGAGACACCTGCCTGGAAGCGTGTGACCAACAGGGGTGTAGATGCTGTTTCCATATATATATACAGCAGTAAACCAACAAATGGTTCTCTGCTCTTGGCTGCCCTGGTTAACAGGGTGGATGGAGATGAATGGAGGAAAACTTTCACGTAAAATCTGCTTAATCAAGACCGGAGGGCGGTTGTTATTGTCCTTTCTTCCTTTGTTATTATTTGTTGAATCAAACATGTTCCAAACAAAACACAACATCACCTATGCATTTTGGCTCAGATCTTCAAAAAGGAAAAGTCCGCTCATATCCAGAATGCAAACTTCTGAAAGTATTTTAAATATAAAATTATTCCATCCTGTTCAATAAATGATCAGTGTTTTTAATTCAGAGTAATTTTCATGTGAATGTGCTTTACTGGAGGCATCCATGTTTGTCAAAGAACACTACTGCCACCTACTGGTTTGTGACGTCACGGTGCGGTATCGGCTGTTGATCAAGTCCCAGTGCTGTATCTGGTGTTTGTCACAACGCGCTATTATCCAAGTCATCTTGAAAACATTCTTCTTCCAAATGTTGGCTACATATTACGTGTTTTTTCTCTGGCCAGAAGTTCGATGGCAAATCCTCCCTCTTCAAGTTGGCGATCCAACGACCAACCCGTCCGTGGAGGATCAGGAATCAGAAAGGTGGAATAACTCTTTGTTTTACTTTTAGCTCTGGTGAATTTCAATGGTGAAGTCCTCTGGAAATCTTCAATAATTGTTGTTGATTGCAGATGTGTCTAGTAGTTCCCATTGATTTAGCTTGTAAAGCGGGGAGAATGGCGCTAGGCTTACCGCACCGTGACGTCACTGCTGGAAGATGGCAGGAGGGAGGGGTTACTATATTTTGGCAAAAATGGCCGCTCCCAGACTCAGTGATCGAAAATTCTTGTTTTTTTACTAATTAACTCTAAATTCATGAAATCACTGCAAACGTATTAGTTTCAGGTATAAATAACGACCCATTGATTATTCCTTGCTGACCGGACTTCTCCTTTAAAAAAGGTGCAAACACGTTTAAAGAGGAGCTTCAAAGAAGTGATTTGAGTCTGCGATCCTGCAGACAGCGAGTCCGAACCTTTATTTCCATTAATATACAGATCATGTGTAAATCATGTTCAAATCATGAAAATTCTACGGATCAATGTTTGCGTCTTATTTAGTTCTTCTGAAAGTCACTATAACACTCTTTGGTCTCATCATTTAATAATTACGAACATTATTACCTCCATTTACATGAGGTAGAACCTGGTGCTTCTTTTACGGCTGACCTCAAACTGCCTGTAGAAAATCTGCTGCCTTTGACGGGGGTCAGACTGGTTTGCATGTCGAATTATTTGTGCAGCAATCTTTGTAGATCACCAATTATTACATGTGTTACAAAAAACTGCATGTCCAATTTAGCAGCCAGTAATTGGAGTCTTTAAAGATCAAACCCTATCGGCTCTAAATGTTCAGAAGCAGGACAAAAAAAGAACACCACAAACTCGAATAAATGAATAATAAAGAACCACAGAACGACTAGAACAAAACGCTTACTGGTGTTATAAATAACACATAATTAGGGCAATGAGACAAAATAAAACAGAGATCAGCTTTTATGCATTTTAAGGTTTATCTCAACAGAAAGACTACACTGCAAAATTGATCTAGAAAGGAGTAATGATTTCTTAAATTAAGTGTGTTGGCCCTTAATTTAAGAGATTGTTTACTCTTAAAATAAGATAATTAGATAATATGCACTTGAAATAAGAGACTCCAATTGTTTTATGTTATTTCAAATGTAAATTGTCTTGTTCTTTTGGCAAAACGTCTCACTTACCTCTTTAGATTTATATTTTTTGCAGTGTAACAAAACCATTTAATCTCCAGTGAATGAAATCTGGGCTTGTTTTAAAGACTGACAGCAGCTACAGAGTTCAGCCAATAGAAAATGCCAAAGCTGGTATGTAGAAAAACCAACCTTTATGTCTCCATTCTCTAACTGGGGCCCCTGAGCCTGAATGACCTGCTTAGGATGGCGCTATGATGTCACATCTAGAGAAAAAATAACTGCAGTCATCTGTTTCGATCGCTGCCTCAGTTTGAAATATTCTGTCTGTGATTAAAGAATGTATTTTTTGTTTGTTTTGAGGAGATCGAAGATGTTTGATCTAATCAGCGGTGGGCAGTCAGAGCCATCACAGCCTAAAATCAATCAGAAACACTAACCTAACAACCTAAACTTTAATTTTATTCTTTTTAAACTGTATTAATTCATTCCAAACAATCCATTCTCCTCATTTGTAGCGTTTCTCTTGGATCTCACTGCATGAAAAGGGAGATTTTCGTCCCCCTAAACTCCAGTAAACTCCCGCAGATCTCCCTGATTTTCGTCAGTTTCCGACAATATGCAACCAGCGCTTGTCCCCGTTGTCAGTGCCACAAATTGTCGGAAACGGACTCTGACGTATGTGGAGAGCGATCAGCTGTACTAATGGCCCTAATTAGCATATGAATGCAGCGAACCCGCGCGGCTGGCCAGGTCTGGCTTGAATAACCTACTCAGTATTGGCTGAAAACACTATTCTCAAACAAGTAAAATCGCTCGTGATTGGCAGCAAAACCACACGTGGCCACGCCAGGCTTTAATTTTCTTACTGAGTATTGGACGGAACCACTTCTTTTTAAACAAGTAAAGTCGCTCGTGATTGGTTGGCATATATGTATATTTACATATAAATTTACATATATATATATTTATTCATTCATATATTTATTCATTCATATATTTATT
Source organism: Cyprinodon diabolis (assembly GCA_030533445.1). NCBI lineage: Eukaryota > Metazoa > Chordata > Actinopteri > Cyprinodontiformes > Cyprinodontidae > Cyprinodon > Cyprinodon diabolis. Next base: position 48,738,364 of record CM060084.1, on the reverse strand, counting down.
TATTCATATGCTGTGTATTTATGTTATCCTACACTACTACATAATTATTAGGCTACCATCAAGGACATGACTGAATTTATACAGGAAATGAACATTTGCCAGGAAGCTGTTTATGCAAAGAAAGAGCTTTATTAAAACACACACAACTATATACAACGCGTATCCAAACACATGCATATCTAAAAATTACAAGTCCGTGAACGGTCCGTTTGCTTCCTCGGGGTTGGAGGTAACTGGCAGCATTCCCTCCGAGGCCGGTCCGATGTGCAGACGCCTACTGTGCGTGGCTCTGTACTTCGGCATCGCTTCTAACCGGGACTGCAGCTTAACACAGAGTTCAGTGAGATCCGGCCTACGAAATGGCGGCGACCGTACAATCCATCTAGAGACACCGCCAACGACGCCATCTTCTTCGTCGGACATGAGGTCGACGGTGGCGGACTTCCAGAGTTCCACTTCCTCATCTGCTAGCACACTCTGCCTCGCTTTCAGCAGCTGAAAAAAAACAAAAAAACAATGAATCAGCGCACTGCGTATGGACACAACACATCTATCAATGCACCTGAAAAATAGTCACCAAATAAAGTCTTACCCTCTTTCTTCTAGCCCGACTCCGAGCAGATTGCTTGGCAGCCTCCGCACGCAACGTGTTCTCAGGCTGCGTATATCTGAAGCTCCTGCGTACCGTCTCAAAATACGTCTTACAGGCAGCTGGAAAACAATTAACTGAGAGTGGTATGAATAATAGGAGGTCACCGCGTCATTATGAGGCGAGATTAGTCTGTGAAAACAAAATGTACAGTTATGATCGGTATCAATCCGTATCCATTTCCTTTTACCGCAGAATGAAAGCATATTCTTTAACTCTTACCCTTGCTCCGGTTCATAGCGCCTGCAATTAGTCTCCGAGTTGTGAAGACGGCGTACTGCTTCCTGTGAATCACAAAAAATACACTTTAATAAAGCTTGTTCTTGCAAGGCTACTATTAGCCGTAGCTTTAGTCTAGGCTGCTATTAGCCGTAGCTTTGGTCTAGGCTGCTATTAGCCGTAGCTTTAGTCTAGGCTCCTATTAGCCGTAGCTTTAGGCTAGGCTGCTTTTAGCTTAGCAGGCAATAATCAAACATATATTTACCGCTAGCTTCTCTTATTTGAGTTCGTCTCTCCCGCACAGTTGTTCGACTGCAGAGTCGCCATCGCGTCCAAGAGGAGTAGAAGGCGAGTTGAACGCTAGACGTCGTCCCGCCATTGATCACGTACCAGCAAAAGCCTTCTTCTTCTTCTTCTTTTCATTAATGGCGGATTGCAAGTAACTTTTAGGTGACTACCGCCACCTACTCTACACGAGTGTGTAGCAACATTTTGTCTACATTTATTAAATTCTATTTATTAATCTTGTGTTTTTAAGAAAAGTAAATAAAGCTTTCCTTACTCTATAAATATCCATTATGTTTCCTTCATTTCCTAATATTCCTTTAAGACTCCATTCTTTTCCTGTCCTTCCAACAATTCTTTTCAGATTTTCTCTTTCAGATTCATATGTTCTACAGCTCATTAATAGGTGTTCTACATTTTCTTTCTCTCCACATCCTTCACATTTATCATTACTTTTCTTCCCTATTAAATGTAAAGTGTCATTTAAATAGGTGTGTCCTACTCTTAATCTAGTCATAATTATTTCTTCCCTTCTGTTTCTCTCATCAATATTTCTGACTATAATATTTTCTGATAGTACTGACTTTTGCACTTTATATAATTTTCTCCCTTTCTTATCTTCATTCCACCTTTTTTGCCATTCTTTTATTTCTTTTATTTTAATACATGATTTCCCTTCCCCTTTCCCGAAAGGAATTATCATCGTCATTGTCATTTCTAAAGCCCTTTTTGCTAATTTATCAGCTTTTTCATTTCCTTTAACCCCTTCGTGAGCTGGAACCCAGCAGAACCAGACATTAATGCCACCTCTATATAATCTAAATAAACTATGCATACTTACAGAGTAATTCAAACATCAAACAAAGATACACAGCAGTTGGTGACATTATAACTTAAAAAAATGAGACATATAATGTAAAAAATAAATAAAAATAAAACAAGGGAAACAAACATATAAATAAATAAACAAATAAATAAAATAAACATTGAATAATAATAGCTAGGGGTTCATTTTGAATCTACCTCGTGAAGACCGTTTTAAGGAAGAAAATATGATTCTCGTTGGACTCATACCTGGACCAAAAGAGCCATCACTACATATCAATGCTTTCTTAGACCCCTTAGTTGATGAGCTTCAACAACTTTAGTTACTATGAGTTACTATGATGCCATCAGTTAATACATCCTCTGTGCATTTAAGTAAGACCAAAGAAAAAGGTAGTCATGCCACTATGCACAGTAGTTGAGCTCTAGGAGACTGTGATCTCTGCAGATCCCTCATTCTGATTCTAATGTTGTTTGCATGGAATGCACATTTTACCAACTGATTCTGATTAAAACTCATTTTTGAAATACATTATTTTGTGTATTTTTTACATAACATTTACATACACAGTAATCTAGCGTACTTTAATTAAATAAATCAATTCAAGCTAAAATGTAAGTCTATAATTAGGCCATACTGAGCCTGATTTATTTGTACCATCTATTTGGGGGATATTTATTGCCACACTTTGGGCCACTTAATACCAATTTAGCATCAAATAAATGAGGCAGCCTACCTCAGCATTGTTGCTGACCTTATGTCCTTATGACCACAGTGTACCAATCTTCTGATGGCTACTTCCAGCAGGATAATGCGCCATGTTATAAAGTGAATCATCTCAGACTCATTTCTTGAAACTTTTCCACTTAAGTACTTGTGAATTGAGCATATTGACAGACAACATTTTATTTTTTATCTTAAATGCAAATTTTTTTTAAAATAATTACTGCTCTAAATGTATTGCTCTGTCAGCTAAAGATCTGTTTTGGTCTCTATACTTTATTTAAATAAATCAATTCAAGCTAAAATGTAAGTCTATACTGAGCCTGATCTCTTTGTATCAGAGATTTTCTTACCTTTTAGAAAAATGTCACTCGGGGTAAAACTCCCCCTGCAACCCTGATTTGCATTTGTATAGCTCACAGCAGTTTCATTTACATGTTAAAGCCTCCCCTAGAATTCCATGGGGGGGAGGCATGGGGGGAACACTGCCTAAGAAAGTCCACGTCAATGTCTGACAATTTACGGGAGTTTTCGGCGAAGCCTGCAAATTACCGTAAACTGCCGATAACCTGAAGTTCCACGACAATCTACAGTGCGGCATATTGACGAAAATCCCACTTTTCATGCAGTGTCTGCTGTTTCCATTCCATTTATCTGTTCTCTATATTTTCTGTCCAATCAGATTTCAGTCTCTGTGTGTTGCTATGGCAATCTAATCTGCCCAGGGCCTTCAGAATCAGCAGTGCTGCTGATGTTACCTTAATAATATCAGTACGTACCTTTTCTCCAACAAATCAGATTTTAGATTTGCCCCAAAGGGCCGGCTAGAGGGCCCGCCCCCACGTCAGCTTTTTCTGTCCTCTGATTGGTCGGTTAGAGCAAAATGTTTGCAGCCAAGCTAGGGACAATCTATGTTTAGATTCACTTTGGTTCAAAGTTCTTCTGCACTGCAAAGATGATCTGCAAATAAGTAGAAATGTCTTAAATTAATTGTATTTACTCTTAATTTGAGCAGGTAAATAAGATGATTTAACAATGGAACAGTAATGAGATTTTACTCTTTAAATAAATTAATTAGATAACATGAATTTGAAATGAGACAATGCAATTTTTCGTTTTATTTTTTTATGTAAATTGTCTTGTTCCATTGGCAAAGTGTCTCACTTACCTCCTCAATGCAAGGGGAAAAAATGTTAATTTAGATTTAATTTAGATAAAAAAATTTTTAGTGTGGCCTCAATGGCTGATATTAAATGGAGATACTAGGACTTCCTGCAGAAGACAGAAGGATGGATTTAGTTTATAAATAATCAGCATCTCTGGGGAGTGGGCTATATTTTATCTTCATGCTTTATGCTCTATTTTATCTGGTAATGAGATGCATATGGGATCTGAACGGCTCCTGATGATGTAAACATGACGGAGCTGTGGTCTTAATTGGGCATCTTGCTTATTGATCTCTGTATTCAGCCTCACATTGATCTTCCTCTCATTTATATCTGCATTTGTTACATTTCATATTTGAATACTATGTGCAATTTCAGTTATTAAAATAGGGGTGACATTGACCTCTTGACACCAGTTGTTGCAAACTGTCCATATATATATATTCAGACGTCAAGAAATAAGAAGTAGATAAAGTAGAGGGGTGCCCACTGGAGGCCTAGGTACCAGATGCACCACCCGCCAATGGATCTAATTCATTTGTTCCTTAGTGAAGATGAAGCTGAAAGGTTGAAACAGTGGCTCCTCCTGAAGGAGCTGATTCAGAGCCTCACTCACAGTCAGCACGCTGTCTGGGAGCCAGAGAACTTTACATTTGGGGGGTCTGGGAAATAGCTTAGCCTGCAAACATCCATCTGCATTATTACTAAAGCTGTTTAGAGGAGTCACTTTGGTCCATTAGTGAGATCCAGAAGAATAATGAACTCATGGGACTGAAACTTTGTGTGCATCTACAGCATCATCCATCTCTTCTTTTTTCCAGGCGGCCGCTTTGATAAACAACCTCTTATGAAAACTCTGAGGAGGGGCAGGGGGCCAAGAAATTGGAGGCAGAGTGAAACGGCGCACACACCATCAGACAGAGGAGCTCTCGTCTTTTAAACAGGAATAAGTCTGAAGTCTCATATTTCATTAAGTCCTTATTACCAGGCTCTGCCATCGCTGCCGCAGCGCGCCCTGATCTGTAAGCCATTACAGGTGGCTAAAAATAACCGAGTTAGCACACAGCTGCCAAGCCAACCGGCAAAATTTTAATAAACGTCATGTAACTGCCGCAACAATCAGATTTAATAGGCCTGAACCACCGTAACGCCGCCATGCCCCTCAGTGCAGTTTGCATAAAGAAAATGACAGTAAACCGAATAACAGAGGGCTATTTGTTCCTTTTACATATTTAATTCATAAGGTGTTGTTTTATTTAGAGCGCCGCGTTCGGCTCAGTATCGCAGAGGGCTCAGCTGGGAGGAAAACACACAAGCAGGAATGCAAATAGGTGATTTTAGGAAACGCAGGAGGCCAGAAACACATGAGGAGGAAAAAGTTCTGCTGTGTCTGTGTGCCTCTCTCTACAGGAAGCACATGACCTTTTATGGTAACAGGAAGGGCTGCCAGCACACAAGGACTCTTACTTATTCCTCTTTCCTCCATTCTCTCTTTCTGTCCTTCTTCCTGATGAAAACACCCTCACATAATGAGCGGAAATGAAATATGATGCCTCTATTTATAGGTGAAGCCATATTTATGGATATTTATGCAAATTGCTGAAACAGAAAAATTTAGCGTTTCATTCTCCAAGGCAGCACTTTTCCCCCTCCGAGTTTATTTCCTCTTCTCGTGGGCCCTGACCTTCGCTGCGATAGCTGACGAGCACTGGCTGCTTACACAGTCGCTGGTTTTAAAACTCTCTCCTTTTAGATATCGAGGATAAAACAGCATTTTTATTCAGTTTCTGAAGGATCTTGGAACAGGTTAGAAGAATCCTGTGTTGTTCTCCTTGCTTAGCAACATGGCAGGCTGTGTTTTCCATCAGCTTTCTACCCTTTATGGTGAAAGCAGATTGTTTTCATGTCACTGGCTGATCAATATTTCCCATCAGCTTGGAGTTTTGAACAGCACTGCTCTTACAGAAGTGGAACCAATTTTTCCTGTCTTAAGTTTAAACAAAAACATACTTTTCAAACATTTCAATCATATTTCTATGATAACAGCCCAGTTAATGTAAATATCTGTAATAAAAGACTTAGTTTGGGTCCCAGATTCACCCAAGTCTTTAAGGAAAACCTGCTGCAGACTCTGAGTCAACTATTCTTAAAATAAGACCATGTTTTCTTGAATTAAGCAGGTAAGTGAGACAATTTACATTTAAAATAAGAAATAAACTATTGCAGTCTCTTATAATACCTAATTAACTTATTTTAAGGGTAGAAATACTCTGTCATGATTTTACAATGTTCAGACCCAAATGCAGAAGACCAAACAGGGAGACCAGGGAAAAGGTTTAACGGGTTTTATTGAAGAAGTTAAACAGTGGGAGAAGTGTTGCTCTGAACACTGCTCAACCGGAACTGAAAAGTGAGGGGAAGACACAGCGGTTAGTTCAGGCTCAGTGGGGAATTTGACTCGTGAACTTGGAGAAGAGGATTTGGTTGCTGACTCACGTTTCCAGAGAAGTTGTTGAATCCTTGACTCCTGTCTGTGTGCCGTGGTTCCAGTGTTTGTCTAATACGGCGGAGGGCGGACAGGTTTTACCCAGAATGCGGTTGCTAATAGGTGAACGGAAAAACTGACTGCCACTCAGATTTCCTGCGGTACTTGAACAGGTCGTAGTGGAGATGAATCCCTTTCTCAGTGAAAGCTCAAACTATCTCTTGGTTAAAGTGGATCCAAACCTCCTGTTTGAACCCCAGCTCAGTTTGAAGCTCAGTTGATCCTTCCAGGGAGTGAAAATCCGAAAAATCCAGTTAGCAGGATGACTTCCTGCTGAGAGGCAAAAGACAAACAATGTTAAAAATCAGGTTGACAAGAACTCAGTTTGACTCAGCAAAACTCAGCTTGGCTAGAGTACCCAAAACTGGCAAACACTCTGGCGTCGAGGTAGTAGCAGTCAGCAGCTTAAGAACACTCCGTTTATGAGGTAACCATCAGCAGGTGTGTGAGGACGCAGACCAGTACCAGGCGCCTCCTGGTGGAGTAAGGAAGACAAACACAAAAAAAAACAAACACACAGACAGGAGTCCTGACAAGAATCATCATCTTATTAACCTACTCAAAATAAGGGTAAATAGACTTAAATTAAAACTCATTTTTTTAGATTGTTTTTGCAGCGTCGATTAACTACAAAGGCCTGAGATCGGCCTGTTTTTCAGTGTAGTCCTGTTTCTCTGACTGTGACTAACTGGATGTGCTCTCTTCATCCTCTGACATGGGAGCTGGCTCAGAGCTCGTCTGCCTGGCTGTGTGTTTCCTGGACGGGGCCGCCTGTGGAGCTGGTTGACAGTTGCCTTTTGTATCTATGCTTCTTTTTCTATGTCTGCTTCTGTCTCCTTGAACCCCAGTGGGCCTCAGCAGATGGCCGCTCACACTGAGCCTGGTTCTGCTGGAGGTTTCTTCCTGTTAACAGGGAGTTTTTCCTCTCCACTGTCGCTACAAGCATGCTTAGTGTGAGGGATTGCTGAAGAGTCAATGAGTCGATTCAGTGAACTGCTTTTAAAAAACTTTGAATCAATCTGACTGGATGATCTGGAGTTCTGCCTGATTCCAGACTTTCCTGTGTTCTTCTTAAGAACATACTTGGCAAGGACACGGTCTGTACTCGAGTTCTTGTGAATTAAAAATGGCCAGTGCTTGAAACCACTGCTGCTTCTTCTACTGCTGCTGCTGAAACGACCCCTACTTCCTGTATCAAAGGGGTCGGCAGGGCACGTGCAGCTTTAAATGACGTCTCATCCGTAGGATTGCACAGGAAGTTCAGCCCTCCAACTGAAGCACAGCCTAGTCAAGGCAATGCAGAGATACGTGGGGGAGGGGACGATTGGATTTGGTTTTTAATGCTTCACCTATTAGCATTAACATGGCCAGTAGTGTGTATTTTTTCACAGTTCTTGCCCATAGCTTCCCATAGCTCCTTTAACTGTTGGTACTGATCTCATATTGGCTGGTGATTGTCGCCACCTAGTGGTCTGGAGTTCTTCTGACATCCAGAGCTAGTTTGCATCATTTTCATTAACTTGTGTTGGTGCACTTGCAGCATTTGGTGTGTGTTTATATACTATAGCCTCTCAGCCTCCGTATAATTCAGGTGTCCTTCTGTTCACGTTTGCAGCAGACATGGCTTCACTTGTAGAATAATCAGCAGCTGCTTGTGAAGGCCAAACTCAGGGTGTTATTCTCAGGGGGAATCTAAGTGTTAAACAGCAGCACAGCCTTACTGATTGCATTCACCCTGCCCAGCGTGACCCCCCTCCGCCCACATGCACAGGCTATTACTCTCCTCCCTTGACACCCGCTGACAGCGAGTCGCCCCCACTTTTCCCTGCACAAAGGAATCCACACGGCACCTTTAAATGCATCTTCAAAGCTGCTAGAGTCCAAGGATTGATTTGAGCTGGTTTTGCCCCTGCCAGCTCCACAGCCTTGTGTAGCCTGGGGGGGACGAATCAAAGATAAATCAAGAGATGTGAAGGGCAGAGAGGTGATGGGTTAAGTACTGCAAACAGCAGCAATACACTGGAGTGAAGAGGCAGAGCGGCGCGGACTGAAGCGTGTCAGTCTAAACAGAGGGGAGGAAATGAGGCCATGGAGGAGCAAGAAAGGGGAAAAAAAGATGGAGAGCAGCGACATGCAAGTTCATCTCCCTGATGGCCTCCATCCAACGCTTTTAGAGCGCACTGCCAACGCATGAAGATGTCAAGCGGAAAACTCGAGGTGATTGTAAAACTCTACAGAGGCTGAGAGGCTCATTGCTGCTGCACTGGTTCTCTCAGCAGGTTCTCCCACCTTTTAGCAGCATCAGTTTATTACCATCAGAGCAGGACGTTCATCAACTCACTAGAAATAAAATAAACTGAATCCTGTAAAGAAGGGTTCAAGGGGACACAATTTAACAAATAAATGCAACATTAATTGTTAAAATGAATAGAAATGTTTTATTAGATGAACCAGGAAAAAAAATTCCAGTAAACAATCATTGAATTATGAAATTTGAAAATAACTAAGTAATTAAAAGTGCTATTTAACAATTAAATACATTTAACATTCTAACAATAAAAAGTTAATTGTCATTTTTGGTGAATTAATTCAGATTAATTACTGATCATAAAGAATTACCACCCAGCAAAGATCCTTTGTGGCCGCTTTATTAGGTACACCATGCTAATAGCAGCTAGCATGCTCGGCCCCCACGCTGCAGGTACCAGATCTGCTCGGGCCCTCTTCATGTCAGTGACAACAGTCTATGTGATTGGCTGAACCTTGTTGCAATGATGTAAAACACTGTGGTTACCCGGACAACAATAATAAAATAATGCAGGATCTATTAGCCGAGTCAGGAGCATCTGCTATGTTAGCGTGTCTAATGAGCGATGAAGTTTTACTCGATTAATAACAAAGCTTAAATAATCTGTTTATGGTGGACAAAGTAAGACCGGGATATTTTAATCATACTGGCGCTGATGATTGGCTTGTTTACTCATTTAATTCTCCTACATAACTCTGCCCAGTTTCCCATTACTGCTCATCATATCCACCTGTTCCTGTTTCTATTTAAACTGCTTGCACCCAGTCACCAGTACCAGATTATATTTGAGACTTTTGTGTGAGATTTTTCTAGTGCTACTTCTTGTCTACTGATTACCTGATCCTGAACCGTTCTGTCTTCAGCCTTTGAGCCTGCCTGTCCCTGTTCTGATCTGTTTGCCTGACCTGTCTTCTAACTCCTTTTGGATTCTTCTATGGGTTATACCTGGATCTGCCTCTTGACTTCTCCCTCTGGATAATCCTGCCTTCCTTCATCTGCTTGGATCTGATCTGCTGCTTGTTCTGTAGTCCTCGAGGTTTCAGCGTCTGGAACTCACTATGCGGCAACCGCTAAGTCTTGTCAGCCGACCAGCTGTAATCTACCACGTTCTCTGGGCACGGACTGAGCTATTGCTGCCTTAAGCCCCTGTCGCACCTTGATGATTTAGACCAGTGTATGCTTGACGTACGTAAAATCTGGCAAAAACATTGCCATACAGTGGATAAGTTATTGATCAGTTTATTTAAGTTATGAGCACATCGACATACGGCAAGTACGTCGAGAAAGTTTGAGCATGTTCAAACTTACTGTGAGTTGGCGCTATATCAATAAACTGAATTGAACTGAAATTGCCTTCAAGACTGAGAATGATTGTTTTCTACTGTCGGCTATCTTAAGAAATATGACATAATATGGGTAAAAATAAGTGGAAACTACAGAAAAGATCCAATTCTTAAAGAAACGGGTGCAATAGAGTTTGTCTGAGTGGTGTTGCCATATGATGGCAGGGCACTAAGCACCAAGCAGATCTGGTACCTAGACCGGCCTTCAGGGAGTCGGCTTGATGTGGAGGATATGCTGACTGAAGAGACGATGACATCATATCTGACTTAGATCAAAATGTTTCTCCGAAGATGAAAACGCTGTTAAAAAAAATGTTATTTTTCTAGATCACTATGAATTTAAAGCTTCTGAGGCTTAAGAGATTTTTACACACAGAGATACATAAATGTGTGTTTTAACGGATCCATAACGAGCTGTGTGTTTAGCATTCAGTTTGATAAACATGTCTTCTCTTAAAAACCCCATGCTTTTCTAGTCTCTTTGATTTGCAAAGGAGGATTTCTCTGACACCCAGAAGCCTTAAAGATTCAAAACGTGAAAGTGAAATGTTTCTCCTCTCTCAGCTGGATGAAAATGTCCTGAACAGAGAAACTCTGGTGGATTAAATGAGCTCTCAGTGTTCAGAGCATAACAGCCAATAGAGCAGAGATTATAATTCTAAGACTAACCAGCTGATGGGAGCAGAACGCTGCTTCGCTACTGATGAAGGCTGTTTGATGTTTCCCTCAGTAGAGAGAGAGTGTTTCTGCTCTGGTCTCATCCTATCAGAAGGACTACAAACTTATAACACATGAAAAACATGTTTTTTTTATCAAAGTCATCCAACGATGGTGAACCAACCACGACGCCGCATCAGAACCAGCTGGGTTCTGTGGTCATTCCCAGTGTCTGTGCATCAGTTCCTTTCAGGTACTCCTGCTTCCTCCCTAGGCTTCTATGTCCGACAGGGCAGAAAATTAGAGACATACAGACGACAAAGTGACCTGATTTGGCCCCAATCAGACGCATGGACAGTTACGAAGGATAAACAGGACTTTTCCTCATCGCCTCCACGTAACTGTTAGCTTCCAGCATAATGATAACAATTGAATTGGATTGATCTCACACTGGAGAAATATACCTCTGCATTTAACCCATCCTCTTGGCAAGCAGTGGGCTGCCATCGTGTGGCCCCCGGGGAGCAGTGTGGGGTTATGGGTCTTGCTCAGGGACCCAGGGTGGCAGTCTGTGGGAGTGGGGCTTCAACTCAGAACCTTAGGATTCCAAGCTCTATGCCCTAACCACTAGGCCGCTACACAGCATGAAGATACTTCAACATCTTTTGCCCTGTTTGAAGTTGCCATGGTGATAAGGTCACAAGTTTGGTGAGACTCTAATTTTGTGTCCAGAACTTTTAGCTGCCTCATGCTTCGTGATTAAAGGTCAGAATGTTGGTTTCCCCACAGAGGCTTGGAGACTGAAGCTTATGCAGGATTAAAACCGCCACACACACACACACACACACACACACACACACACACACATAAATAGATGTGCTGCAGTTTAAAGCCATTTTCTCAAATCCAACATTTCCAGGATCCTTCAGAAAGTCTGGGACCTTATCTGACATAAAAAACTGTGAAAATTTGCGACCCAAACACTTTTACGCCTCCTTCAGTACCTCCATCTCCATAGACGTCCCGTGCAATAATATATTTGCATGTATCAGAGAAAAGAGGAAGGAGAAGCACGCTGATGCTCCTAAGAGGACACAGGGACTACAAGGACGAACTAACTGCTCATTCAACGCCTAGCAGGCTGGTCACAGGATGAGGTGAAGGCTGCAGGATCAGCTTCTCAGGGGAGCTGGAGGATTTTCCAGGAGCACAGCAGGAGGCTAACAGGTCTATGAGGTCACTGAAAGAAACACATTTAGCCTTTTATCCCCTAAAATAACAACACAACAGAGTGGAAACCCCCAAAACATACAAACTATTACTTAACCGTGTTCATTTATTCACATACAGTAAAACTAATGTATTTGGTTTAAATACATGCATTTTTCATGACATTTAATTATTCAGTTGATCAGTTTAAATATGTAGTTGTTTTTTATGGGATATTTAATTAAAAAGATAGTATTTTATAATTTATTGGTATATTTGAAGTTAAAGCTACAGTGTGTAATTTTTAGCGACATCTAACGTCCAGACTGCAGACCGCAGCAACATGAACATCTCCCCCCCACCGCTTCTCCCCACCAACAGTACGGCGAGCGTTACGGGACAAAATGTCTTCCACGACGTCTGCATCACCTACCTTCTCAAGTGATGAGGTTTGTTTACATAGATAATTTTACAGATAGTATTCTCAGGCATAATACTGCCATCTATTGTTCAGTACCGTCTCAGTTCATCTCTCTCAACTTGCCGTAGTTACTTTCGAGCGTAATGGGCGAACTCGCAATCGCTAGTTAGTTGGCTCTGCGCTGCCGTAGCGCAAAGATGTCTGCCTCCATGGCTGCGAGACCCGCTCCTATGTAATTATAAATAACGAATTCTAAGGCAACGCAAATATTAAGGTTAAGAGGCTGAGCTCGTAGATGATGATAAATAACATAGTTATGTGTAATATATTACATTTCTGACTGTATATCCCTGTAATTATTACACACTGTAGCTTTAAATAATGTATTAAATACATAAATGTTGCATTTGTTTATTTCAAGGTAATTTTTACTGAAGATCATTGCAGCTGTTCAGCTGGTCATCAACCGTGTGCAGGAGTGGTGATGTCATGGGGGGGGAGGGGGTTACATTTTGGACACTTTAGGTCTGTAATGTAAACAGTGAATTAGAAAAGTCCAAGAACTGAGCCTTGGGGAACACCGGTGGGAAGCAGAGGACTGTCGGCTCCGAACACGAGGAGAGTGATCTGATAGGTCAGACTGAATCCATTTATAGTATTTGAAGAAAAGTGTTTGATATAAAAATGGAAAAAGCATAGAACAGTTTCTCTAGAATGGTTCACTCTAAAGCCAAATTACACTGTTGGAAAACAAACCAGGAGGTGTTTAGCTCACTGATAGTTTAGTTTCCTTCCAACTTTCAGCAACTTGGAACCAAATATAATTATTTGTTATATAAATTTAGACGAGTAAAAAAAAATATCTACATTTCTACTTCGATGCTGTGGACTAGAAAAGGTTCTGTAACAACAGGAATAGCAGGCTGAAATGAATAGAAGAGAATAGAATAGAATAGAATAGAATAGAATAGAATAGAATAGAATGAAAAGAAGAAAAAGCAAAGTGAAAATCTGTGTTTTTAGATAAATGACATGTTTGGGTAAATTAGAACATTTTAGGTTGAGAAAAAAAAAAACGTCAGAAGCAAAAAATGAACCAACATGATTGTAGAAAAAGCATTGTAGAGCTGGTAACCTCTTTCCTGTCTGTCCCTAAAAGCTGGTCCTCACAGAGAGCCTCTGTCTGACCTTGAGGTCAGCCTGTGCTGCAGTCCTTTAGCAGGGCAGGGCCCCCGCTACGCTCCAGGCAGTCAGGAGAGAAAGCCACCTCCACTGCTGCTCCCTGTTCTCTCTAAGACTCGGCTTCTCCTTCCTCCTAACGTTTCCGTGTTTTGAACTTTCCTTCCACTCCCTCAGGCAGCACCTTGGGTCCAGCACCGCCTCTTCATGGTGAGAGGGAATCGATAGAGCTCAGGTCTGCGTGGTGGAGGAGGCATCGATCGTTCGGTCCCGCCAACAGCCCTTTCTCTGTCTGTTCAGAAAAAGCCTGAGGGCAGGACGTTTGGAAGCTGTTTTCATATCAGGCTGATATTTGTCTAATTTTAGACCTCCAGAGATGTAGAGAAGGCATTTAACTCTCCTCTCTGAATTCATCCCAGAAGCACCAGAGATTCTCCCATCACCAAATCACTGCTGAAATGACCCTGAATCTAAGGCTCCCAGTAATCACTGGGCTGCTGCCTTAATCAGCCGGGTGGGGTCTGGGAATGAGGAATGGCGAGGACTGGGGGCGTGTGGAGCACCAGCTAATGAGGGGGGGTAAACAGACATAGGGTGTGTTTGGATTCATGGGCTGCGTCTTCCTAGGTCTACCTGGACTGAATCCCTCAAAGTCCATGAAAATAAGGAGAGCAGAAGAGCCTTCTCCGGCTTTCACCGATATAAGTATATCCAAACAACATATGTATAAAAATAAATTCAACATCTCTGATATTCAACAATAAAAAAATACCTAGTAGAATCCTTTCAGATTTATAGTCCCACCCTGCAGATATATTAGAATCTGTCCTTAAATTCCAGCCAAACTCATTTACACAGTAACAGATAAAAACCTTTAGATAAACCAAACATTACCGCCACATATCTACATATCTCCTGAGCTATCTCTACAGTTATGCTGCTATAGGCTTAGACTGCTGGAGGACATAGGGACCCCCATTTCATCATTCTGCTTCATTCTATCTCTATTCTCCCACTCTGCAGAATCTGTTAGTTCAATCTCTAACGTTCTGCTCTCTCTGCTTTTTCTCATAGTAGCTTCATCTGGTCTGTTCCTGTTTGGCTGTGACTCCATCCTGGAGAGAAATATCAGCTGTGCTGCTGCCATCAACACCTTTGTTTCTAGATGTTGGATCTTGGCCTGTTTTCCAGTGTAGTCCTGTTTCTCTGACTGTGACTAACTGGATGTGCTCTCTTCATCCTCTGACATGGGAGCTGGCTCGGAGCTCGTCTGCCTGGCTGTGTGTTTCCTGGACGGGGCCGCCTGTGGAGCTGGTTGACAGCTGCCTTTTGTATCTATGCTTCTTTTTCTATGTCTGCTTCTGTCTCTTTGAACCCCAGTCTGCCTCAGCAGATGGCCGCTCACATTGAGCCTGGTTCTGCTGGAGGTTTCTTCCTGTTCAAAGGGAGTTTTTCCTCTCCACTGTCGCTACAAGCATGCTTAGTGTGAGGGATTGCTGAAGAGTCAATGAGTCGATGCAATCAGCTGGTTTTCCTTTTTTTTGTGAGTTGTAACCACTGTTAGCTACAGATATGAGGTGCCACAGGTATGGAGGGAGTTTACCCAGGATGGCCTTGTAAATGAAAGTAAGCCAATGATGTTTAGATAGAAAACTTTGAATCGATTTGACTGGATGATCTGGTTGAACTGTAAAGTGCCTTGAGATGACATATGTTGTGAATTTGGTGCTATATAAATAAACTGAATTGAATTGAATTGAATATTTGACTCAATAACCATTAAAAGAAGTATTTTCATTCATTTCAGACGGAACTATTCAGACTTGGATTATATTAAACTGCACTTCCAATATTCACCACTGTTTGGCACCATTTCTCCTTTTTCCACTGAGCAAAGAGCAGCCGGCTTTCGCAATGAATCCTGGGATAGCCAAGGCTACAGACGATACAGCGGACCCGTCCTTCAAATCGGGCAGAAAGAAGGCTGCATTTGTCGGGCCGGTACCAGAGATCCAGGAGAGAAGAGGAGCAGCGATCAGCAGCACTCAGAGGAAACAAGGGATCCAGGAGGGATAATCCAAGCTGTGGTCAGAAAACAGATCCAAGGTCGACAACAGGTGAAATCCTGGTAACAGTCCGGAAACACAGAACAGGCAAAAACAGAGCAGAAGAGAGGCAGCCGAAACTCCGAACTCCAGGAGCAGAAACAGGTCAGGATCAAGCAGAACAAACACAGAACTAAACTCGCTGTAAGCTCGAATAATCTGGCACCATGGGCTGGGATCCGCTGGCATAAATAGCAGAAGGAACAGGTGGATCTGATAAAAGATAAAGAGCGCAGGGTGGAGCAAAGCAGGTGAGAGGAGGACGAGTAAAACCCAACCTATGCACTCAAAAAAAGCAAACTGGGTGTCTGTTACCTTATCTTATGTCTAACATGTAGCTTCTACTATATAAAATCATGTTTTGTGGTTGAACAGTTTTAAATCGTGTAGATTTAGCATAAAATGCAACAACTTAAAATTTACTTGAATAATTTATGTTAAAACAACCTAATTCTAATGGGTTAAGATTGCAAATCGATAACACTCCAAAGCAGTAGGTGGCAGTAATGAGCACATTCCCCTCTCTTGAAGGCCACGGTCAAAGGTGAGTGAGTCCCCGACTCTGGCTGGCAAAGAGGAGTCGACATTTATAGGTAAGTTTATTCTTTTACCATCCATCGAACAGAAAACAAAACGGCAGCAGACATGTTATAGACAGTTAGTTATTGTCCTCTTTTGCATTTTGGATTATTTATTTGTTAATGGGCGTTTTATAAGAGTGCATTCATATATCAGACTGTCGCCATGCTCATAGCTAACTAAGCTTACAAGCTAGCATCCTGAGGTCGACGGCATGGTTGACAACACGCGCGGATTCATTTACAAAATGAGCTAAGAGCTAATGCAGGCAGGGATAATTGCCTGCGTTTGGTGAATGTAGCTGCAGCTAAAAGGCTCCAGTCACATAGGCTACATGAATAATAGTGGTGATGAATTTCCCCCCAATCCGAATCTTGGCTTCGTGTGGAGTCTGCAGAAAGCTCGGCACTTAACAGTCATTAGCTCTAAGTTTGGAAACTACCACGGCATCCCGGCACCTTGGCGGGGTTTCTATGTCAACTCCACGTAGCATTAGCTCATCCAACTAGTAACGTCAACACAGTAGTTCTTCGCGCTATGGAGCTTTCCACAGTCAGATTTTATTCACTTTGTTGACGAGGGAACAAATGTGTGCTACCATAAATGTACTGTTGTGCTGTAGCCCAGCTATGGAAGCAAATCGTTACCATATTTCACATGAAAAAGCATTTTCAGAAATACTTTTTCATTTTAAGAATGTGGTTGCACTGTTTGCCTCATAAATGAAATTAGTAATCAATCGTCCTATTTGCATCTAAATGCACAGCACTCATTAACTTTGATTGAAATATGTGATTTATATCAGCCAACAAAATGTGGGCTAGCCTTGGAAATAACTTGTAAGCTGATTCAGGATTTGGTGATAGATGACAATTGTTAAACTAGTCGGTCATTTCAATGCTATGATAGTTAAATTTACTTTTGCGTACCCTTTCTGTTTAAGCTAACTGCTGAATTTAAGAGGATTACAACCGTCAGTTTGCTGTCAAAGTTCTTCTCCCAGCTGGATGCTCATTCTTCAAACTTGATGAGGGTGTTTGGCAAGAAAGGCGGCGTTCAAGGAAGAAAGATAAGGAGCATCATGATACCCATCACCAAGGTATGATAATAGAATAAAATAGAAATTGTCGAACCTGTACCGATTCAATATTCTAAACTTAATGCTTGAAATTTAAAGCGGAAGTTTCACAGGGTTGGAGAGAAAGAAAACTAGATGGAGAGGGGTGTAATGTACTTTTATGAAGAAGGATCTGATAAAATATTAACCTTGGGCAGATGTGACAATGTCCACTGATGTTGCAATGGTAGGTTCTGTTTCCTGAGACCACATGCTTACATTTGACATATTTCTATGATAAAATGTCTTGCTGGGACATAAAACCAATGCACCCATGGATATTGTAAGTTCATATATCATAAACATTGTCAATGATTTTTACATTTCGAAGAATGTATAATTTAAAGTATTGTTTGTAAAATCTTCTACCAGTTGATTAAAATGTTTTATCTTTTATTTATTGTCCTACATACTTAGACTGATGCCCTTGATGTCAAAGAGAGTGAATCATCAAAGCCCTCTGTGTGTACCTGAATGAAGAGCCCGAGAACCTTGTGAAAGAATACATGGTATGTAATTTAGTGTGTTTATGTTTAAAAATGGGACCAGTATAACATATCTTTACATGTATATCCTCTATTCCCCCCTTTTTTTCTGTGAAGAACACAGATGGAGGGAGCAGTGAAGCTGCAATGATGGAGACGACATTTGGAATATTTGTCCTTCGCAAGGAAGGTGCAGAGCCAGGTGATGGACCGGAAGATGTAGGTATAGTTCTGGAGGGCGTAGAAGTTCTGGATGGGCTGGGAAACGTGCCACTTGCTGTGGTCATGTTGTTTGCGCTTGTATATGCGCTTAACCTCAGCTACCCGCCAGAGCTCAGATACACCTTTGAAGCTTTGCAGAAGATCATCATGGAGCTTGATGGAAAGACTCTCAAAAAAAACTCAAACACTGCAAACTCCACTTGCGCGTTAGTCACCCTCAATAGAGTAAACTACAGGTTTGGAGTTACTGTAATGTATTTACTGAACTGGAAGCTGTGTTTGTGTTTAAATACATCCTGTTGCTATTTTGGGTTTACAAAATAGAATGTTTTGAAATGTTTCTTTATGAAAAGTAAGGTTTTAAAACAAATTGTTATTTTCTAAAGAAAACTATTTTGATATGGATGCACAATGCTGTATTTTGGTTGTTCTCAAATATTGTTCTTTGCACTCAGTTGACAGGACCACTTTCTGCGTATAACTTTGTAAAGGGCTTTGCTGAAAGCTCTAAATATAGACACCTAATGACAGGGGGCTCCAATTTCCTAACTCAGGAGTTACAACTTTTGTTTGTCTATCTGTTGTTGTTTTATTACAGACATGATGTTGGACACTGTTTCAGGCTGTATTGTTTGTTGTATTTTCACAGCGTAGTCAGTTTTAAAGTAAAGTGATTTCAACAAATCCAATTTAGTTCATGTTTTTCTTTTCCAAACTTGACACCAGCTGGGGGTATATAGGCTGACATTTACATTTTAAATAGCTGAATATGTATGTTAAAAATGATTTATTTTGTGAATAATTACTTATGTTAATTTTCATATGATAAAGTTAATCTCTTACCTAACTTTGTTTTGCTGGCTCAGCACAATAAATTTCATGTACTGTACTATTTTTAAAAGTAGTTGTAACTACCCTATTAAATT
Source organism: Cyprinodon diabolis (assembly GCA_030533445.1). Taxonomy (NCBI): domain Eukaryota; kingdom Metazoa; phylum Chordata; class Actinopteri; order Cyprinodontiformes; family Cyprinodontidae; genus Cyprinodon; species Cyprinodon diabolis. The sequence goes on along the minus strand of CM060084.1, from coordinate 48,719,400 downwards.
ATGTACCTAATAATCCTATCATACAAGTTTAAATAGCTTAAGAAAATTATGTTGGTATGTTACATTTACCCATATTTATCTAGTTGGACTGACCCCTGGTAATTAAGTAATAGTAATGCAAATACATCATGTTGACCCTACATATTTACATTTTGTTCACTTAACAAAATAGCTTCTCGCTAAATTAATGCATTTTATTTAGGTGGAAATTATTTCCATAATTTTATTACGTTCTGGGAACAAGTTTTTTTTTTGAGTGTGGTGCCAAAATCATGACACTGGGTCTGTTTGCTCTAAACTTTAGAAATGAGAACTTTTCCCAGCGACTCTCTTTACCTCAGATGGCTCCATTGCAGGGTGTTGTTTCAGCTTGTCTTTTAGCCTACTTCGTGTTGTCAGACAGGTTCTGGTCAACTGAGCACAGCGATCACACAGGGTCATGGGGGTGTGGAAGGCTCGCTTAATGAAGCAGCAAAAAAAAAAAACAGACAAACTTTTAGTTCTTTAAAAAGGTTTTGGAAGCAGAAACAGATGCATTCTGTGCCTAAACTCCAGCTGGTCTAGTTCCAGTCTCACTGCAGCATTAATGCATCAGACCATTCCTGCATCTTTTTTCTCATTTAGAGAAACTCTGGTTTTGCTTTATGCTCCTACCGTCTTGTTCAGATGGATCCAAACCTTCTGGATGTGCCTGGATGGTGGCTGAGAGCTGAATCCCTGTTTATTCTTCATATCTTATTTATGTATCAGAACAAAGCAGAGATATGATCCTCTAATGAAAGCGTATGAAGGAACCAGATGCTCTGCAAAGATGGCATTTCTAGAAGAAGCAGAGAAAGCGAAAATCCCCGTCTTACTGAAAATACTGACATTTTATTTCTTAAAGACAAAGGAGGCCATGAGATCAGGTGAGCGAGCTTCATGTGAGGAAAACTGAGCATTTTAAAAGAAAAAGTTAGTTCACAGAGTCTCATTTATCGGTTCTTATCTGCATCAGTTCAAACCTTCTTAGCAAGTTTCACCATAAGCTGCTCAGAGGGAGACTTTAGGTTTGTTGGAAATGATAATAAGTAGATGTTATCCTTTTCTTGTTATAAGGATTTATGCTTCCCTTCGCTGTGGACCAATTGAGTTTACTGTTTAGCATAACAATGTCCCTATTCATTATCTGTCATCTCACTTAGCCGATTGAAATGCGTCCAGCACTACTCCATGCATGCATGTGGGAGATGTAGTTCAGAGAATATGTAAGCCTGAGCTTTTCTTCGTTTGACATCGACTGTCAGAGAGCAGCTTCTTACTGCCGCTCAGCTCAGAGAAACCGGTTCATTCGCTACAGCTGGCGCCCTTTATTCACAGCAGAATCTGGGTCACATCAGCGGGAGAAATCACAGAGATGTTAATTCTTCAGAAACGTTCTGTTGCATTTATAATTCAATAAAAAAGTATCCGTCTCTTATTCCTGTGTGTTATTCTCACTGCAGAGCCGAACTGATGGAGATGTAAAGGAACCTCTTCAAATGTGCAGAATGTGGAGCCCGATGATAGATCTGATCTTTGGGCGCCATGTTACTGCACAGCGTAAAAATGAGATGCTCTGAACGTTTGGAGCCAGTATCCTAGTAGACTCTAGGAGGCAGTGTGGAGCACAGGCTGCACAGTGGAAGTAGAAATCACAGAAGTTTCTGGGTGCATTCAATTTCAAAGGAGGCTGGAAGAGTTTGTCTATGGATTCAAACAGGTCCAGCCCTCTCCAGTTTTTACTGCCCAGACGCTCTGTTGCCTAGCAACTGTGACAGTTGACTCACAAAGCAGGCAAAGAATGGATGCTGAACTTCTTACTGCTGTTTACCGTTTAAACAGGGTCAGACAGAACCTTTGGATAAACCAAACATTACCGCCACATATCTGACTCAATAACCATTTAAACAACTATTTTCATTAATTTCAGACGGAACTATTCACACACTGGAGTTAAATTAAACTGCACTTCCAATATTCACCACTGTTTGGTGTCATTTCCCATTTTCCTCTGAGCACAGAGCAGCTGGCTTGCTTGGTCTTGCAATGAATCATGGGATATACTCAACGCTAGGGAGGATACATCGGACCCGTCTTTCAAAACGGCCAAACAGACGTCTGCATTTGGCCGCCGCATAACAAGGAGTCTTCCAATCCGAACTGTCCTCACTGCCGCGCTATGACGTCATCAGGAGACAAATCCGGCCTTCAGAGGATGCAGCCGCTGGATTGGAACTCAGTCTACAAAGCCTATTTATGTCGTCCAGGAGTAACAGTCATGCCTTAGTTTTTCATAATCTGTGTATTGTTGAGATATTATTGGACATAAGCGCAGTACGACAGAAAATGAACAAAGTCTAAAAACTTCATCCAAACTGAAGGGATCCTGGAAAAAGGCTCCAACACAGACAGAGCAAACTTAGGCGAGAGAGAGAGACGTGTGAAAGAACCCAACAAGGAGCCGTGAAAGAACAGAGAGAATAAGGAGAAGGGCTCCGTTGAGCTTTGGTTGATTTCTGAAGGGGCTGCAGGTGGGTTGTGAGCAGGTGATGACATGGCAACCTGAGGCAGGATCAGACAGCTGAGGCCTACAGACAGAGACAAATAAAGGCAGAGGCCTCAGCTTGGGAAAAACTACTGAAGGTTTACTCAAACAGGTTTGGAATTATTTGTTAAAAAGGTTCCTCAGGTACTGAGATACTTTCTAATCAAACGATCAGCTTCATTTTTAAACTCAAACACTCAATGGAAAATAACTTTTCCTCCTCGCCACTACTGTGAAATCCCCAGACCTTTGAATGACCCAGCAGAGCCAGAACATCCATGCTTGGTGACAAACCAAAAGGTAAGAGGGACTCTAGTAAGAGCAAACCTCCTCCCAGTGACTCCCAGTAAGCCCAGATGTAGATGCTGGGAGGCTGGATGGAGTCCTTGATGTGCTGCCCTCCCCCGCACCATGCGAGGAGGGGCTGGTTCACAGTGAGCACATTATTTCCCTCCTGAAACAATCCAGCCTTGAACATTGCCTCCTGTTCATGCTCTGGAGATGTAGCCCAGCCATGGAGCTCCAGTGCCACCTAGTGTTGGAATAGAATACAGCAATTAAATGAGTTGAACAGGGAGGACCTGAACTTACAGCAAGCTGTTAATCTTTATATAATTGGCCGCTCAGTGGAACATCGCTAATTAATCAAAGTGATTTCCATTGCAATTGCCTCTCAGCATAAAATTGAGTTTTCATTCATTCGGGGTTTTGTTTTGCCTGTACTCACATGAAGTGATAAGTTCTCCTGTCTAATCTGCATTACTTAATATTAGCTCACAAATCCAAGTTTGAAAAGTGAATGCATGACGAGACACACAAGTTAGATCCCTACTTACAGCACATTTAGGAGGATAAAAGCCCCGCTCAGCGTAATAACCTAGAAATATACTCAGGCTGGACAAATCAGCCACTCACTGAAACCTGCACACACACACACCAACCCACACACACACACACACACACACACACACACCAACCCACACACACACACACACACACCAACCCACACACACACACACACACCAACCCACACACACACACACACCAACCCACACACACACCAACCCACACACACAAAAGACACCAGAACTTCTGCTTTCTCAGCAAGGCTTTGTCAAACGAGGCGCAAAACTGCTGAGGAAATGGTGTGCTGTGTTTCAGGTCTTATCATGGCTCATACATTATATGTGGAAGGAGGCGCGAGTCATAACCTTTCTCCTCACATCTCCTCATGGAGCCGTATCAGTGCTGAGCTGCAGCTTCTATTTCTGTTCTGCATCTGGGACCTACTTTGGTTCACAAGTTAAAACTTCTGGATTTTCTCCTTATCGGCCAGCAATGATGATGAATTACAGCCCAGCAGGAGGAGGAGCAAGAGGAACAGAAGAAGCAGCAGGTGGAGCAGGAGGAAAATGGGGAGGAGCAAGAGCAGGAGGACAACCAGGAGCAGGAGGAACAAGAGCAAGAGGAGGAATAGGAAAAGGGGGGACAGGATGAGCAGGTGGTACAGGAAGATGAGCAGGAGCAGGGGAACAGGAGGAAAAGAAGGAGGATCAGGAGGAGCAGGAGAAAGAAGAGGAACAGGAGGAAAAGAAGGAGGAGCAGGAGGAGCAGGAGAAAGAAGAGGAACAGGAGGAAAAGAAGGAGGAGCAGGAGAAAGAAGAGGAACAGGAGGAAAAGAAGGAGGAGCAGGAGGAGCAAGAGAAAGAAGAGGAACAGGAGGAAAAGAAGGAGGAGCAGGAGCAGCAGGAGAAAGAAGAGGAACAGGAGGAAAAGAAGGAGGAGCAGGAGAAAGAAGAGGAACAGGAGGAAAAGAAGGAGGATCAGGAGGAGCAAGAGAAAGAAGAGGAACAGGAGGAAAAGAAGGAGGAGCAGGAGAAAGAAGAGGAACAGGAGGAAAAGAAGGAGGAGCAGGAGGAGCAAGAGAAAGAAGAGGAACAGGAGGAAAAGAAGGAGGAGCAGGAGCAGCAGGAGAAAGAAGAGGAACAGGAGGAAAAGAAGGAGGAGCAGGAGAAAGAAGAGGAACAGGAGGAAAAGAAGGAGGATCAGGAGGAGCAAGAGAAAGAAGAGGAACAGGAGGAAAAGAAGGAGGAGCAGGAGAAAGAAGAGGAACAGGAGGAAAAGAAGGAGGATCAGGAGGAGCAGGAGAAAGAAGAGGAACAGGAGGAAAAGAAGGAGGAGCAGGAGAAAGAAGAGGAACAGGAGGAAAAGAAGGAGGATCAGGAGGAGCAAGAGAAAGAAGAGGAACAGGAGGAAAAGAAGGAGGAGCAGGAGAAAGAAGAGGAACAGGAGGAAAAGAAGGAGGATCAGGAGGAGCAAGAGAAAGAAGAGGAACAGGAGGAAAAGAAGGAGTAGCAGGAAGAGCAGGAGAAAGAAGAGGAACAGGAGGAAAAGAAGGAGGAGCAGGAGGAGCAAGAGAAAGAAGAGGAACAGGAGGAAAAGAAGGAGGAGCAGGAGAAAGAAAAGGAACAGGAGGAAAAGAAGGAGGAGCAGGAGAAAGAAGAGGAACAGGAGGAAAAGAAGGAGGAGCAGGAGAAAGAAGAGGAACAGGAGGAAAAGAAGGAGGAGCAGGAGAAAGAAGAGGAACAGGAGGAAAAGAAGGAGGATCAGCAGGAGCAGGAGAAAGAACAGGAACAGGAGGAAACAGGAGGAGAGCAGGAACAGGTGTGATGCCCTGCCTTTCCACCAACAAACTCTGGTTTCATGCAGACTGAAACTACTGTTAAAGTGTCCATCTACCCAACTAACTATCCAGCTAACTACCCAGCTAACTACTCAGCTAACTAATCAGCTAACTATCCAGCTAACTAATCAGCCTAAACACCCTGAACCGAGTTTCTGCACACAGAAACAAGCTGGTTTGATCAAAATCCAAGTTAATCACACATTTCTTCCATCTTATTAAATGCTAATGTAAAATCTGTTGTATGATGAAGCAGGACTTTAACCATGAGTTGGTGGAAGGACAAATGTTCTTGCTTTTAACCTCTGGTTCATTTAACCATAAAGACCCAAATGCAGCAACACTGAAAACCTTTTATACTCTTTTAAATGCTGTTGCAGAAAATTTGAAAGTTTCTCTTTCCCAGAACAAGGTTTCTGTGATCAGACGTGTTCATCCTCCGTGTCGCTCTTTACTCAATGTTTTTCTGTGAAAATAATTTTTTTCTTTTCCCTGCCTTTACCTGAAATGCCTTTTCCTCAGGTTTCAGTGTGGATGCTGCATTATAAAGATGGAAAAGTCATATCTGAGAAACTTTCTGGTTGGTTGGCATAGTAACAGTGACACGACTGTTTCTTTCTTCACCTTAGCTGGATGTCTCAACACCACAGATGTTCTCTGGCTTTAGATTTTAAAGGTCGGGTCTGTGTAGAAAAGTTTTTAAATGTAATCACAGGAATGTTTCCAGGCCGTGTAATCACTGAACAAACCCACCCGTCAGGCCGTCCTCCCATCAGGTCCGCTGTCCTCTGCTGACCTCAGGGTCAGAGGATGCAGGGAGCCGAGGGAGCCCTTACAGATCATTAACTCTGACATCCCATCACTGAAGCACAGCTTCAGACGCTAAATGTGTTTCTGTGGACATCCCTTTTAGCTTCAGACAGAGTGGCTGACTGGGCCAGGCTAACATATGAAAGGGCTTGGATATGACCTGGACAGGGCGGCTCTGGCTGTGAACTCTGGGTCGCTGGCCTGCAGGAAGCTGAACCGGTTTATCTCCATCCATCGTCACACCAACCCTGATAACTGAGGGGTTCATCCATTCTGCCTCTGAAGGAGAGACTTCATGTGCTTTCTGCATTTTTACCAAAGCACAGTGTGTTCTAAATTGGGCGTATGAGGACATCTAGTGGTGTATTTTGCTATTAATTCTGCAGAAATTACTCATCCTCTTCAAAGGATGCGGCTGTAAAAACGGAGAAGAATAAACATGTTTAGTTTGTTAAACTGAAAGGCTTGTTTCAGGGGAAATGTCTCACTATCATGTTATCAGTTATTTCTACTGTATATGACACTGATAAAAGACTAGAAAATATTAATTTCTTCCAGTAAAAAACGTATTAGATTCATCTTAGTTAGATTAGTTCAATCTCTAACCTTCTGCTCTCTCTGCTTTTCCTCAGGGTAGCTTTGCCTCGTCTGTTCCTGTTTGGCTGTGACTCCATCCTGGAGAGAAATATCAGCTGTGCTGCTTCCATCAACACCCTTTTTTCTAGATGCTGGAGATCGGCCTGTTTTCCAGTGTAGTCCTGTTTCTCTGACTGTGACTGGCTGGATGTGCTCTCTTCGTCCTCTGACATGAGAGCTAGCTCGGAGCTCGTCTGCCTGGCTGTGTGTTTCCTGGATGGGGCCGCCTTTTACAGTTGCTTTCTGTGTCTTTGCTTCTGTCTCCTTGAACCAGTGGCGGCTGGTGAAAAATATTTTTGGTGGGGCTGATATAGCCTAGTGTATGTCTCCAACTAATCCGGAATAAGAATTCAAATAAACAATTGGACAATACATACAATTTAACAGAAATGATTTAATTTACTATATAATAACAGTAACACTGATGATTTGGGTCACTGTGACGGGGTTCTTTGGCCTCCAAGAATCCAGGCTCAGTCGGGTTACCGGTGTTGGTGATTTATTGTGCTCAAAAACTCAAAACAGGGTGCAAAAGGAACTAAACATGTACAAGATCCTCTGGGCCTCAGCCTCCCTCCAGTTACCAGCAATGTAACAAAGAAACAGAAAACAGAAATGGCCGCTTTTCTTCCCACAGCCCTCATTAAATAGTTTAAGCCCCTACAGGCTCTCTTATTTCTGATTTCTTCTCATTAATCAGTTTTGTCCATATATTACCTCCACAAACAATTGATGTACAAAAACAAATAATTTTTACAACTTAATTCCTTTACACAGATTCATTGACTTATTCAATTACACCATACTGGGTTTGAATCCAGCAAAGACGCTGCCAGACTGAAGATGACAAGTCCCCGTAGCATAAACACGTACACACACACACACACACGCACACACACGGCTAACCCCGCTGAAATATTAAGTGTGCACCCTCAATACGCCAGCAGGTAACCAGGAACAGCTTGTGTGTTTTAAGTTAATGGAGCTACTGGGCTCAGCGCGAGTGAATTGGTCCTCACAAGCACAGTATAACAGGAATGTGTGTGTGGCACGCAAAGTTTTAAGTGACGAGGTGGATTTGTCACAGTCACAATAACCATGACATGAAATTTTCCTACCCTACAACAGGGATGTTCTTCTGGCAAACGGGTAGATAAATAAGGATCTCACCGAATTTGGTGGAAGCTGCATCTCGCTCGTTACGTTCGCCATCGTCCCTCTAATTGTCTGCACCTGCGCATGGGTGCAGAAGCCTGTTAAAGTGCAGTATTTTCAGAACCCCAAGACCATAAAGTTCTGAGACGCTGATTGGCTAAATAAATTCACCTAGCAATAGTACATGATTGACAGATTCTCTGCAAATGTGGGGCTGTCTGATCACAGCCCCCAGAACAGAGACGGTAGGAGTCTGTCTGTGGAAATCCACAAATGAATGACAGTAGATAGGGAAATGTAGTTTATATAATTTGTTTTGCTTATAGGTACACACTCTAGAGAGTAAAACTGACATTTATGAGTTAATTTCTAAAAATATATTTTACGTTTCTCTCTTCTTATCAGGGAGGGCGGTGCCCCAGCGCCCCCTATCGGCCGGCCGCCACTGCCTTGAACCCCAGTCCGCCTCTGCAGATGGCCGCTCACACTGAGCCTGGTTCTGCTGGAGGTTTCTTCCCGTTAAAAAGGAGTTTTTCCTCTCCACTGTCGCTACAAAAATGCTTAATGTGAGGGATTGTATTTGAGTCAATGAGTCGATGCAATCAACTGGTTTTCCTTAGATATAAAACTTTGAAACAATTTGACTGTATGATCTGGTTGAACTGTAAAGTGCCTTAAGATGACATGTGTTGTGAATTTGGCGCTATATAAATAAACTGAATTGAATTGAATATACAGAGCATGGTGTGTATCAATGCTCCCTCTGTTCTTCTCTTCTAAAAAAAACCCTCCTATGTATCTTTAAAGGGTTTGATCCATCATTAAATGGCTCATGTGTCTGCTTTACATCAGTCTGAGCTACCGTTAAACACCAGAGCTAACTTAGCTAACAGTTATGGCTTGATCTAACCCTTAGCTGAACATCTACAGTGCAGTGCAACAAATGACCTTCAAAGGCACCGAACTGGAAGTTACAGGTAGTGTTGTAGTCAAGACCGACCATCTGAGACCAAGGAGCACCAATAACTAGACAAGGCCAGGACATTTAGAGGCTGAGACCAAAGACTAAGCAAAGACCTTATATTTTCTTCGTCTTGTCTTGGTCCAGGCTTCTAAAGGTCTTGGCCTTGTCTTGGCACTGCTTGTTCTCAATTGGTCGGTCTTGACTACAACACTATTTACAGGTCTAGCGCCCTTAAAGGCTAAAAGTAAATTTTGCTTCGAAAAAGATTTTCAGTTTCCATTCTGTGTGAAACAGCAAGGAAAATAGGAGTTAAAGGATTTAAACTATTTTTTTTTATCTCTAAAGAATACAAGTTTAGTCTGTATTATTATAATTTTTTTTATTGTGTTTGGGTCCACTTAGAATGCAACCTGAGGTATAGCCGTGCTATTACAGTTAGTGATAAGCACCTAAAAGCGCTGATTGAGATTTGCCAATAGAATCAATAAAGAAGAAGTTCCAAAAAAGTTTTAAAAAAAAACAATCCGCTGGACTTTGTTTCCAAGTTTGAAGACGTTTCTCTTCCATCAAGGAAACTTTTTCAATCCAAAATGTCAGAAATAGCGTTGAGTTCCATGTTTTATACAGCAACCCAACAAAGCCTTGTTTTAGTTTAGAAAACATGCAAATTGAAACAGATGAACGGGTCCACCCCTTTGGAATGGGGGTGGTTTGGCTTCTTTTGTTAGCCTGTCCATCCCTTTCTATGTCTCTGAAAGGGACTTCATTTCAGCCAGGCCAACAATTCCCTTTAACACACCTTTCAGAGACGTAGAGAGGTATGGGGCATTGCAGGTGCCCAAGGGGGATACCACGCTCCCGCTTGCTTGACATTGCCATGACAACGTAACTTCCATGAACTTATGTTGATTAGGCTTCATAATAATTAAATTAAAATCCAAGTACATGTAATACAAAAATAAGAAAAAGTCAAAATCATTTCCCAAAACATTCATAAGAAATTTCTAAATTGTGCAAAGTATTTCTAATACATTTTTTTTAAACCAAAGTTCCCTTTGGTACTTAAACAAGGCAGGAAAGGGACAAGGGGTTCCATAGAAATGAAAAAAATAAGGATTAAGAAAACCTTCATCTTCTTTTAAAACTTGTCTCTGCTTCTTGGCACTTCTAGAGTATAGCCATTTAAAATGGCCCTTCCCAGTCAAATGCCAGCCAATTGGCAGCCCATTTCCATGCAACTCCCGGCAAAATCCCTTCCAACTTCCAACCACTGGTTGAGCATATTTATTTACTCTGACTCCACCCTTTAACTGAATTTCAGTGTCTGACCAGGAGATGAAGCTTGTCTTTAGATCTTAATGTCCACAAATCATGACAGAAAAGATATTTTAGTACAAAGATTGATGTTTAAAAAGGAATTGTAGGGGAACAGCCAAGGACCAGCCAAAGACCAGCCTAGGACCAGCCAAGGACCGGCCAAGGGTCAGCCAAGGACCAGCCAAGGGGAAGCCAAGGGCCATCCAAGGGTCAGCCAAGGACCAGCCAAGGACCAGCCAAGGGTCAGCCAAGGACCAGCCAAGGACCAGCCAAGAACCTGCCAAGGGCCAGCCAAGAACCAGCCAAGGGCCATCCAAGGGCAAGCCAAGTACCAGCCAAAGACCAGCCTAGGACCAGCAGAGGGCCAGCCAAGGGCCATCCAAGGGTCAGCCAGGGAACAGCCAAGGGCCATCCAAGGGCAAGCCAAGGGCCATCCAAGGGCAAGCCAAGGACCAGCCAAAGACCAGCCTAGGACCAGCCAAGGGCCAGCCAAGGACTAGCAGAGGGCCAGCCAAGGGCCATCCAAGGGTCAGCCAAGGACCAGCCAAGGACCAGCCAAGGGCCAGCCAAGAACCTGCCAAGGGCCAGCAGAGAACCAGCCAAGGACCAGCCAAGTGCTAGCCAAGGACCATCCAAGGACCAGCCAAGAATCAGCCAAGGACCAGCAAAGGGCCAGCCAAGGATCAGCCAAGGGTCAGCCAAGGACCAGCCAAGGACCAGCCAAGGGCCAGCCAAGGACCAGCCAAGGGCCATCCAAGGGCCAGCCAAGAACCTGCCAAGGGCCAGCCAAGAACCAGCCAAGGGCCATCCAAGTGCAGGCCAAGAACCATCCAAGGGCTAGCCAAGGACCATCCAAGGGCCAGCCAAGTACCAGCCAAGAACCAGCTAAGGCTCAGCCAACGGCCAACCAAGAACCAGTCAAGGGCCAGCCAAGGGCTAGACAAGGACCATTCAAGGGCCAGCCAAGAATCCGCAAAGGGCCAGCCAAGGATCAGCCAAGGGCCAGCCAAGAACCAGCAAAGGGCCAGCCAACAACCATCCAAGGACCAGCCAAGGGCTAGCCAAGGACCATCCAAGGGCCAGCCAAGAACCAACCAAGGACCCTCCAAGGATCAGCCAAGGACCAGCCAAGGACCAGCCAAGGATCAGCCAAGGACCAGCTAAAGGCCAGCCAAGGACCAGCCAAGGATCAGCCAAGGATCATCCAAGGACCATCCAAGGGCAAGCTGAGAATCAGCCAAGAACCAGCCAAGGCCCAGCCAAGGATCAGCCAAGGATCAGCCTAGGACCAGCCAAGGGTCAGCCAAGGACCAGCCAAGGATCAGCCAAGGGTCAGCCAAGGACCAGCTAAGGACCAGCCAAGGGCCAGCCATGAACCTGCCAAGGGCCAGCCAAGAACCAGCCAAGGGCCATCCAAGGGCAAGCCAAGAACCAGCCAAGGGCTAGCCAAGGACCATCCAAGGGCCAGCCAAGTACCAGCCAAGAACCAGCTAAGGCTCAGCAAACGGCCAACCAAGAACCAGTCAAGGGCCAGCCAAGAACCAGCCAAGGACCAGCCAAGGGCTAGACAAGGACCATCCAAGGGCCAGCCAAGAATCAGCCAAGGGCCATCCAAGGATCAGCCAAGGACCAGCCAAGAACCAGCAAAGGGCCAGCCAAGAGCCATCCAAGGACCAGCCAAGGGCTAGCCAAGGACCATCCAAGGGCCAGCCAAGAACCAGCCAAGGACCAGCCAAGGATCAGCCAAGGACCAGCCAAGGACCAGCCAAAGGCCAACCAAGGATCAGCCAAGGATCATCCAAGGGCCAGTCAAGAACCAGCCAAGGACCAGCCAAGGATCAGCCAAGGATCAGCAAAGGGCCAGCCAAGGGCTAGCCAAGGACCATCCAAGGGCCAGCCAAGAACCAGCCAAGGACCTGCCAAGGATCAGCCAAAGACCAGCCAAGGACCAGCTAAAGGCCAGCCAAGGATCAGCCAAGGATCATCCAAGGACCATCCAAGGGCAAGCTGAGAATCAGCCAAGAACCAGCCAAGGCCCAGCCAAGGATCAGCCTAGGACCAGCCAAGGGTCAGCCAAGGACCAGCCAAGGATCAGCCAAGGGTCAGCCAAGGACCAGCCAAGGACCAGCCAAGGGCCAGCCAAGTACCAGCCAAGGACCAACTAAGGTCTAGCCAAGGGCCAGCAGAGAACCAGCCAAGGACCAGCCAAGTGCTAGCCAAGGACCATCCAAGGACCAGCCAAGAATCAGCCAAGGACCAGCAAAGGGCCAGCCAAGGATCAGCCAAGGGTCAGCCAAGGACCAGCCAAGGACCAGCCAAGGGCCAGCCAAGGACCAGCCAAGGGCCATCCAAGGGCCAGCCAAGAACCTGCCAAGGGCCAGCCAAGGGCCATCCAAGGGCCAGCCAAGAACCTGCCAAGGGCCAGCCAAGAACCAGCTTAGAGCCATCCAAGGGCCAGCCAAGTACCAGCCAAGAACCAGCTAAGGCTCAGCCAACGGCCAACCAAGAACCAGTCAAGGGCCCGCCAAGGGCTAGACAAGGACCATTCAAGGGCCAGCCAAGAATCCGCAAAGGGCCAGCCAAGGATCAGCCAAGGGCCAGCCAAGAACCAGCAAAGGGCCAGCCAAGAACCATCCAAGGACCAGCCAAGGGCTAGCCAAGGACCATCCAAGGGCCAGCCAAGAACCAGCCAAGGACCCGCCAAGGATCAGCCAAGGACCAGCCAAGGATCAGCCAAGGACCAGCCAAGGACCAGCTAAAGGCCAGCCAAGGACCAGCCAAGGATCAGCCAAGGATCATCCAAGGACCATCCAAGGGCAAGCTGAGAATCAGCCAAGAACCAGCCAAGGCCCAGCCAAGGATCAGCCTAGGACCAGCCAAGGGTCAGCCAAGGACCAGCCAAGGATCAGCCAAGGGTCAGCCAAGGACCAGCTAAGGACCAGCCAAGGGCCAGCCATGAACCTGCCAAGGGCCAGCCAAGAGCCAAGGGCCAAGGGCCATCCAAGGGCAAGCCAAGAACCAGCCAAGGGCTAGCCAAGGACCATCCAAGGGCCAGCCAAGTACCAGCCAAGAACCAGCTAAGGCTCAGCCAACGGCCAACCAAGAACCAGTCAAGGGCCAGCCAAGAACCAGCCAAGGACCAGCCAAGGACCATCCAAGGGCCAGCCAAGAATCAGCCAAGGGCCAGCCAAGGATCAGCCAAGAACCAGCCAAGAACCAGCAAAGGGCCAGCCAAGAACCATCCAAGGACCAGCCAAGGGCTAGCCAAGGACCATCCAAGAACCAGCCAAGGACCAGCCAAGGATCAGCCAAGGACCAGCCAAGGACCAGCTAAAGGCCAGCCAAGGACCAGCCAAGGATCAGCCAAGGATCATCCAAGGGCCAGTCAAGAACCAGCCAAGGACCAGCCAAGGATCAACCAAGGGCCAGCCAAGGGCCATCCAAGGGCAAGCTGAGAATCAGCCGAGAACCAGCCAAGGCCCAGCCAAGGATCAGCCTAGGACCAGCCAAGGGTCAGCCAAGGACCAGCCTAGGACCAGCCAAGGACCAGCCAAGGGCCATCCAAGGGCCAGCCAAGAACCTGCCAAAGGCCAGCCAAGAGCCATCCAAGGGCAAGCCAAGAACCAGCCAAGGGCTAGCCAAGGACTATCAAAGGGCCAGCCAAGTACCAGCCAAGGGCCAGCCAAGAACCAGCCAAGGACCAGCCGAGGGCCAGCCAAGAACCAGCCAAGGCCCAGCCAAGGGCCAGCCAAGAATCAGCCAAGGGCCAGCCAAGGATCAGCCAAGGGCCAGCCAAGTACAGCCAAGGACCAGCCAAGGACCAGCTAAATGCCAGCCAAGGATCAGCCAAGGATCATCCAAGGGCCAGTCAATAACCAGCCAAGGACCAGCCAAGGATCAGCCAAGGGCCAGCCAAGGGCTAGCCAAGGACCATCCAAGGGCCAGCCAAGAACCAGCCAAGGACTCGCCAAGGATCAGCCAAGGACCAGCCAAGGACCAGCCAAGGATCAGCCAAGGACCAGCCAAGGACCAGCTAAAGGCCAGCCAAGGACCAGCCAAGGATCATCCAAGGACCATCCAAGGGCAAGCTGAGAATAAGCCAAGAACCAGCCAAGGCCCAGCCAAGGATCAGCCTAGGACCAGCCAAGGGTCAGCCAAGGACCAGCCAAGGGTCAGCCAAGGACCAGCCAAGGACCAGCCAAGGGCCATCCAAGGGTCAGCCAAGAACCTGCCAAGGGCCAGCCAAGTACCAGCCAAGGGCCATCCAAGGGCAAGCCAAGATTTAGCCAAGAGCTAGCCAAGGACCAGCCAAGGGCCAGCAAAGTACCAGCCAAGAACCAGCTAAGGCTCAGCCAACGGCCAACCAAAAACCAGTCAAGGGCCAGCCAAGAAATAGCCAAGGGCTAGACAAGGACCATCCAAGGGCCAGCCAAGAATCAGCCAAGGGCCAGCCAAGGATCAGCCAAGGACCAGCCAAGAACCAGCAAAGGGCCAGCCAAGAACCATCCAAGGACCAGCCAAGGGCTAGCCAAGGACCATCCAAGGGCCAGCCAAGAACCAGCCAAGGACCAGCCAAGAACCAGCCAAGGACCAGCCAAGGATCAGCCAAGGACCAGCCAAGGACCAGCTAAAGGCCAGCCAAGGACCAGCCAAGGATCAGCCAAGGATCATCCAAGGGCCAGTCAAGAACCAGCCAAGGACCAGCCAAGGATCAGCCAAGGGCCAGCCAAGGGCCATCCAAGGGCAAGCTGAGAATCAGCCGAGAACCAGCCAAGGCCCAGCCAAGGATCAGCCTAGGACCAGCCAAGGGCCATCCAAGGGTCAGCCAAGAACCTGCCAAGGGCCAGCCAAGTACCAGCCAAGGGCCATCCAAGGGCAAGCCAAGATTTAGCCAAGAGCTAGCCAAGGACCAGCCAAGGGCCAGCAAAGTACCAGCCAAGAACCAGCTAAGGCTCAGCCAACGGCCAACCAAAAACCAGTCAAGGGCAAGCCAAGAAATAGCCAAGGGCTAGACAAGGACCATCCAAGGGCCAGCCAAGAATCAGCCAAGGGCCAGCCAAGGATCAGCCAAGGACCAGCCAAGAACCAGCAAAGGGCCAGCCAAGAACCATCCAAGGACCAGCCAAGGGCTAGCCAAGGACCATCCAAGGGCCAGCCAAGAACCAGCCAAGGACCAGCCAAGAACCAGCCAAGGACCAGCCAAGGATCAGCCAAGGACCAGCCAAGGACCAGCCAAGGACCAGCCAAGGATCATCCAAGGGCCAGTCAAGAACCAGCCAAGGACCAGCCAAGGATCAGCCAAGGGCCAGCCAAGGGCCATCCAAGGGCAAGCTGAGAATCAGCCGAGAACCAGCCAAGGCCCAGCCAAGGATCAGCCTAGGACCAGCCGAGGGTCATCCAAGGACCAGCCAAGGATCAGCCAAGACCAGCCAAGGACCAGCCAAGGGCCAGCCAAGAACCTGCCAAAGGCCAGCCAAGAACCAGCCAAGGGCCATCCAAGGGCAAGCCAAGAACCAGCCAAGGGCTAGCCAAGGACTATCGAAGGGCCAGCCAAGTACCAGCCAAGGGCCAGCCAAGAACCAGCCAAGGACCAGCCAAGGATCAGCCAAGGATCATCCAAGGGCCTGTCAAGAACCAGCCAAGGACCAGCCAAGGATCAGCCAAGGGCCAGCCAAGGGCTAGCCAAGGACCATCCAAGGGCCAGCCAAGAACCAGCCAAGGACCCGCCAAGGATCAGCCAAGGACCAGCCAAGGACCAGCCAAGGATCAGCCAAGGACCAGCCAAGGACCAGCTAAAGGCCAGCCAAGGACCAGCCAAGGATCAGCCAAGGATCATCCAAGGACCATCCAAGGGCAAGCTGAGAATCAGCCAAGAACCAGCCACGGCCCAGCCAAGGATCAGCCTAGGACCAGCCAAGGGTCAGCCAAGGACCAGCCAAGGGTCAGCCAAGGACCAGCCAAGGACCAGCCAAGGGCCATCCAAGGGTCAGCCAAGAACCTGCCAAGGGCCAGCCAAGTACCAGCCAAGGGCCATCCAAGGGCAAGCCAAGATTCAGCCAAGAGCTAGCCAAGGACCAGCCAAGGGCCAGCAAAGTACCAGCCAAGAACCAGCTAAGGCTCAGCCAACGGCCAACCAAAAACCAGTCAAGGGCCAGCCAAGAATCAGCCAAGGGCCAGCCAAGGTTCAGCCAAGGACCAGCCAAGAACCAGCAAAGGGCCAGCCAAGAACCATCCAAGGACCAGCCAAGGGCTAGCCAAGGACCATCCAAGGGCCAGCCAAGAACCAGCCATGGACCAGCCAAGAACCAGCCAAGGACCAGCCAAGGATCAGCCAAGGACCAGCCAAGGACCAGCTAAAGGCCAGCCAAGGATCAGCCAAGGATCATCCAAGGGCCAGTCAAGAACCAGCCAAGGACCAGCCAAGGATCAGCCAAGGGCCAGCCAAGGGCCATCCAAGGGCAAGCTGAGAATCAGCCGAGAACCAGCCAAGGCCCAGCCAAGGATCAGCCTAGGACCAGCCGAGGGTCATCCAAGGACCAGCCAAGGATCAGCCAAGACCAGCCAAGGGCCAGCCAAGAACCTGCCAAAGGCCAGCCAAGAACCAGCCAAGGGCCATCCAAGGGCAAGCCAAGAATCAGCCAAGGGCCAGCCAAGGATCAGCCAAGGACCAGCCAAGAACCAGCAAAGGGCCAGCCAAGAACCATCCAAGGACCAGCCAAGGGCTAGCCAAGGACCATCCAAGGGCCAGCCAAGAACCAGCCAAGGACCAGCCAAGAACCAGCCAAGGACCAGCCAAGGATCAGCCAAGGACCAGCCAAGGACCAGCCAAGGACCAGCCAAGGATCATCCAAGGGCCAGTCAAGAACCAGCCAAGGACCAGCCAAGGATCAGCCAAGGGCCAGCCAAGGGCCATCCAAGGGCAAGCTGAGAATCAGCCGAGAACCAGCCAAGGCCCAGCCAAGGATCAGCCTAGGACCAGCCGAGGGTCATCCAAGGACCAGCCAAGGATCAGCCAAGACCAGCCAAGGACCAGCCAAGGGCCAGCCAAGAACCTGCCAAAGGCCAGCCAAGAACCAGCCAAGGGCCATCCAAGGGCAAGCCAAGAACCAGCCAAGGGCTAGCCAAGGACTATCGAAGGGCCAGCCAAGTACCAGCCAAGGGCCAGCCAAGAACCAGCCAAGGACCAGCCAAGGATCAGCCAAGGATCATCCAAGGGCCAGTCAAGAACCAGCCAAGGACCAGCCAAGGATCAGCCAAGGGCCAGCCAAGGGCTAGCCAAGGACCATCCAAGGGCCAGCCAAGAACCAGCCAAGGACCCGCCAAGGATCAGCCAAGGACCAGCCAAGGACCAGCCAAGGATCAGCCAAGGACCAGCCAAGGACCAGCTAAAGGCCAGCCAAGGACCAGCCAAGGATCAGCCAAGGATCATCCAAGGACCATCCAAGGGCAAGCTGAGAATCAGCCAAGAACCAGCCACGGCCCAGCCAAGGATCAGCCTAGGACCAGCCAAGGGTCAGCCAAGGACCAGCCAAGGGTCAGCCAAGGACCAGCCAAGGACCAGCCAAGGGCCATCCAAGGGTCAGCCAAGAACCTGCCAAGGGCCAGCCAAGTACCAGCCAAGGGCCATCCAAGGGCAAGCCAAGATTCAGCCAAGAGCTAGCCAAGGACCAGCCAAGGGCCAGCAAAGTACCAGCCAAGAACCAGCTAAGGCTCAGCCAACGGCCAACCAAAAACCAGTCAAGGGCCAGCCAAGAATCAGCCAAGGGCCAGCCAAGGTTCAGCCAAGGACCAGCCAAGAACCAGCAAAGGGCCAGCCAAGAACCATCCAAGGACCAGCCAAGGGCTAGCCAAGGACCATCCAAGGGCCAGCCAAGAACCAGCCAAGGACCAGCCAAGAACCAGCCAAGGACCAGCCAAGGATCAGCCAAGGACCAGCCAAGGACCAGCTAAAGGCCAGCCAAGGATCAGCCAAGGATCATCCAAGGGCCAGTCAAGAACCAGCCAAGGACCAGCCAAGGATCAGCCAAGGGCCAGCCAAGGGCCATCCAAGGGCAAGCTGAGAATCAGCCGAGAACCAGCCAAGGCCCAGCCAAGGATCAGCCTAGGACCAGCCGAGGGTCATCCAAGGACCAGCCAAGGATCAGCCAAGACCAGCCAAGGGCCAGCCAAGAACCTGCCAAAGGCCAGCCAAGAACCAGCCAAGGGCCATCCAAGGGCAAGCCAAGAACCAGCCAAGGGCTAGCCAAGGACTATCCAAGGGCCAGCCAAGTACCAGCCAAGGGCCAGCCAAGAACCAGCCAAGGACCAGCCGAGGGCCAGCCAAGAACCAGCCAAGGCCCAGCCAAGAATCAGCCAAGGGCCAGCCAAGGATCAGCCAAGGGCCAGCCAAGAACCAACCAAGGGCCAGCCAAGATCCATCAAAGGACCAGCCAAGGGCTAGCCAAGGACCATCCAAGGGCCAGCCAAGAACCAGCCAAGGACCAGCCAAGGGCCATCCAAGGATCAGCCAAAGACCAGCCAGGACCAGCCAAGGACCAGCTAAGGGCCAGCCAAGGACCAGCCAAGGGTCAGCCAAGGACCATCCAAGGCCAAGCCAAGAACCAGCCAAGGCCCAGCCAAGAACCAGCCAAGGACCAGCCAAGGGCTAGCCAAGGGCCAGCCAAGAACCATCCAAGGACAAGCCAAGGGCTAGCCAAGGACCATCCAAGGGCCAGCCAAGGACCAGCTAAGGGCCAGCCAAGGACCAGCCAAGGATCAGCCAAGGACCAACCAAGGACCAGCCAAGGGCCAGCCAAGTACCAGCCAAGGGCCAGCCAAGAACCAGCCAAGGACCAGCCGAGGGCCAGCCAAGAACCAGCCAAGGCCCAGCCGAGGGCCAGCCAAGAACCAGCCAAGGCCCAGCCAAGGGCCAGCTAAGAATCAGCCAAGGGCCAGCCAAGGATCAGCCAAGGTCCAGCCAAGGGCCTACCAAGAACCATCCAAGGACCAGCCAAGGGCTAGCCAAGGACCATCCAAGGGCCAACAAAGAACCAGCCAAGGGCTAGACAAGGACCATCCAAGGGCCAGCCAAGAATCAGCCAAGGACCAGCAAAGGGCCAGCCAAGGATCAGCCAAGGGTCAGCCAAGGACCAGCCAAGGACCAGCCAAAGACCAGCCAAGGGCCAGCCAAGGACCAGCCAAGGGCCATCCAAGGGCCAGCAAAGAACCTGCCAAGGGCCAGCCAAGAACCAGCCAAGGGCAAGCCAAGAACCAGCCAAGGGCTAGCCAAGGACCATCCAAGGGCCAGCCAAGTACCAGCCCAGAACCAGCTAAGGCTCAGCCAACGGCCAACCAAGAACCAGTCAAGGGCCAGACAAGAACCAGCCAAGGACCAGCCAAGGGCTAGACAAGGACCATCCTAGGGCCAGCCAAGAATCAGTCAAGGGCCAGCCAAGGATCAGCCAAGAACCAGCAAAGGGCCAGCCAAGAACCATCCAAGGACCAGCCAAGGGCTAGCCAAGGACCATCCAAGGTTATTGTTATTGTTTTTCTAGGCCACATTCCAAAAGGAATAGCATAGTAGGTCATTAAATACTCAAAATTATTGTGACACCGTTGCCTTTGATACCCTTATATAACCCTTATACTTTATGTCTACATCAGGCAAAGCAGATACTCAGTAGCAGATATCCAGGCCAGAAAGCTGGAGAAGACGCTAAGGTTTTTAGAAACCTAGAAGTAACTGAGGCTGTTGGTGCTCGATATAAATGTGCACAAATGGGCCACATTTCCAGTGACTTCACAACCCAACAGGTTCATGCAGTTTGGAGCCAACAAGTAATCAGTTATCTGTCTGATGTTTCATCTCCTCCTCATTTAACACTCTGTTAAAATCTTGGAATTATTGTCTCAAACAGCGTCCATATAATAAACGCAAAGGCAGCTGCAAATGCTCGGATTTGGCTCTGCTTGTTACAGAGCAAAAGTGAGACGAAATGAGCCTTGTGATCCAGCTGCTACCTACCTAGTATGCAGATCATATCAAGATGGCAGCTGGATGGTGAACAGACGGGTGAGCAGCAAAGTTGAGGAGGCAGCCAAAAGAAAACATTACCGACACTGATGTCAGACAACGTTACAGCCTCAGGCTGACTGAGCAGAGCCTGGGTGTGTACTCAACTCAGGCACACTCATTACTAAAACAAACTCATGAAACAGGTGACAGAGCCAGATGAGGTGTGAAGGTAGCCCCTGGAGAGACGACAATTAACGTCACAGAGGAAATAAACAATAGAACAACATGCAACACCCTGAAGGTGTTCTACATTTATCACTTTGATTCCTAAAAGTTGATGTACCAACAATCTGTAGACCAGCTAGGAATATACTAATATCTACTGAAGATTCAACTTTTTGTATCAATTTGGGTTTACATGAAAACTCTCTGGGTGTTGTTTTATCTCTAGAATGGTTGTCCCAAGGGTAACAAGTGGGTGAAGTAGACAGCGGAGGGACAGCGGTCTCAGTCTGAAGGAGCGGAGCAGAAAGGTTCTGGGCTGGTGAGATCAGATTACACCCAAACTCCTCCTTGTTGGCTCTGGTAGTTTGTTGTTTCAAGATTTTCTGCAGTGTCTCTCTTCGTGGCTGTTAATTGTGCCATTCTGATTGACGAGGGTCTGAGGAATCGTATCTGCCTCTGTTTAGTTCTGGGATTTTTGGTTAAACAGTTTATCTTTGTCCTGATCAATAAACCAACAGCTTAGACTACTTGGACACACAGCATCCAACAGTCAGTAACTTTAATGGCTGATGACAGCAGGGAAACTTGGGGGATGCAGAGGACATCTGACAGGTGAGGAATCCAGAAATGGGTCAAGGGTTGGTTGGGCTGATGGAGTAGGGATCTTTCTCTACACTGGAGAAGATATATGGCAGGTTGCCTAGGAGACCGTACAGCAGAGGGGTTTAATCCATGAAAACCAGATGAAATATCTGTGACGAGGGATTAATTTACCCTTGGATGGTGTTGAAGATAACGTAATTAGCTCGTCAGAGAAATGTAATCTTAGACTGTGGATCTAAGAACTTTAGCTGACTGAGGGACGGTCGGTTAGAAGGACCAATTCCAGGTTGTGCCTCACTGGATTGAGCTTAATGAAGGGCCCCTTGATAGCAGGCAACACAACTCTTACTGTGCTTGAAGGTGGAAGGATGCCTCAAGAGAGTTCAGGTTCCTCTTCTAAGGCAAACTGCAGAAACAGAGCATCGGGCAGTGGTGGCTCCAGAAATGTTTCATAGGGGGGGCCAGATTGGGCTACTAAGAATCTTGGGATGGCCACTGGAACTAAAAACCAAGATTCCATGGTTGGAATCTACTATAGTGGTAAACCTGCCTGTAGAAATCATAACGACTTCAGTAAACACCTACTCAGATCCTGGTTTATTGTGTGAGTCTGAATGTCGCTGGCTGTGCAGAATGGGTTGAAATGCTTTACTGATGCTATTTCAGTTTACACTGGTGAATGGAGTGGCCAGTGTAAATTGATGCCAGTGGCGCCATCTGGCATCAGCGGCCAAATTACAAAGGGTTGTTCTCTGCGGATTAGCGGATTAGCAGACCGTGGTCCAGATGCGGACCCACCCGCTGGCTAATGGGGGCCCAAACTGATTTAAAATATTTATGAATTACTGCATTTTGTCCGACGGCTGTGTCAAATTTCACTTGCACCGCTTCTGCTGTTAATACGGTAAAGCTCTCCGGAGCGTCCGGCTCCAGGCTGCACGTGATCCAAATGATCCAATGAGCAGCTGTCAGTCTGGGTTGCTGCTGCTGCTACTTTTAGACACAGCAGGCAAACCTGTGGCAAGCCTGGCGATGGGAAACAAGGAGAAGAATGACGGAAACAACCAGTAAAGGTCCGTAAACATTTTTCATTAGAGTCTGTTACTTTTAACTGAATTTATCACTGAAATAAAATGCTGATTTTTATGCATCCATGTTATACATTGAACTTTTAAATAAAAAATACAATGTTTTCCATTTTAAAATCTAAATTGCTATTGAGGTAAAGAGCAACAATTGTTCAGTTCGGTATAGAGACAATTTCCTGATTCCCATATTCTATCAAACACCTGAACTGACTGTTATTTTTCTTTCTTGTTTCTGTCTTAATGTTGGCAGTGGGCTTTAGGCTGCCCTGCAAGGCTTTAAACCTGGGTTTGAATGGAGACTAAGCCATTCTCAAGCACATATCAAGGTGCTCATTTTGAGCCTGGATCCAGATTTATTGTTGATTCTGTTCATGGTGGAGAATCCTGCTTCACAGCAGCAGGTTGAGCCAAACATCCTCAAAACCAGTGGTGTCAAAAGTACCCATTTGTTACTTCAGTAGAAGTATAGATACTGCAGTTTAAAAACACTCTGGTAAAAGTTGAAGTATCAACTTCACCTCTTTACTCACGTAAAAGTGAAAAAGTATGTGCTCCAGAAACTACTGAAAGTATAAAAGTATAAAGTAACCTTTTAAAAAACAGCCAGATGCCACTATATGAATAAAAAGCTCAATTTTTCAACTATTTCTAAAATTTCTTTGAGATAGGGCCAAGGATGAGGGAGGTCTTGTTGGTCTCCATCTCCCGATACGCTCTTGCCTGTGTCCGACCTTTCAGACATTTCAATTTATGGAGCCAAATAATATCTGACAGAATAAACATTATAAATAGAAAATAGTTAAAGGTTATAGGGATTTGTTTCATTTGCATATCAGACTTTAGACCAATAAGATGAAAGTTCATTATTTCTGTCTCATATTCATGGGAATGGGAGGCAGATCTTTTAGTTATCAGGCTCCTCTCCTGTGGAACCAACTACCAGTTTTAGTCCGTGAGGCAGACACCCTGTCTACTTTTAAGGCTAGGCTTAAAACTTTCCTTTTTGATAAAGCTTCTAGTTAGAGTGGCTCAGGTTATCCTGAGCTATCTCTATAGTTATGCTGCTATAGGCTTAGACTGCTGGAGGACATAGGGACCCCCATTTCATCTTTCTGCTTCATTCTATCTCTGTTCTCCTATTCTGCAGAATCTGTTAGTTCAATCTCTAACCTTCTGCTCTCTCTGCTTTTCCTCAGAGTAGCTTTGCCTCGTCTGTTCCTGTTTGGCTGTGACGTCATCCTGGAAAGAAACATCAGCTGTGCTGCTTCCATCAACACCCTTGTTTGTAGATGCTGGAGATCGGCCTGTTTTCCAGTGTGGTCCTGTTTCTCTGGCCGTGGCTGGGTGGATGTGCTCTCTTCATCCTCTGGCATGGGAGCTGCCTTGGAGCTCGTCTGCCTGGCTGTGTGTTTCCTGGACGGGGCCGCCTTTTACAGCTGCTTTTTGTATCTCTGCTTCTGTCTCCTTGAACCCCAGTCGGCCTCGGCAGATGGCCGCTCACACTGAGCCTGGTTCTGCTGGAGGTTTCTTCCTGTTCAAAGGGAGTTTTTCCTCTCCACTGTCGCTACAAGCATGCTTAGTATGAGGGATTGTATTTGAGTCAATGAGTCGATGCAATCAACTGGTTTTCCTTAGATAGAAAACTTTGTATCAATTTGACTGTATGATCTGGTTGAACTGTAAAGTGCCTTGAGATGACATGTGTTGTGAATTTGGCGCTATATAAATAAACTGAATTGAATTTAATTGAATTCATAACGCAGATTGTCACACATGTTCTTAGTACATTTCTAACATTAGATTACTGAATAAGAAACAGGCTTTACAACTGGCAAAGCACCTTAAGAAGTTAATTCAGGAATATTACGTAAATGTGAGATTATGTGATCCAAGTGCATAAACTGTCCAATAAATTCTAGATCTAGTTGTCTATAAATGTTCTTATAAAGCACAGAAAGTCAGAATGCAGATTGTATTTACAAATAATTTAGGATGGCACTCAGCTTGCTTCCAGAGGAAAAATGATATATATATTTTTTTGCTTATATTCTCCTTTTTACTATGCTGTTATAATCTTTACTCTTTCCTAATATTCTTGTGCATGAAAACCCTGGTTAACAAAATTGGAACAGAAGTCTAAGATAATAAGAGACAATATTTTCAGTGTTTAATTTCAGGGCAAAGATCACCAAATTGCCCCTAGATGATGCCTCCACCCCGTGACAAAAGGGTTTAGCCCAGCTACGCTATGGAGCCTGAGAAGAACACCTGAGAGCAGTTTGACTATATTATTTCTTGTCTTTTCTTTTATAATCAAATTCCCATGTAAGGGGAACCTGGTTAAGGGTCACATTGTGAATTCAAATGATTATTTTACTCATGTTTTTCTTTCCTTGTGTCATTAACATATAATTGGGGGATTGATGCTCTTCGAGGAAGAAGGACCCAGGAACTCTGTGATGAGAAGGACCTTACAGAGGAATAGAAAAGATGACGAGGTTTGATTGTATTTATCTCACACTTAGCTGTGCTAACAAGTATTTAAATTACAAGATTCCTGAAATAATTGTGGAGCGATTTGAAGATGTAACACCGATTGCACAGTAGGATTGGACCGCCATTTTCTTTGAGTAAAGTTTTCTCATGTTTTTCTTATCTTACTAAGTTAAGATGATTGTATTTCCTTTAATGTTTCTTATAACAGGTAAGATGATTTAACAAAATATAGACCTTTTTTTTGTCGTTTTGGCCTGAGGTCCAATCTAAAGTCCTACAATCGTGTTACATGATTTATTTCATTATTATCAGAAAGGTTAATTCTCTGAGATTTACATTTTACAGATTATTGGAGGATATTTGAAAATGTTAATAATTGCAGATCAGGGAGAAGATACACCAAGAGACAATGGGACAATCCTGCAACAATCAAAAGTTTTCCTATTTTAATTTGAACATTAATTACAGAAACTGGACTCATGAAAAACAAGATGGCTTCAAGATACTGGTCAGTTTTTTCTTTCCTCTCAGGGTCACATCTGATAGTGAGATTTAAGGACACTGGGACAAGGACTGCCCTCACTCTGGATCCGCATCAGCCATGGACACATGAACGATATGCGAGGCCCAGGGGACCAGGACAACCAAGGAGCAGACTGACTGAACTCAAACATTAAGGGAGGCACATCAAAGAATAATGAAAGGACAAGAGGACCAGCGAACTCTAGCTACACGTCGAAAGAATGCAACTCCAAGGAGCGACCAGCAGAAGGACGACCGAGAGGACCAGATGTGACGAAAGCAACACAAGGGGGAATGAGATCCTTCTCCAATTGAACTAGATAAGTCCAAAACTACGTACTACAATAGGACTGGAATAATATGAATATTATTTGCTATGATTAGTTGATATTTGCTGATAAGAACACTAATTGTGGTTTTTCTGTCTTACTCATTTTAAGGGGATGGATTGTAAAGACGTGTGACCCCAGGCATAAGACTGCAAACCTTCGACTTCCGCATGCAAAATACTGAAGGCGGGAACCTGTGATCCCCTGGTCATACCTTTTAAAAGCCAAGGACAGAGCCCTGAAGTGAAACAACTATATTTTTGATTTTTCAACAGGAAAGAAGACAACACAAGTATTGATTATTCTTGTATTCTGCAAATATAATCCTGATGATTGTAGCATGCCATTAATTTGCATAATAACCTGTATTACTGTTTTATTATTTCATGTTGTAAACCATCCATAGCAGGCTGTTTAGAGGAGTACTGACTGACTGACTTCTGACTGACTTTTATTTTTAATTATGAGACTCAGTAATGGTTAGTTAATTGTTTCTTTTAGAGGTTATATCTCCCAGCTTCCATCCATATCAGGATGTGTCGGTAACATTAAAGTTTCGTTTTTTACATTTAAACTTCACACACGTAAGTGCACTTAGTTGCGTAGTATTTACATCACCATGTACACTGTAAAATTCAATTAATCATCATTACTTAAAAAAAGCATGCAAACCGGTTGCACTTAGAAAAACAAGTATAGAGAACTATGTGTTTTAAGTTGTACTACCTAGAGCATCCTTTGTAGACTTACATGTATGTTTAAGCCACTAAAACAATCATGTAATGTGAACTTGATAACTTACTTTAGATTAACTTTTGAGTGAAAAGTTAATGAAATGTCTCAGTTTGGTCCATATAACTTACTTATAAAACTTGAGCTCATTCAGTGTGTTCAAGTCACACTTGCTAAAACAGCAATCTGGTTTACTTGCTGAAACCAGGCGAAGTGATTGTTTTAGGTGTAAAAAATCCAAACAGATCCTACCTGCCTAACATAAATAAAAGAGGTTCCAATTTTCTAAAAAAGCCCGGATTACAATTAAACATAACAATGAAGGTAATAACACAGTTCAAAGTTTGTTTATTTTTATTGGTTTTATACAAACTTTAAAGATGGTCTAATGCCATCACAGTTCTAAAACTGTAAGATCAACTGTAAGATAAAACAAGCAGACCAGCTTAAAAGTGTACTTCAGTATCTCAGAGTAACATTACATAAATCCAAAAAACAAAAATATATTTGGTGGGAAAAAAATGCAAAATAGTACAGAGTTGTGTACAATACATTTCTTTGAACAATTGTGATTTACGATAAAAAATAATCAAGGTAATAAACAGTTCAAAGTTTATTACCCCCCCCCCCCCCCCCTTTCTTTAGTATTTTGTAATGAAGCACTCAGCCTTTGTAAAGAGCAAACAGGCTGAAAGTTAACTTCTGTATGCCCAAGAAACATTACATGAATTCAATAAATCAAACATAGATTTGGGCAAAAAAAAAAAAAAATGCCATCAAGTTCAAAGTAGTTTTAATACAAGAGCTAGAAACTTTAGAAAGGTAAAGACAGAAACCACTGAACCGGCTCATTAACAAGGGAGATTTGCCAAATATCAACACTCATACATTTGCCTTCTAACTCAACAAGAGGTTTTTCAGACTTTGCAGTTTGGTGGGAGCTTGTTGTCTACCAAGCCAAGCATGACTTTTTGAATGAAGCCAGGTTTATTTTCCATGGCTTTGGGGTCCAATCTAAATGTAAAGCATATGGCAGTCCAAACAAGAGACAAAGTGCCTCAAGCAGCTTCTGGGGATCTTCCAGCACAATATGATGATGGCAGAAACTGGCTGAAGGTGGAGCTGATTTAGAGGCGTCGCAGAGACTCTTGGACAACGGTCAGCTCCCCGACAGATACTTTTGTAACCAGGACTCATAGGGGTCACAATCCTGTAATGAAACCATACAAAAACAATGAAACCTTGTTAACTGTCATTTTGAAACTGCCCTGATATCCTTTGTCCTGTCGACACTTTCTTCCAGTGTTATGCATTAAAGTAATACATGATTGAAAAACATGATCAATTTCTGTTTTGTGTCTGTACATCCAGTGGCTAGCTTTCAGCTCTTAACATCATGGCTTAGCTCAGCACTAACAAAGGCAGGAAATAAAAATCAGTAGCAGGCTTGTTCAAGGTCACTGCAATGATTTGTGCAGATTTAAGTTGCCATGCCAACAGCCAAAAGTCAGCCATTGGACTAAATCAAAAAGAAGAAAAACACTCCTTCAAAAACTCAAAAGCCAAAATAATTACCCTGTACCAGGTCCTGGACTAATATAATTTAGTTTATAAGATTAACATTGTATCCCTTTCACCCCACAGGAGCTAGGTTGATAACTTCTCTCTGCTTGCATACATCAAACTGTAAACTAACTTGCAACCCATGCCAATGTTTACACACAATACCAAATATATTCATTAATTTTCTTTTAAATCTTAATGTCCATGAGACAGTGATAGACATTTCCCATGACTGTGTGCTCATTTTAGATGTGCCTAAGAGAACTTACAAAGCAGGTTAGATAAAGTCAGTGGGGTCGTCACCAGGTAAAACCGGGAGACCTCGGAGTCCAGTGGTCCTCGATGCCGGCACATCTGGTTTCTACAATTGGATGAACAGATCAGGCTTCAGATAGTGCAGCATTCAAACGTTACTGATCAAAAGTATTTGGAAGTGAACAGTAAGAAACAAGTATCACTACATTGACAGTGCAGCAAAAAAGTTACTGATACACCTGTGGATAGTTTCTTAACAACTGATTAAATATTCTGCACGAATTGTAGTTTATGCTAGTGCTGTGCAATTAAGTGAAATTTGATAATGATTTAAATTTTTGTGTCAAGCAATCTCCAAACTTTTATAATAGAGTTGAAACAATATTTTCTTATTTTTCTTGGCACAATTTTTAAAAGCTATTCTGAGTTTATCCCATGCAAATTGATTTGAAATGTTCCATCATTGTACTAAAGCTCAACAAAGTTTATTTTGGGAATTTTTTTTATATATAAAAAAGTATTTGTTTTATTTTTCAAATACAAAAAAAATTGCACAACAGCTGTTTTTGTTGTTGTTTGTTCTTCTTGTT
This sequence comes from Cyprinodon diabolis, assembly GCA_030533445.1. Classification (NCBI taxonomy): domain Eukaryota; kingdom Metazoa; phylum Chordata; class Actinopteri; order Cyprinodontiformes; family Cyprinodontidae; genus Cyprinodon; species Cyprinodon diabolis. The sequence continues at coordinate 48,690,872 of CM060084.1, read as the reverse complement.
TTTTGCATTAATTTAATGTTCAAAGTATATTTATTTTATTTATTTGATGTTTTATACATTTCAAAACACCTGTAAGGTATATATTTCCAATGTTGGGCACGTTACTTTGAAAAAGTAATTAGTTATAGTTACGAGTTACTTCTCCCAAAAAGTAACTGAGTTACTCACTGAGTTACTCCACAATAAAAGTAACTAGTTACTAGTAAAAGTAACTATTGCGTTACTTTTGCGTTTCTCGCCCCCGTAACCCTCACTACCCAGCCCCCACCTTCTCGCCGTGTGTTTCCAAAGCCAGCTGAATAGTGCGGATGACAAAGACAAGAACCTGCAGAGAGTTTAGCATTTATTGCAACTCAACATAAAAGACATCGGGGGGAACGCCATGTGAAGTTTTTTAACAGGGCATTCAGATCTGGTGAAATTAATAACTGGGAATGTCTAATTCTGAAATCCTGTGTGTTTGGGTTGTTATAGATACTGCAACATCTATCTATCTATCTATCTATCTATCTATCTATCTATCTATCTATCTATCTATCTATCTATCTATCTATCTATCTATCTATCTATCTATCTATCTATCTATCTATCTATCTATCTATCTATCTATCTATCTATCTATCTATCCATCCATCCATCCATCCATCTATCATCTATCTATCTATCTATCTATCTATCTATCTATCTATCTATCTATCTATCTATCTATCTAGATGTATACTCTGTGTTTGACATAAAATATGGATCTCCATCCCTGCCACAAAGGCCATCAAATAATGTTTAAAATAAAAAATACTGTAGGTTGAAAAGGCAGAGTATCCATCCATCCATCCATCCATCCATCCATCCATCCATCCATCCATCCATCCATCCATCCATCCATCCATCCATCCATCCATCCATCCATCCATCATCCATCCATCCATCCATCCATCCATCCAGATCTCTCCCTTTCATTTGATCGTTCACGCTCTCCATAGTTCTCCTGTGGCGCGAGCACAGGGCGACTGTTGCGCGCCTTTAGCGAGCATGCGCGTTTCCTGTCGCTTGCGCGGTGACTCTTGCCCCCTGCGCTGTGCGGAGATGCAGGGGAAACCGTATCTGATGGGGAAACGCAGCTCGACGTAACACCGGTATTTCCATGTGGAAAACGCTGTTTTGCTGCTGGAGTCCTCCTCACTCTCCATCTCTCTGTGTGTGCTGGACGTTAACACCCACCTGCAGAAACACCCACCTACCCAACTGACAGACGGAATCTCACTATACATCAGCCATTCATCCTCCCCTCTCTCATGACAAGGCGCGCACGAGTCCTATTATGAAAAAAGGTTCATTGTGCGACCTGAGTAACGCGCAGTAACCGGGTGTCTGCAATTAAAACTGCATTATAGTTACAGTCAAAGTAATTAGTAAGATTACTCGTTACTATAACAAGGTAACGGCGTTACTTTCAACGCCGTTAGTCCCATCACTGACCATAGATATTAATATTCTGAACTTCCATATCAATTAGTTTTATTTGCACCATGTATTTTACTCTTACGCTGTTTATATTTGATCACTGCTGTACTTTACGGAATGAAAATGTTCATTTACTGTCTAAAAAGCTCTACTAAACAAAATTTCGTTCTGTATGAACTCTGTGTTTAGAAAACAACAATAAAAGTTGTCTAAGGTGGGAGGAGGCAGATGATCGCTGCAAGGACCCTTCAGAAGAGACCAGAGGAAAAGAAAGAAATCCCATATCTGTGCTTTCCTTCTTTCCTTCTGTGCTGGTTTTGTAAGCTACCGTTGTAGACGTCACGGTTATGACTATGGCGTCTGTGTGATATTCAGGCTTTAGACCCTGTACTCATATTTTACAACATGTATACAGTCCCCTATATCAGTTTTCTTGGACTTTACTATGATACTCTGACTCTTATTCTGTGCATCTTTTTTTGTAAAAGAAACACTCTCTTAGACCTGGTGAACAGGGGTTGTTGACATCGAAACAAAATGATCATATAACTGTTTACTAAGGTCTTCTGCAATTGGTCCTTTGATATTTTGTCTATTACAGTGTCTGTTTTCATGGAGTCAGGCTTCATTTAAATTAAAGAACCAAGTTGGAGTCTACTTTCTTTCTTTCTGAGCTAAATGTGGTCATTTTACACTAAAATAAACCTAAACTCAGAGAATATTCTGGTTAAAAAATAAACAAAAAAACAATCACGGTTCAAAAGAAAACAATGGCTGAGAAATTTAAAAACAGGCAACAAATATCCTGTTTAATTAATTTTCCTCTGAAACTAAAACCATGGCTGGCCAGACAGGTGATGCAGTGCTATCAAGTGACCACCAGGCTGCAGGTTATCCAGTCATTCTGCTGACTATCAACCAGGTCACATGTTGGCCGTTCGAGCATCCAAAGCAAGAGGAGAGTTAAAAGTCAGAGAGTTTGACATTTGATTTAAAAGGTTTAATTTCCAGGGAGGGAATCTCTGTCTGAAGAGTTACAGATTGCTGCTGAATGCAGGAAAACGTCCCAGACTTTCCTGGCAGACTTTGCGTAGGCTACATGTTTACAGGTGTTTTATTCTTTTTTTTCTTCGGTTTGTATTGTTTATACCAAAGGACGTTTGATGTGTCAGATGTTTTCTCTTCTATTCATAGTGGAGCTGCTGGTGCTGTACATGGAGATGGTTGATACCAGGACTGGGCCTCAGGGACCACTGGGGGACCCCCATTTCATCATTCTGCTTCATTCTATCTCTATTCTCCCACTCTGCAGAATCTGTTAGTTCAATCTCTAACGTTCTCCTCTCTCTGCTTTTTCTCATAGTAGCTTCATCTGGTCTGTTCCTGTTTGGCTGTGACTCCATCCTGGAGAGAAATATCAGCTGTGCTGCTGCCATCAACACCTTTGTTTCTAGATGTTGGAGCTTGGCCTGTTTTCCAGTGTAGTCCTGTTTTTCTGACTGTGAATAACTGGATGTGCTCTCTTCATCCTCTGGCATGGGAGCTGGCTCGGAGCTCGTCTGCCTGGCTGTGTGTTTCCTGGACGGGTCCGCCTGTGGAGCTGGTTGAAAGTTGCCTTTTGTATCTATGCTTCTTTTTCTATGTCTGCTTCTGTCTCCTTGAACCCCAGTCGGCCTCAGCAGATGGCCGCTCAAACTGAGCCTGGTTCTACTGGAGGTTTATTCCTGTTCAAAGGGAGTTTTTCCTCTCCACTGTCGCTACAAGCATGCTTAGTGTGAGGGATTGCTGAAGAGGCAATGAGTCGATGCAATCAGCTGGTTTTCCTTAGATAGAAAACTTTGAATCAATCTGACTGGATGATCTGGTGAACCAGAAAGTGCCTTGTTCACTTCCTGTTTGGATTAACTGAGTGTGCAGCTGTTGCAGCTGTCCAGAGGAACTCCATCTGAAGTTAAGTTATTTTCTCTGTGATATCTCTGTATCTAAGTAACTCTAACTGACTACTTTAAAACATAGCACCTTCTGCTGCACTTTTCTACTGAGCAATTGTCAGTTTCACACGGTTTTATTTCTGGTAGTAAGGAGTAGCTAGCCTAGGCTAGCGCTAGCTTAGCATTGCTATGGCTTCTCTCTCTCCCTCCCTTGACTCTTTTCCAACTCTTCCTTCTTCCTCTCCTCTCTCCTGCTCTGTGTCAGATGTTCAGTTATTCCTCTGCCTCCTTTAGTGATAATGGGATGTGTAATAAGTGTAGTATTTTTGTAGCTTTGGAGGCGAGGGTGTCAGAGTTAGAATCCAGGCTTCAGGCTGTTGAACATCCAGGAGTTAAAGTAGGCCCCCCACCTAGCTGTCCTCCAAAAGTGCCTGAGCAGCCAGGCGATTGGGTAACTGTACGCAGAAAGCGTAATCGTGGATCTCTGCCCACTGGTCACGACCAACCCGTTCACGTTTCTAACCGGTTTTCCCCACTCAGTGACACACCCACTGAGAAGCCCACTCTGGTGATTGGCAGCTCCATAGTCAGAAACGTGGCATTAGAGACACCAGGGACCATAGTCAAATGTTTGCCGGGGGCCAGAACGGGCGACATCAAATCCTACCTGAAACTGCTGGCTAAGGATAAGGTTAAATACAGTAAGATTGTTATTCACGCTGGTGGTAATGAAACCCGGTTACGCCGATCGGAGGTCACTAAAATTAGTGTTGCTTTGGTGTGTAAGTTTGCCAAAAGAATGTCGGACTCCGTAATTTTCTCTGGTCCCCTCCCTGATCTGACCAGTGATGACATGTTTAGCCGCATGTCGCCATTCAACCGCTGGTTGTCTAGGTGGTGTCCTGAAAACAACGTGGGCTACATTAATAATTGGCAATCCTTTTGGGGAAACCCACTCTTTACTCCATCCAGACAGTGTCTTGCCCACGACCAAAATCTAATAAATTAGCAAATATTCCCAAAGGAGTAAATCATGATAAATAACTCCAATTGGGGAAAAAGTTAAAACAATTAAATGCGGTCTGTTTAACATAAGATCTCTTTCCTCTAAAAGTCTGCTAGTTAATGACTTGATTTGTGATAATCACATTGACTTGTTTTGCCTTACAGAAACCTGGCTGCAGCAAGAGGATTATGTGAGCATAAATGAGGCAACTCCTTCAAGCTATTTAAATTTTCACATACCCAGAAGTTCTGGGCGAGGAGGAGGAGTAGCAACAATCTTCCAGTCTGACTTACTGATTACTCCCAAAACAGTTAATACCTACAACTCTTTTGAACATTTAACCCTTAATTTCCCTCATCCAAATTTCAAGGCAAGAAAACCTCTTCTTTTTGTAACTTTGTATCGTTCGCCAGGTCCTTACTCTGAATTTTTAGATGAGTTTTCAGAGTTCCTTTCTGATTTGGTATTAAATACTGACAGGGTCATCATAGTGGGAGATTTTAACATCCATGCTGACATTGAAGGCGATAGCTTAAGAGCAGCCTTTAATGCTATCTTAGACACTATTGGCTTTGTTCAAAATGTGAATAGTCCCACACATTCTCATCTTCATACTTTGGATCTTGTGCTGACATACGGCATAGAATGTGAAGAAATAACAGTATTTCCTCACAACCCTGTCCTCTCTGACCACTTTCTAATAACCTTCAGGATTACTTTAACAGAGTTCTCCTCCCCCAAAAGAAGGTTACATTTTAGTAGATCTTTATCAGATAGTGGAGTTATAAATTTTAAAGAATCTGCTTCACTTTCTCTCTCCTCTGTGTCGCTGAGCAGTGCTGCAGAGTGCAAAAGCATAGCTTATTCCCCTTCACAGGTAGATGATTTTGTTGATGGGGTTGCTAGTTCTCTGCGTACTGCCTTAGACAACGCAGCTCCCTTGAAAATGAAAACCGTTGAAAATAGAAAGCTTGCTCCTTGGTTTAATGCAGAGCTGCGTACTTTGAAGCAAAATGCTAGGAAACTGGAGAGAAAATATCGCTCCACAGGCCTGCGGGAGTCCTTCCTAGTCTGGAAAAATGGTTTACTGCTGTATAAGAGGACCCTTTGTCAAGCAAGAGCAGCAACTTCTCCTCATTAATAGAGGAGAATAAGAATAATCCTAGATTTCTTTTTAATACAGTTGCCAAACTCACCCAGAGCCATAGCTCTGTTGAACCGTCCATTCCACCTGCTCTTAGCAGCAATGATTTTATGGGATTCTTTATAAATAAGATTGATCTTATTAAAAATAAGATCATAAGCACTCCTCTATCCGCGATTGTACCTGAGGTAGTCATGGAATCTGAACCGGGTTTAGACTGCTTTGATCCAGTTGAACTTTCTGAATTAGCAAAATTATTGTCTTCATCTAAGCCTTCAACTTGTATGTTAGATCCAGTTCCAACCAGGTTATTTAAGGAGGTATTCCCTTTGATCTCCTCCTCCATTTTAGATGTGATTAATCTATCTCTGTTACAGGGATATGTACCTAAAGCTTTTAAGGTTGCTGTAATTAAACCTCTGCTTAAGAAACCGTCTCTTGACCCAGATGACTTGGTTAATTATAGATCTATATCCAATCTTCCTTTCTTATCCAAAATTCTTGAGAAAGTAGTTGCCAAACAAGTTTGCGACCACTTACACCATAATGAACTTTTTGAAGAGTTTCAGTCTGGCTTTAGAGCTCATCATAGCACTGAAACAGCTCTGGTGAAAGTCACTAATGATATTCTCATGGCCTCAGATAATGGACTTGTATCTGTGCTCGTCCTGTTGGATCTTAGTGCTGCATTTGATACAGTTGACCATAATATTCTTTTAGAAAGACTTGAATATTTTGTTGGAATTAAAGGAACAGCACTAGACTGGTTTAAATCTTATCTATCTGATCGAATTCAGTTTGTTTATGTTAATGATAGATCTTCAACACGCTCAAAGGTTACCTGTGGAGTACCACAGGGATCAGTGCTAGGACCAATTCTCTTTACTTTATACATGCTCCCAATTGGTAGAGTTATTAGACAGCATGGGATTAATTTCCACTGTTATGCTGATGATACCCAGCTATATCTGTCTATAATCCAGATGAAGCTAACCCATTACATAAATTACAGGCATGTCTTGAAGACATAAAAACCTGGATGACTCTTAACTTTCTGCTTCTGAATGCAGACAAAACAGAAGTTATAGTCTTTGGACCAGAGTCTCTGAAAAAGAAGCTGATTAGTCAGTCACTTCATTTGGATGGGATTAAACTGATTTCAGATAATAAAGTAAAAAATCTTGGTGTAATTTTTGATCAGGACCTGTCATTTAAATCCCAGATCAAAGAGGTTTCTAGAATTTCCTTCTTTCATCTGAGGAACATTGCAAAAATGAGAAATCTCCTGTCCAGGGGTGATGCTGAGAAACTAGTCCATGCATTTGTTACTTCAAGGCTGGACTATTGTAATTCTTTACTATCAGGTTTACTAGCAGGTTTACTAGTGGTTCCTAGAATTTCTAAAAGTAGAATGGGAGGCAGATCTTTTAGTTATCAGGCTCCTCTCCTGTGGAACCAACTACCAGTTTTAGTCCGTGAGGCAGACACCCTGTCTACTTTTAAGGCTAGGCTTAAAACTTTCCTTTTTGATAAAGCTTATAGTTAGGGTGGCTCAGGTTATCCTGAGCTATCTCTATAGTTATGCTGCTATAGGCTTAGACTGCTGGAGGACATAGGGACCCCCATTTCATCATTCTGCTTCATTCTCTCTCTGTTCTCCTATTCTGCAGAATCTGTTAGTTCAATCTCTAACCTTCTGCTCTCTCTGCTTTTCCTCAGAGTAGCTTTGCCTCGTCTGTTCCTGTTTGGCTGTGACGTCATCCTGGAAACAAACATCAGCTGTGCTGCTTCCATCAACACCCTTGTTTGTAGATGTTGGAGATCGGCCTGTTTTCCAGTGTGGTCCTGTTTCTCTGGCCGTGACTGAGTGGATGTGCTCTCTTCATCCTCTGGCATGGGAGCTGCCTTGGAGCTCGTCTGCCTGGCTGTGTGTTTCCTGGACGGGGCCGCCTTTTACAGCTGCTTTTTGTATCTCTGCTTCCGTCTCCTTGAACCCCAGTCGGCCTCGGCAGATGGCCGCTCACACTGAGCCTGGTTCTGCTGGAGGTTTCTTCCTGTTAAAAGGGAGTTTTTCCTCTCCACTGTCGCTGCAAGCATGCTTAGTGTGAGGGATTGTATTTGAGTCAATGAGTCAATGCAATCAACTGGTTTTCCTTAGATAGAAAACTTTGCATCAATTTGACTGTATGATCTGGTTGAACTGTAAAGTGCCTTGAGATGACATGTGTTGTGAATTTGGCGCTATATAAATAAACTGAATTGAATTGAACTGAGATGACATTATGTGAATTGGCTCTATAGAAATAAAGTGAATAGAATTGAAATGGGGGGTGGTGTAACGTCTCTTAAAGTGACCTTGCAGGTCCAGGTAGCTCTGACCACGTGGCGTCTCTGCTGCTCTCACCTCGTCTGGTTTCCCGGCCGTTCAGTCCAACAACCAGCAGAATATCAGACTCTTTGGAAACATGTTACCGTTTCCATTACTGAACACCATTCATTGCTTCTCCTGGGTTTTGATGTTTTGTGTTTTTCTGGTGTTTGTTTCCAACCCTGGGGTGATTTTCTTTAAAGATGTTTTTCCACCTGTTCATGAGCAGTTCAATGATGCAGCTGATTAGCAGTGAATGTTTGCTGTTTTCTAGCTTCCTGGAGGAATCTGGAGATCCATAGAAGTTTGAGGGACATCAGGTTCTTTGTAGAGCTGCGTGTTTTGGTGCGTTCTGTTTTGTTTTCTTCTTGTTTGCCGAAGCTGTGACGGATGTCCTGTTTACACACATACACACAGTGACGTTAGGGAAGGACAACCTTTAGACACAAAGACCGTCCTGACCTCTGACATCACTGATCTGGTTTCATAATGGCTTCCGGACCGGAGCTCGACCTTCAGGGGCTAAACTCATTACATTACGCAAGAACCTTCCCACACAGCGAGGGCCGCTTCTGCCCTGCTGGTTCATCTAGTTTGTTAAAGTTTGCAGCTTAAACTCATCATCCGCTTTGGATCATTTGCCAAATACCTTCCTGATTTTACATGAGAAAATAGTTTATTGGTTTCATTTCTGGAGCTATAGAAGGAAAAGAGAGTAGTTCTAATATCTGGATCTAACAGGGCTGCTGCTCTGGCTTTAAGTGACTAAATATTTACAAATTGTTTTCCATAAAGCGCATTTTAGCGGCGAGGCAGTTCAAAGTGCTTTACATCATAAAAACATCAGAACAAATGTGCAGAAAATCATCAAAACATGAGAATCATCACACAGATCCTAAAACTAATCCACCATGGATGATAACAATCACTGATTCTCCGTCAGTGAGGCCAGGCGGGTCTGCTAACGAATCAGAAACATCATTAATTCATTGGTAAATGATTTTTAGAACTAAATTCATGGAAAAACCATGAATTCATTTTAATTGAAACAGAATGCATTAAAATTTATTCACAAACTTCTCCCATATCTAAACATTGACGGAGCTTTTAAAGCTAAAAACAGAGGAGAAATATTTGCTCATTGCCTTATAAACACATAATGTATAAATAGTGCCAGCATCATGGTGAAATACTGAATGTTTATTTTAAGAACGTGTAGTATTCTGGTCAGAATGGGAAAATCTGCTTTAAAGAAAGGAAGAACATTGAATGTTATTCTCAGTCTTCCTAATAAAGTAGTTACCGATCGGTCCTCTGCACCACTAGCTTATATAGAAATATAAGAAACAACAAATGGATCAAACAGGGAAGATCAAACTCTTCCTCTCCAGAACGGTGCATTTGGTCAGAGTGCATTTTTATTAAAAGCTGCGAAGGATTGGAAATTTATCAATCCCAACATCTGTCAGTCAACTCAAAAAGACAACTAGAAGAGAATAGAATAGTTTCCTGTAGGGGGCCGCCTTTTACAGTTGTCTTTTGTATCTATGCTTCTTTTTCTATGTCTGCTTCTGTCTCCTTGAACCCCAGTCGGCCTCAGCAGATGGCCGCTCACACTGAGCCTGGTTCTGCTGGAGGTTTCTTCCTGTTCAAAGGGAGTTTTTCCTCTCCACTGTCGCTACAAGCATGCTTAGTGTGAGGGATTGCTGAAGAGTCAATGAGTCGATGGAATCAACTGGTTTTCCTTAGATAGAAAACTTTGAATCAATCTGACTGGATGATCTGTTGAACTTTAAAGTGCCTTGAGATGACATGTGTTGTGAATTGGCGCTATAGAAATAAACTGAATAGATTAGAATAGAAATCACTTTATTGTCCCACATGGGGAGATTATGGTGTTACAGCAGTAAAAAGATTATAGCAAAATGGTCACAAAAATATGGACCTTAGAAAAATGTATAAGAATAACAGAATAGTGAGGAGTTAAAATATAAACAATGAAATACGGTAAAGTGTTTTAACAATATCAAACTGTAGAATAAATAACCAATATCCAGCTATGGACATTTTTACAATAATGTGAAAATAGCAGCAATATCAGAGATGTTTAAAATGACATTATTTAACTGACTAAGATTGAAACTGCAGAATCATCATAATTGGAAGAACTGATTGAGGTTGATAGGAACAGTGGTGGTTCTAGAGTCTTCCAGCTGCTGGGAGGAAGGATCTGTGGTAACGCTCCCTGGTGCATTTAGGGTCTGTCACTGAAGGAGCTCTCCAGTTCAGCACCAGCTTCATGTATGGGGGGGAGACATTATCCAACAGAGATGTTCATTTAGTTAGGATCCGTCTGTTTCCCACCTCCTGCACTGAGTCCAGAGGGCATCCATTCAGAGCTGTTCTTCCTGATCAGCTGATCCAGACGCTTCCTCTCAGCTACAGATGAGCCGCTGCTCCAACAGACAGCTCCATAGAAGATGGCTGATGCCACAGCAGAGTCAGAGAAGGTCTTTAGGAGCGCCCCCTGCAGTCTCCTCAGCAGGAGGAGTCTGCTCTGACCTTTCTGATCCAGAGCCTCAGTGATGGAAGTCAAGTTTGTTCTTCAGGTGAACAGCGACGTTCTTAGACGAGTCCACTATCTCAGTGTCCATTCCCTGGATGATCACCGGTGGCAGTGGGGTGGATCTATGGTAGCTCCATGGTTTTCCTGCAGTAATCAGGAGGTGGTTCTGCTGGAACCAAAACGTTCTTTTCAAAAAACCATTTCTGTCATCATTGTGCATGGCCAGACCCTCCTACCTCCATCCTGGGGCCTCCTGTCTTTATTTCAGTATGAACAATGAGTTGGTTTTAATTACTTTTTACGTTTTAGGACATTTTAATAATATTCTTGTATATTTATTGCTTACATTGATTGTATTTGACAAATTTGTGTAGTAAAGTGCTGGTTTTAGGGAAATTTAAAATGGCTGAAGTCTGATACATTTAAATATTTTTAATTAATATGCATCCACCCAACCAATTAAATAAATCTAATTCCTTATATTTGGTCTATTTAATTATAATCCCATCAAAGCAGTGCGTCCATAACATACTTATTCTCATTATTTTAAACAGTCTGACTTTAAAATGTACTTTTTGCACATAAATTCAATTGTGAAAAAAAAAGTCGGGTGAAGGGGGGGCTTTGACGTAACAATTGGTCATACTTTCCTTGTAAAGTTTCAAAACGCTGATTGGCTGAGGTCTTACCAAGCAACGCCCTCTTTTTTCATGAGTTTCCGCTCAACGTTACGAAACCTGGAGCGGACCGAACCACCGCAGCAGAGCGGAGGGGTGCGTTGGAGGATCAGGCCTTAAAATTCAGGTAGGTATTATTTGGTCAGCGGTCTAACTAGCTCTATAGAAATGATTAAATAGAGCTATATCCCCTTCTAGAGAGAACAGAGGGTCTGATAGACATTCGGAGGTCTCGACAGGAAGTTGTGGACCGACCCATCAACCGGTCCCCCCTGCCTACCGGCATCTGAAAAAATGATGTAACTTCCTCACCGGCTTTTCTTCTCCTTCCTCCGGTTCATCGCTGGAACTTTGACTCAATTCTCAGCGGGAGGTTGTGAGTTCGGTTCCGGAGGGCCCAGAATGAATCCAGCTCGTCGTTGTTCCGTCTTATTCAGCCATATGTCGTCTCTTGGGGGACAGAAAGCCCGGACGCCGCTTCTCCCGGTGGGCGCGGCTCCTACGGTGGCCCGCTTCGACGACACCGGCCCCGGTGGAGGGGGAGGGGGACCCGGAGGCCCGAAGGCTCCCAGCGGAGGAAGCAGAACCGGAACCATGGCGGCACCAGGTAGCTACTGCTTTCATCTTCATTCACTTCTGTCTCAGCGGCGTGACGTCACCAGCTGAACTGGGCTTTCTGAGCTGTGCGTCACCATGACAACCGAACCGGAGGGTCTGCTGCCTCATCAGAACCAGGCGGCCTGTTCTGATCCGAACCTCTGCGTTCATTTGGACCTTCTGGTTCTGGACGAACCATGGACCGGTCCAGAGATGGTTCTGACCCAGATTGAACCCGGTTCTAATACCTCTAGTAGAACCGGGTTTAATCCACTGCTTCTGGTGCGGTTGGTGCTGAAGGCCCAAAGAAGCCAACAGAACCACAGCGTTGGACCCAGAGGTTTCCTGACCAGAACCAGCTCCGGGTCTGAACGGGTCACACACTGGGCCAACCGGGTCCCCTGGTTCTGAGATCCAACTAAAAAACAGAACCGGTTCTGGAGCGGGTCAGATTTCTACAGAGCCGGGTTGGTCCATCTCAGTCCAGGTTCTGCTCTGTCATCAGGGGTGGTCCATCAGAACCGCAGCCTTGTTCTGTTCACCATCCTCTCTGGTTAGTGAACCCAAAACCAGTCGGGCCGCTGAGGGTTCTGTGATTCTGACACCGCTGAAGACAGCAGGGTTCTGTTTCTGTGCTGTGATGAACCGGGTCTGTGTTCTGGAGAACCAGATGCTCCTCATTCCTCCTCAGGAACAACATGGCGGTTCTGTTCTTCTCAGAACCGCTGGGAGCAGACCTTTACCGTTCTTTAAGTTCCAGAACCTTTAGTTCTAGTGGTTCTGTCGGATCATGGACCCACAGGGCTGATGTTCGGTTCGACACGCTGCTCCTCACATCCAGAACGGAGCTGCTGATGGGCCCACTGGGCCCGGTTGCTGGTCTGCTGAACCAGGAACTGCTGGTGCAGAGGACCGCGGCAGACCGCGCCGGGTGGTTCTGAGGGTTTGGACCTCTGAGCAACAGGCTGTCAGTTTGATACCAGAACCAGGGGTTCTGTTTGTGAGCTTTAAATGGAGGCATTCTGGGTGGAATGGGTCGGACTCTAAAGGTTCTGATGATGATGATGAAAGTTTTCAAATAAATGAATTTAATTTTAAATCACTTGAATCCAGAATCATTCAGAAATTGAAATACAGCTGATAGAAAAACTTTCTATCATCATCATCATCATAGTGGAGCAGCTTAAGGTAGGCGGAGCCTGTCAGGTCAGAATGGCTAATGACTGACCCGGGGGGGGGTTATCTGCTGAGTCACAGCAGAGTCAGCCGCAGACGCCCTGGCTGGAAGCGGGTCAGTCTGTCTGGGAGAAGGTGGACACGCCGTCCTGATCAAAGATGGACGACCCTGGTAGGACCTGAATCTACTCTTCCTCCTCCTCTTCTTTGCCGGTTCTTTTGGGTCCGTCTCTGATGCGCCGGTTCTGATCGGCTGGTTCTTATGGGTCCGTTTCTGATGCGCCGGTTCTGATCGGCTGGTTCTTATGGGTCCGTCTCTGATCGGCAGGTTCTGATTGGCTGTTTCTGATGGGTTCTGTTCTCTGCTTCCCTCCCAGTTGGTCCAATGAGCAGCGCCAGCAGCAGGTTCTTTGGGACAATGGTCCAACCCGACCCATACACCAAGGAAGACCTGGAACTGGACCTAGAACCGGACGTGGAACCGGACCAGCTGCTCAGAGAGTGTGAGGAGGCGCTGCAGAGCCGCCCGGCCCGCCCCCACAGAGAGCTGGTCCGACCCAGACCAGGCCCCCCCTGCAGCAGCAAGCACAACCCGCCCATCCGGATCATGCAATGGAACATCCTGGCTCAAGGTAGGACCCTGCCCAGAGCTTCTGGTTCTGATTCTGGTTCTGTTTCTGATGTGGTTCTGATGTGTGCAGCGCTGGGCGAGTGGAAGGACGGCTTCATCAGGTGTCCGCTGGACGCGCTCTGCTGGCATCAGAGGAAGTACCAGATCCTGGAGGAGATGCTGAGCCTGCGACCCGACATCCTGTGTCTGCAGGAAGTGGACCACTACCACGACACCTTCCAGCCAATCATGGCCCGCCTCGGTTACCACGGCAGCTTCCTGCCCAAACCCTGGTCGCCGTGTCTGGACGTGGAGGACAACAACGGGCCGGACGGATGCGCCCTGTTCTACCGCCGCTCCCGCTTCAGCCCGCTCTCCACATCGCGCCTCCGCCTCTCCGCCATGATGCTGCCCACCAACCAGGTGGCCATCGCGCAGACGCTGCGTTGCCGGGTGACAGGCCGCCGGCTGTGCGTGGCTGTCACCCATCTGAAGGCTCGCAGCGGCTGGGAGCGTCTGAGGAGCGCGCAGGGCGCCGACCTGCTGCAGAGCCTGCAGAGCATCACAGCGCACGGCAGCGGCCTTGAGGGGGCGGAGCCAGGAGCCGTCCCTCTGGTGGTGTGTGGGGACTTCAACGCGGAGCCTTCGGAGGACGTTTACAGGCACTTTAGCTCCTCCCCTTTGGGTCTGAGCTCAGCCTATAAGCTGCTGAGCTCCGATGGCCAATCAGAGCCAGCCTACACCACCTGGAAGATCCGGCCAAGCGGCGAGAGCCGCGGAACTCTGGACTACATCTGGTACAGCCAGCAGGCGCTGAGCGTGGAGGGCCTGCTGGAGCTCCCCACCGAGGAGCAGATCGGACCCGACCGCCTGCCCTCCTACCACTACCCCTCCGACCACCTGTCCCTGCTCTGTGACATCAGCTTCAGGGAGGAGGAGCCTCACAGGCTCCTGTAGGACTGCTTCTGCTTCCCTCCAAGGTTCTCATCGCTGCTGTTTGGACTTCATGTTGGAAATAAAGTGATTTTTATTCTGAACTTGTTTTCCTGCCTGAGCTTCTGTCTGCCTGCAGCGTCACCCAGACCGGTTCACACTGGTTCCAGTTGCTAAGGCCGTTTCAAACCGGTTCCAGTTGCTTAGGCCGTTTCAAACCGGTTGCTAAGGCCGGTTCAATCTGGTTCCAGTTGCTAGGGCCAGTTCAATCTGGTTCCAGTTGCTAGGGCCGGTTCAAACCGGTTCCAGTTGCTAAGGCCGGTTCAATCTGGTTCCAGTTGCTAAGGCCGGTTCAATCTGGTTCCAGTTGCTAAGGCCGGTTCAATCTGGTTCCAGTAGCTAAGGCCTTTTCAAACTAGTTCCAGTAGCTAAGGCTGGTTCAAACTGGTTCCAGTAGCTAAGGCTGGTTCAAACTGGTTCCAGTAGCTAAGGCCGGTTCAAACTGGTTTCCAGTTGCTAAGGTCTTTTCAAACCGGTTTCCAGTTGCTAAGGTCTTTTCAAACCGGTTCCGGTTGCTAAGGTCTTTTCAAACCGGTTCCGGTTGCTAGGGCCGGTTCAATCTGGTTCCGGTTGCTAGGGCCGGTTCAATCTGGTTCCGGTTGCTAAGGCCGGTTCAATCTGGTTCCGGTTGCTAAGGCCGGTTCAATCAGAGAAGCTCTGCTATCTGCTGGGTGGAAAACCTGTAATTAATCTATAAATTAGAATTGAAACCAAAGAAAAGTTATTTCCTAATTTAACATTCAGGAGGAAATGAAAGTAAAAAATAACTGAGTCTGTGAAGGCAAGCTGGGAGAAGGAAGCAAATATTGAGACGCTAAAGAAGGACTGAGAGTTTAACGAAAATCATTGGAAAATCCCTGATTGGCAGAGATTATGGCTGGAATAACAGAGGAAATCTGGTGATTCCCAGAGATCCTATGGTGCTGGAAGTCATTTAAAATAAAGAGGTGAAGACAGGATAAAAATGAAATTCCCTTTGTTTTTAAAATGGCGTACCTCGGGAATATTGACACATTAGATTTAAAGAGATGATGACAAAAAGTTCAGAATACTGCTGGCTGCTAAAAAATCCGTATCCAGGAGATGGCGTAGTGAGCCTACAGTGGAGTCAAGGATTTATGTTATGGAGAAAATAAGTGCATCAGTAAGACTGGAGATGAACACATTTAATGTCTGGAAGGTAAAGGTTATTCTGTAAAACTATAAGATAAATGTATAACATACCCAGGTTAGATGCTAACAGTTGATTGGAATTTTTATTTACATTTCTAATCTTTGGTTGTGTCGATTTGCGTTGTAGAGTCACATGAAAAAGTTTGGAAACCCCTATAAATGTTTTATTTCTAAAAATAGTTTGCAACAGTGATCTAATTGCTGATGGGCCCAGTAATATTTCAGAATTCAATTGAGGTTTATTGGACTAACAGAAAATGTTTAATATGCATTAAAATAAAGCTTGACAGGTGCAAAAATTTGGGCACCTTAATCATTTTATTGATTTGAACCTTTAACTATTTTTCACTGAAACACAAAGTTGGTTTGGTAACTTCATTAAGATATGAACTTCATAGCCAGGTGTGAGAAAATGTATTTAAGGTGGCCTGTTGGAAGATTATCTCCTGTTTGAAGATTCATCATGGGCGCCTTAAAACAACGCTCAAATGATCTGAAAACAAAGATTGTTCAGGGGAAGGATCCAAAAAGGATTTAAACTGTCAGTTTCCACTTTGAGGAACATGGTGAGGGAATGGAAGACCACAGGGACAGTTCTAATTAAGCCCAGAATAACAGAGAGGCAGAGAAGAAGAATGGTGAAGGACAACCCAAACACCTGCAGCATCATCTTGCTGCAGACGGTGTCCCTGTGCATCGTTCAACACTTTGCACCAGGAGAAGCTGGATGGGAGAGTGATGTGACAAGCCGTTTCTGCAACGCCACAAACAGAATCGCTTAAGGTTCACAAAAGCACATTTGGACAAGCAAGCTTAATTTTGGTACAAGGTCTTGTTGACTGATGAAACAAAGGTTGAGTTGTTTGGTTATAAAAAAAAAGGCATTATGCATCATGGCAAAAAAAAACAGTGTTCCAAGAGAAACCCTTGCTACCCACTGTAACGTTAGGTGGAGGTTCCATCATGCTCTGGGGCTGTGTTGCCAATACTGGCACTGGGAATCTTGTGCCAGATCAAAGAGGTTTCTAGAATTTCCTTCTTTCATCTGAGGAACATTGCAAAAATTAGAAATCTCCTGTCCAGGGGTGATGCTGAGAAACTAGTCCATGCATTTGTTACTTCAAGGCTGGACTATTGTAATTCTTTACTATCAGGAAGTCCACAAACTGTAGTTAAAAGCCTTCAGCTGATCCAAAATGCTGCAGCCAGAGTTCTGATGAAAATTAAAAAGAGAGATCATATCTCTCCTATCCTGGCTTCTCTTCATTGGCTTCCTGTTAAATCCAGAATAGAATTTAAAATCCTCCTTCTCACATATAAAGCCTTAAATGGCCAAGCTCCATCTTATATCACAGATCTGATTGTTCCTTATGTTCCTAACAGAGCACTTCGCTCTCAATCTGCAGGTTTACTAGTGGTTCCTAGAATTTCTAAAAGTAGAATGGGAGGCAGATCTTTTAGTTATCAGGCTCCTCTCCTGTGGAACCAACTACCAGTTTTAGTCCGTGAGGCAGACACTCTGTCTACTTTTAAGACTAGGCTTAAAACTTTCCTTTTTGATAAAGCTTCTAGTTAGAGTGGCTCAGGTTATCCTGAGCTGTCTTTAAAGTTATGCTGCTATAGGCTTAGACTGCTGGAGGACATAGGGACCCCCATTTCATCATTCTGCTTCATTCTCTCTCTGTTCTCCTATTCTGCAGAATCTGTTAGTTCAATCTCTAACGTTCTGCTCTCTCTGCTTTTCCTCAGAGTAGCTTTGCCTCGTCTGTTCCTGTTTGGCTGTGACGTCATCCAGGAAAGAAACATCAGCTGTGCTGCTTCCATCAACACCCTTGTTTATAGATGTTGGAGATCGGCCTGTCTTCAGGTGTGGTCCTGTTTCTCTGGCCGTGGCTGGGTGGATGTGCTCTCTTCATCCTCTGGCATGGGAGCTGCCTTGGAGCTCGTCTGCCTGGCTGTGTGTTTCCTGGACGGGGCCGCCTTTTACAGCTGCTTTTTGTATCTCTGCTTCCGTCTCCTTGAACCCCAGTCGGCCTCGGCAGATGGCCGCTCACAATGAGCCTGGTTCTGCTGGAGGTTTCTTCCTGTTAAAAGGGAGTTTTTCCTCTCCACTGTCGCTACAAGCATGCTTAGTGTGAGGGATTGTATTTGAGTCAATGAGTCAATGCAATCAACTGGTTTTCCTTAGATAGAAAACTTTGTATCAATTTGACTGTATGATCTGGTTGAACTGTAAAGTGCCTTGAGATGACATGTGTTGTGAATTTGGCGCTATATAAATAAACTGAATTGAATTGAATTAAAGTTGAGGGTCGCATGGATTCCACTTAATATCAGCAGATTCTTGAGAATACTGTTCAAGAATCAGTTCGGAAGTTGAATATATGCCGGAGAGGGATATTTCAGCAAGACAATGATCCCAAACACCGCTCCACATCTCCTCAGGCATTCATGCCGAGGAACAATTCCTATGTGGTGGAATGGCCATCCCGATCCCCAGACCTGGCTTCATCAATCTGCAGGTTTACTAGTGGTTCCTAGAATTTCTAAAAGTACAATGGGAGGCAGATCTTTTAGTCATCAGGCTCCTCTCCTGTGGAACCAACTACCAGTTTTAGTCCGTGAGGCAGACACCCTGTCTACTTTTAAGGCTAGGCTTAAAACTTTCCTTTTTGATAAAGCTTATATCTTTATATCTATGATTCTTTTTCTATGTCTGCTTCTGTCTCCTTGATACCCAGTCGGCCTCAGCAGATGGCCGCTCACACTGAGCCTGGTTCTGCTGGAGGTTTATTCCTGTTAAAAGGGAATTTTTCCTCTCCACTGTCGCTACAAGCATGCTTAGTGTGAGGGATTGCTGAACAGTCAATGGCTCTGTTCGAATTCATGGGCTGCGTCCTCAGTAGGCCAGATGCAAAGGACGATTACGTCAAGGTCTTCTCGGATTTCAAGACTCCTCGTTATGGGGCCTACAAATTCGTCCTTGTTTTTGCCCGATTTGAAGGACGGGTTCGATGTATCGTGTGTATCCTTGGTTTTCCCAGGAGTCATTGCGAGACCAAGCAAGCCGACTGCTCCGTGATCACAGGAACAGTGGTGAAAATTGGAAGTTCAGTTTAATATAATCCAAGTCTGTGAATATGAAAATAGTTCTTTAATGGTTATTGAGTTGAATATGTGGCGGTAATGTTTGATTTTTGTTTCTGTTACTGTGTAAATATGTTTAGCAGCAAAATCAGAGATGTGCAGAATGACAGCGGCATGTTATTTACCTGACTAAGGTTTCTATCATTATATTTGATTTTATCTGTTCATGCTCCCGGTGGTTGGAACCTTTATTCCTCTCTGGATTCTCATGAGTCTTTGTTCACTTTACAATAAAAAATAAACAGTTTTGAAAACGTCAGAATTCATTCTTTTCCTGCTTTGTGTGTAAATTTTCATGGTTGCTAAGCAAGATAGCCTACGGCGGTAAAACCCACCGAAGGGTAGACCTGTTTGAATTCACAGCCAAAACTCTTCTGCTCTCCTTATTTTCAAGGACTTCTAAGGATCCAGTCCAGGTAGACCGCGTCCTTGAAGGATGCAGCCCATGAATTGGAACAGAGCCAGCGAGTCGATGCAATCAGCTGGTTTTCCTAAGATATAAAGCTTTGAATCAATCTGACTGGATGATCTGATGAACTGTAAAGTGACCTGAAATGACATGTGAATTGGTGCTATAGAAATAAACTGAACAGAATTGAATATCATTGAACATCATTGGGATGAATTGAAACAGGCTGTCCATGCTCGGCGACCATCAAACTTAACCAAACTGGAATTGTTTTGCATATTTTTACACCTGTCATATTTTGTTTTAATGCTTACTGCACATTTTGTGTTAGTGCAATGAACCTCAAATATTACTGTGTCAATCAGTTATTAGATATATCAAACTGAAATAGCTGGTGCAAACAGCTAAATATTTAGAAATAAAATAATCAAGGTTAATATGGGTGCACAAACTTTTTCATGACTGTGTCTTTAACAAGAATATCTTTCATCTTATGAGCTAAAGTTTCTCAGGAGACAGTTTGTGACTGATTTAGAATTATACTATGAAAAAGACAATTAATCTGACGGATTAGAAACGATGACATGAGGAGCTGAAACATCGCTAACAACTAAATGGTAGGACAGACCTTCTCTGATCTTCAGCCATGATCACCCTGACAACCAGCAGCTCCATGAGCAAAAACACTTCAGTTAATAATGAACACAGGGTTGGAAAAACTGAGATGAAACCGGAGCAGAATAGCCATCCCAAAAAGAAACCGGAGCAGAGTGAGGAACCGAAGCAGAACTGCCATCTAAACAAGAAACCGGAGCAGAACTGCCATCCAAACAAGAAAAAGGAGCAGAACGAGGAACCGAAGCAGAACTGCCATCCCTAAATGAAACCGGAGCAGAATAAGGAACCGAAGCAGAACTGCCATCCAAACGAGGAACCAAAGCAGAACTGCCATCCAAACAAGACACAGGAGCAGAACGAGGAGCCAGAGCAGAACTGCCATCCAAACAAGAAACAGGAGCAGAACGAGGAGCCAGAGCAGAACTGCCATCCAAACAAGAAACAGGAGCAGAACGAGGAGCCAGAGCAGAACTGCCATCCAAACAGGAAACAGGAGCAGAACGAGGAACCGGAGCAGAACTGCCATCTAAACAAGCCACCGGAGCAGAACTGCCATCCAAACAAGAAACAGGAGCAGAACGAGGAACCGGAGCAGAATGAGGAACCGGAGCAGAACTACCATCCGAACGAGGAACAGGAGCAGAACGAGGAACCGAAGCAGAACTGCCATCCAAATGAGGAACCGGAGCAGAACTGCCATCCAAGCGAGGAACCGGAGCAGAACTGCCATCCAAGCGAGGAACCGGAGCAGAACTGCCATCCAAACAAGAAACAGGAGAAGAATGAGGAACCGGAGTAGAACGAGCAACCGGAGCAGAACTGCCATCCCAAAAAGAAACCAGAGCAGAAAGAGCAACCGGAGCAGAACTGCCATCCCAAAAAGAAACCAGAGCAGAAAGAGGAACCGGAGCAGAACTGCCACCCAAACGAGGAACCGGAGCAGAACTGCCACCCAAACAAGGAACCGGAGCAGAACTGCCACCCCAACAAGAAACAGGAGCAGAACGAGGAACCGGAGCAGAACTGCCACCCAAACAAGCAACCGGAGCAGAACTGCCATCCCAAAAAGAAACCGGAGCAGAATGAGGAACCGGAGCAGAACTACCATCCGAACCAGGAACAGGAGCAGAACGAGGAACCGGAGCAGAACTGCCACCCAAACAAGCAACCGGAGCAGAACTACCATCCCAAAAAGAAACCGGAGCAGAATGAGGCGGGAGCAGAACAACCATCCGAACCAGGAACAGGAGCAGAACGAGGAACCGGAGCAGAACTGCCATTCCAAAGAGGAACCGGAGCAGAATGAGGAACCGAAGCAGAACTGCCATCCAAACGAGGAACCGGAGCAGAACTGCCATCCAAGCGAGGAACCGGAGCAGAACTACCATCCAAGCGAGAAACCGGAGCAGAACTGCCATCCAAGCGAGGGACCGGAGCAGAACTGCCATCCAAACAAGAAACAGGAGCAGAATGAGGAACCAGAGTAGAACGAGCAACCGGAGCAGAACTGCCATCCCAAAAAGAAACCAGAGCAGAACGAGGAACCGGAGCAGAACTGCCACCCAAACAAGCAACCGGAGCAGAACTACCATCCCAAAAAGAAACCGGAGCAGAATGAGGCGGGAGCAGAACAACCATCCGAACCAGGAACAGGAGCAGAACGAGGAACCGGAGCAGAACTGCCATTCCAAAGAGGAACCGGAGCAGAATGAGGAACCGAAGCAGAACTGCCATCCAAACGAGGAACCGGAGCAGAACTGCCATCCAAGCGAGGAACCGGAGCAGAACTACCATCCAAGCGAGAAACCGGAGCAGAACTGCCATCCAAGCGAGGGACCGGAGCAGAACTGCCATCCAAACAAGAAACAGGAGCAGAATGAGGAACCAGAGTAGAACGAGCAACCGGAGCAGAACTGCCATCCCAAAAAGAAACCAGAGCAGAACGAGGAACCGGAGCAGAACTGCCACCCAAACAAGCAACCGGAGCAGAACTACCATCCCAAAAAGAAACCGGAGCAGAATGAGGCGGGAGCAGAACAACCATCCGAACCAGGAACAGGAGCAGAACGAGGAACCGGAGCAGAACTGCCATTCCAAAGAGGAACCGGAGCAGAATGAGGAACCGAAGCAGAACTGCCATCCAAACGAGGAACCGGAGCAGAACTGCCATCCAAGCGAGGAACCGGAGCAGAACTGCCATCCAAGCGAGAAACCGGAGCAGAACTGCCATCCAAGCGAGGGACCGGAGCAGAACTGCCATCCAAACAAGAAACAGGAGCAGAATGAGGAACCAGAGTAGAACGAGCAAGCGGAGCAGAACTGCCATCCCAAAAAGAAACCAGAGCAGAAAGAGGAACCGGAGCAGAACTGCCATCCAAACGAGGAACCGGAGCAGAACTGCCACCCAAACAAGGAACCGGAGCAGAACTGCCACCCAAACAAGGAACCGGAGCAGAACTGCCACCCCAACAAGAAACAGGAGCAGAACGAGGAACCGGAGCAGAACTGCCACCCAAACAAGGAACCGGAGCAGAACTGCCACCCCAACAAGAAACAGGAGCAGAACGAGGAACCGGAGCAGAACTGCCACCCAAACAAGCAACCGGAGCAGAACTGCCATCCAAACAAGAAACCAGAGCAGAAAGAGGAACCGGAGCAGAACTGCCATCCAAACGAGGAACCGGAGCAGAACTGCCACCCAAACAAGGAACCGGAGCAGAACTGCCACCCAAACAAGGAACCGGAGCAGAACTGCCACCCCAACAAGAAACAGGAGCAGAACGAGGAACCGGAGCACAACTGCCATCTAAACAAGCAACAGGCGCAGAACTGCCATCCAAACAAGAAACAGGAGCAGAACTACCATCCAAACAAGAAACAGGAGCAGAACGAGGAACCGGAGCAGAACTGCCATCTAAACAAGCAACCGGAACAGAACTGCCATCCCAAAAACAACCGGAGCAGAATGAGGAACCGGAGCAGAACTACCATCCGAACGAGGAACAGGACCAGAACGAGGAACCGGAGCAGAACGAGCAACCGGAGCAGAACTGCCATCCCAAAAAGAAACCAGAGCAGAAAGAGGAACCGGAGCAGAACTGCCATCCAAACGAGGAACCGGAGTAGAACTGCCACCCAAACAAGGAACCGGAGCAGAACTGCCACCCCAACAAAGGAACAGAACGAGGAACCGGAGCAGAACTGCCATCCAAACAAGAAACAGGAACAGAACGAGGAACCGGAGCAGAACTGCCATCCAAACAAGAAACAGGAGCAGAATGAGGAACCGGAGCAGAACTGCCATCTAAACGAGCAACCTGAGCAGAACTGCCGTCCCAAAGAGGAACCGGAGCAGAACAACGAACTGGAGAAGAACTGCCATCCAAACAAGCAACCGGAGCAGAACGAGGAACAAGAGCAGAATTGCCATCTAAATGAGGAACCGGAGCAGAACGAGGAACCGGAGCAGAACTGCCATCTAAATGAGGAACCGGAGCAGAACCAGAACCCAGAGCAGAACTGCCATTCAAACAAGGAACCGGAGCAGAACTGCCATTCAAACGAGGAACCAGAGCAGAACTGCCATTCAAACGAGGAACCCGAGCAGAACTGCCGTCCAAACGAGGAACCCGAGCAGAACTGCCGTCCAAACGAGGTACCGGAGCAGAACCGTCGTCCCAACGAGGAACTGGAGCAGGACCGTCGTCCAAACAAGGAACCGGAGCAGAACTGTCGTCTAACCTCTACGTCTCCTCATGGCTAAATAAAATCTCACACACCATTCGTTCACATTTGGTTTTTTTTATAATTCACATCTCAGTAAAATCTACTTCAATACACTGAAAGTACAAGAAAAAAATAGTATATTATACTTCAAATGTGGAACTTTTTTCGTTCTTTACATGGATGCAGACATCCTAAGGTTCCCTTTTAAGGAAGAGTAGAAAAAGAAGAGGGCGGGGGGGGTCGGAGCTGAGGACCAACTGAAGGCTGACTGCAGCTGTTCCCTCTGTCGGCCAGCAGGGGGATGAGTCTGATCAGATACGCTTTCTCCTTCAGGCTTTGCATAGTGTTCTGAGTGGAACAGCAGGGGGCGCTGTGGAGCTAACATGAACTGAGTATCAAAAAGCTTTTTACATTTCATTTTACATTTCAAAGTCTGTGATGGGGGTAAAAAAAGGAACAAATTCATTTACAAT
Source organism: Cyprinodon diabolis (assembly GCA_030533445.1). Classification (NCBI taxonomy): domain Eukaryota; kingdom Metazoa; phylum Chordata; class Actinopteri; order Cyprinodontiformes; family Cyprinodontidae; genus Cyprinodon; species Cyprinodon diabolis. The sequence continues at coordinate 48,666,797 of CM060084.1, read as the reverse complement.
CCAAGGCCGCCCATGTTGGGGGGGGAAATCAGGAAGTAGCTCTTAGCTACATTGGGTGGGGCGGGGGGTCTGGGTGTCCTTCACTTCCTGAACAGTGTCCACATTCACTAGAACCCCCGGTCCGACCCGGACCTTCAGGACGAAGGTTCCTCAGCTGGCGCTGGGCTGGACAGCGGCGGTGGCTCGGCGGCCTCCGCCTGGGCGGGAGCCGCCTGGCTCACCTGCAGGGACAGGTGAGGCAGAGGCTGGGCCACGGCGGCCGGTTTGGCCAGGATGAGCTGGGGGGCGGTCCGGCCCGGCGCCAGCTGGACGGCGGTCGGTTTGATGGCGGTCTGCGTGGCGACGGGCTTAGCCTGGATGATCTGGGTCAGCTGGCCGGGGGGGCTAGTCTGCATCAGCGTGGCCAGCTGGTTAGCTGGGATGGTGATGATGGTGATCTTCTCCCCCGCCTTGGAGCCGGCCGGCAGCATTGTGGGCAGCGCCTGGATCACCAGCTTGGGCGCAGCGCTGCTCACCGGGACCCCGGAGGCGGCGGTGAGGATGGGGGAGGAGTTCAGCGTAACCTGACCCAGAGAGTTGGTCATGACCAGCGGCACGGCGCGGATGGGCCTGCAGGACAGAAGCACAGGAAGTCAGTGGTGATGTTCCCACGGTTCTACTCTGACCTGGTTCTGGAGGCGACTGGCAGACCTGGTGGCGGCGCTGCTTGGGATCACTGTCACATAGGTCTGCTGAGGCTGGGAGCTGGCTGGGGAGCTGGAGCCCAGGCTGGCAGGGCTCTGCTGGTGAGCCAGGTGCGAAGTGGACATCATCACCTCGCTTTCCTCCACCTTCATCTCCATTCCTCCCTCGTCTTCATCGATCACTCTGATGTTTTTGGGCATTTCTTTGAACTGGTAGGCGAGTCGCTGACCCTCCACCTTGGCCAGGATGCCTCTCTGGTAGTAATACCTGCAGAGGAAGGCTCAGAGTCATCATCATCATCATGCAGAGGTGGCTGCTGAGGGAATGGGGTCGGCGCTGACCTGAGGGCCCGGCCCATGGTCTCATAGTTCATGTCTGGCTTATTCTTGTGCTTCCCCCACAGTCGGGACACGGCTTTGGAGTCGACCAGCTTGAAGATGCCTTTGTCCCTCTGCATCCACTTGATGTACCTGGGACAGGTGTTCTTATCCTGCAGCAGCTCCAGCAGGAACTCCCACAGATACGTGGTGTTTCCTGGGGAACGGACACAGCAGCATCAGAGCCTCAGAACGGACACTTCCTGGACAGACAGGAAGTAAAGACCAACCTTTTCCTTCCCTCGGCCTCTTCTTGATGCCCAGGTCGTAGGAGCCATTGGAGGCAGGCTGCTGTGTTCTGGGTTTACGCCCACCTGCACTCAGCAAACACATTGGATTTCAGAACAAAAAATTATAGACCTATATCCAATCTTCCTTTCTGATCTAAAATCCTTGAGAAAGTAGTTGCCAAACAAGTGTGCGATCACTTCCACCATAATGAACTTTTTGAAGAGTTTCAGTCTGGCTTTAGAGCTCATCATAGCATTGAAACAGCTCTGGTGAAAGTCACTAATGATATTCTCATAGCCTCAGATAATGGACTTGTATCTGTGCTCGTCCTGTTGGATCTTAGTGCTGCATTTGATACAGTTGACCATAATATTCTTTTAGAAAGACTTGAATATTTTGTTGGAATTAAAGGAACAGCACTAGACTGGTTTAAATCTTATCTATCTGATCGAATTCAGTTTGTTTATGTTAATGATAGATCTTCAACACGCTCAAAGGTTACCTGTGGAGTACCACAGGGATCAGTGCTAGGACCAATTCTCTTTACTTTATACATGCTACCAATCGGTAGAGTTATTAGACAGCATGGGATTAATTTTCACTGTTATGCTGATGATACCCAGCTATATCTGTCTATAATCCAAATGAAGCTAACCCATTACATAGATTACAGGCATGTCTGAAGACAAAAAAACCTGGATGACTCTTAACTTTCTGCTTCTGAATGCAGACAAAACAGAAGTTATTAGTCAGTCACTTCATTTGGATGGGATTAAACTGATTTCAGATAAATTAAAAATCCTTGGTGTTGTTTTTGATCAGGACCTGTCATTTAAATCCCAGATCAAAGAGGTTTCTAGAATTTCCTTCTTTCATCTGAGGAACATTGCAAAAATTAGAAATCTCCTGTCCAGGGGTGATGCTGAGAAACTAGTCCATGCATTTGTTACTTCAAGGCTGGACTATTGGAATTCTTTACTATCAGGAAGTGGCCTCATGGAAGTTTTTAAAGTAAAAATCAATGAGACAAAATTTGCATGTAGATAATCTTGTAAATTTGCTCGATTTTCTTCTCATTTTGCATGTTTAAAATCTTGAAATGTGAATGTTTTATTCTCCTGACTGTTCTACTTGTTTCTCTGTACATCCTTTTCTTGTAAATATGACACATTAAACTAATTTTTTCTTTCAATGGCACTGATACGTCGTCCAACCATCTGATTGTTCCTTATGTTCCTAACAGAGCACTTCGCTCTCAATCTGCAGGTTTACTAGTGATTTCTAGAATTTCTAAAAGTAGAATGGGAGGCAGATCTTTTAGTTATCAGGCTCCTCTCCTGTGGAACCAACTACCAGTTTTAGTCCGTGAGGCAGACACCCTGTCTACTTTTAAGGCTAGGCTTAAAACTTTCCTTTTTGATAAAGCTTATAGTTAGAGGGGCTCAGGTTATCTAATGTAGAAAGTGTTTATAGATCAGTGCTTTTTTATGTCTCCTTGAACCTCCAGTCAAAGTTTTTCCTCTCCAGTGTCACTGTATGCATGTTCAGTGGGAGGGATTGCTGCAGAGTCAATGGCTGGGAGCAGCCAGGTGGTTTTTTTCAGGTTGAAACTCCTCTGATGATCTGATTGAATTGTTTCTATAAACTGATGTGTTCTGGCCTGGAGCTACAGAAATAAACTAATTAGAATAAAGAGATTAAATAAACGTAGAATTCTTTATTAATCTGGAGGTGGATGATTTTATGCAGTTAAGGTCCATATATGGAGTGAGCATGGGTCTGACAGGAAGGCGGTTCTGTTTGCCGGGTCGGTCGGCCCAAACTCACCTCCTCTCTTCTTCTTGGCAGCGGGTTCGCAGTCGGCAGCGATGGGGAAGGCGTCCTCCTCGATGGGTCCGCACTCTGTAGAGACCTCCACCACCGTCTCCATCATCACGTCCTCAGCTGGAAGGAGACCACAGCGCCATAGAAACAGAGATTACGGGATGCCTCAGCTGCTCTGTTGGACCCAGCTCAGGCTCTGCTGCGTCCGGATCAGCCTGGGCGGTTCTGTTCATGATGAAGCAGACCTCTCGGATCGTTTACCTGTGCTGCGCTCGCTGTGGAGGCCTCCAGGAGACTCCATGTGGAGCAGAGCTTCTGCCGCCTCAAACGTCTTGTCGAAACACACCATGTCGTGGCCGCTGATCTCCACTGAGGAAGAGAACCAGACGGAACCAGTCAGAACCGTTCAGCCGCTGCCTCTTTCAAATGTTTACTTCCTGGTGTGACTCTGGGTTAATCCCTTCCCGTTTCCTCTGACCGTCCTGCTCCGTTCCTGCCAGCAGGGGGCAGCCTGAAGCCAGAACTCACCGGACTCTGCCACCTCCGTCACCACCTCCTGCTCCTCAGCCACGTCTTGCATCAGGTACGTCCCGTCGTCGTACACCAGGACCTGGGCCGAGTAGCACTCCTCCACCTGAGCGCTGGGCACCTCCTCCACGATGACGGCAGGAGAGCCCTCCTCCTCCTGCACCACCACCCCCTCCTCTTCCTCCTCCTCCACCATGATCACCGCCTCTCCATCCTGCTCCACCACTTCCTCCTCCTCTTCCTCAGCGGGCTGCGGCACAAAGCGGACAGACAGGAAAAGGTTTTGTTTCTGCAGCCGGTCTGACATGAAGTCTGGGACTTTTCTAGATTCCCGGAGGAGCAGCTGGAGCTGAAGCAGCTGCAGTTTCCTCCTCCTGAGCCTCATGCAGTCAGAGGAGCAAACATCCCACTGGATGTTCAGTCACTGAGGAATGAAAGCTCACTCTGTTCAGCCCTCAGCTGGTTAATAACCCATTAAAAGCAGCTTTAGCTCCGCTGGAAACTGGTGGAAAACCAGTCAACTTTACAATGAATCAGTTGAGTTTAGAAGGAATCGGCTCTTCTATAGTTAGAGGCTGCAAACCTTCAGGACAATAATCAGAATCAGCTTATTCTCTGGTTCAGCAGCTGAGGTGCTGCTGCTCCTTCCATCTCACATCTGCTGCGTGGTTTGTTCTTAAACGCCTCTTAGAAGCTCTGTAACATCCATTATCCACATTAGGGGGGGGGGGGGGGGGTTCCCACGCACAATATTTAAAAAGACTATGGCAGCCATCGAGTACAAATTCACATGAAGACATTAAGTGGTCTGCATCTATTTCACTGAAAGTTTTATTTTTCCCACACACTTTGAATGCATCATAAACCCCTCCTCCAAACAGGATTATTTTCTCGCACTCTACAGCAACTGCTAAACTAAACATGCCGACAGCAGGTGCTTCAGCTGAGCGTTTGGATTTCACGCCGAGGACGTCAAGCGAAAGGCCATCATTTTTAAGATGCGAAAAAGAAAAAGGAGTATAAATTTATTCCACCAGCTAAAAAGTAATCCGCTGCAAAAGGAGAATGACGTCTCCCTGCTCACCAATTAAAACGTTCAATCAATCAGCTGTGAAGCCGATGGCGCTGGCCTCGTGTTTGAAGAAGCGATCCCGTATAAGAGAAACAGGAAGCAATGGAGGGAAATCACAGACGCTATTCATGACGTTATCTAAGTGTTGTTTAGATGCTCTAATACCAGATGTGATGTTCAGAGGTTTTACTAAACTTTGCAATGTTCTCAGCTTTATAACTTGTTGTGCTTCTTTCTAATCCCCAGCAGGTAAAGATCAGTGATAATAGATGCACTGGTTTCTGGACAATATTTCCACTTTTGTTTTTTTGGGAGCTGAGGTCATTTTTTTTATTCTGCATCACAGAGCCCTTTTTATTTTCCATTTTATCTAGTATCGTGTGTTTTAGCTTCCATTCCTGTTTGTTTGCTGGGATCTTGTTAAAGGTCTAATTCTGACCCCCAAAGACAGAATGTGGCAGAAAAGCTTTGATCTGGTTAAAATCAAATGTTTTCAATTTAAAACCAAAAGTTTGAATGAGTAGATTTATTGTTTTTGAAGGTAATTTAAATATAAGATGATATATAAGGTGATTATAGCCCAATTATATTGTGATGTTTGATTATCTTCATATCGCCCAGCTCTAGATCTAGAAACAATTAGACAACTTTTGTTATTTTCTAAACACAGAGTGAACAAAAAACTACATTTTGTTTACTGCAGCTTTCCAAACAGTAAATGAACGTTTCCATTTTAAAGCGCCGCAGAATTGTGCAAAAAAATGCACTGATCTGGAAGTTCAGAGCATCTATGGAGAGTTGATCCATTCTGTTATCAGTGACGGACGATGCAGAGCAGGATTGATGTAACGGAGGTCTCTTACCCCGCCTCTGTCTTACGCCGCCTCCCACAGCGCGGCTGCTACTTTTGTTGTTTACATCCTTCTGAAGCGCTCCACAGCTTTTTAAACGGTCAACAGTGGCTGGATTAAAGAAACGACATTTAGTGGCCGTAGCTCCAGCAGGCGCTGGCAGTGGTAGATGCAGGATGCATGCCTAATCTGTAGCTTTCTAATCAGACTGTTTTGTCTGTTTGTCCGGAGCTGTAGCAAAACGCCGCCTTCAGGCGCAGACATCTTATAATCCGATTAATCAATTATTGAAATTATCGTCAGCTGATTTAGTAGCGGTTTGCCAAAGCATGCGGCGAGTTAGATCCAACACTTTGTAAGACTTTTTAATGTCGAGACCAACAGCGAGAGATTTACCCAAATATTTATTGAACATAAACTAGAGATGCACGATATAATCGGCCCCCTATCGGTATCGGCCTGTATCGGCCTTAAAACTGAATATCGGACATCAGCCATCCCACCGATATTTAACCCGATATTTGATCAGCTTCTGTGTTTCTAAAGTCTAAAAAAAAATAAATAAATACTGCTACTTCTTCCTGAAAAACTTCTTTTTTACAGACTTAAAAACTTCTAAAGACGAGGGAAAAAATATTGATACATTAAAATATCACAATATCTTCATATGCTGATATATTGCCATTTAAAAACACCATAATATTTTACTAATGAAATATTGCTATATGTCATCGTTATGCTACGAAATCCCCCGAAAATTCACAAAATCTTGCCATATTTTTATAAGTTGATATATTGACGCGGTATCGATCTATTCTACTAACAAAATCTCACAAGAATTTGCAAAATATCACAGAGTTTGTAACAGAACGATGAAATTTCACGAGATTTTGAAAGTAAAATAGATCGATACCGCGTTTTTAAAAATCAATTTGATATCAGCATATGAAAATATATTTGAGTATATTATTTTTCAAAGTGTCAGAAATGGATAATAAAACTGCTATTTTCAATGACTACTTATTTTTGTCCAGCTTTAACATCGGTATCGATATCGGTTATCGGCTACATGAGTTTTAAAATATCGGCATATCGGACATCGGCCAAAATCCCAATATCGTGCATCCCTAAATTAAACCATTAGTTTCTGGCCCAGTAGAAATGTTTCAAATGCTGAAATACTTTCAGTAGAGGAATAAATCTAAAAGCAAATAACATATCTATTTTAACAACTACTTTGTTTCGTTCCCGACTCTTTAGCTCCGCTTTCATCGCAGGCGAACCGTCAAACATCATCCAGAGGTTTGTAGCTGCTGCTGATGATGTGGAGGCGTTGCAGAGAGGAGGGAGAACACCTGCTGCTTTGATAATGACGCTTCACACGTCTGACTCCACTGCTTTGATTCCCACCGTGTCTCATCTACATTCTCTGGTTCTGGTCCAGCAGCAGCATGGTTCTCATTGGTTCCGCTATTGGAACGGAACAACTGTTACAGCCACAAATATTGTTGTTTTTGTGTTGTTTTTACGGCAATAGTGGCTGGTTTTTTGGACAGTAGGCAGGCAGGAAAGGGAGAAAGAGAGCACCAGAGGTCGGACTCGAACCCAAGTCGGCCACATCGAGGGCCTCCATAGATGGGTCGTGTGTGCTATGATATTGGAGAATTCAATGCCTTTAAGACTTTTTAAGGATCCATAGGAACCCTGTAGTGATCTATTAATGGTTAACGAGTACAGAGACTATATAACTTGCCTTTAGCCGACAGAGACCCACTTAGAGCAGCAGTTATGGAAAAATAGTTAAAAATATATAAACATTTTGCATTTAAGATAAACTTCCTAACCTGTCAATCTGCTCCAGAACTCCTGAAGTTTTAGTTTCATCTGGTTTAATTTCATTAAAATATCTTCATTAATGAAGCTTTGTCTATATGATTCTTAATGACTTCATCCAAACAGTGGACAGATTAATCAATTAGCTAAATAATGGTTAGCTGCAGCCCTGCTGTGGGATCAGTCTCATGACTGTTGGTCCTACAGCCTGTGTTCCTCCATCCATTCTGCTACTGTTAGGGTCTGTGGGTTCATTGTAGCCGGCTGCTAGCTGTGTTAGCCGCTAGCCCAACTTATCGCTACCCCATCTGTCCCATCCGCTCAGCCAGATATTCATTCGGGTTGCCCTTGATTTTAATTTGGAAAAAACATAAATTAAAGGTGTTAAAGGTTAATAATTTATTTCTTGGGAGAAAAAATGCATTAAATTCCTTTGTTTTATCACTCTGTGACCATCTGTACTGGAAATGGGATCCTACGCTACCTTCAGCAGCTAACTGTATCAGCTTTGGATTTAAACATAAATCTAGTCCGAGTAGATTTTTATCTATTTTTTCCCTTTCTTGTTATCCTTATAGTATAAAGTGCGTAATGGCGAGATGGATAAATATCTGCTTGCACAGAGGAGCTCTATGGGAGAATTATCCTGCCATAATGCAAGAGCACATAATTTCAATTTGAGAAAAGAATTTCATCTTCTTGCACTCAAAACTTATAATGCTCACACTCAAAACATGCGCTCTCTCTCAAATATTTTCTCTTCTCTCTCAAATCTTTCTTTCTTCTCCCAATTTTCTCCTCTCGCTTGCCTCCTTCTCTTCGCGCACAAACCGCGCTCTGCTCGAGTCTCAGTTACGCTCGCAAACCCGTAGGCTCTGCTTGCGGATTTTTTTTGCTCTCTCTCGGATTGCAGTTGGATCGTCGCCTAGCAACCTTTCCAGCCAATACAATGTCAGCCTCGGAAAGGGTGCGCTTGTTTAACCCTACTGAGTGTGCCTGTGCTACTACGCCACTTATAAGAGCGTCAGCTGAAACTGCTATTTACAGGAGTTTGTGGCTCGATTCAGCAAAGTTCAGTACTTATGGATAACCCAAAAAATTCTGAAGTAAGTAATTTAAACAATTAGTGGTTTGTTATGTACAAAAGCAAAGAACAGACAAATTAAATTATTATCTTGATTATTATTATACTCTTACAGCAGTGTGTCGCAGTGAGCTTGACACAGACATTTTTAAATTATGCTCAATATTAAAGCGTGGTCTGAGCTACACGCTGTGTGTCTAGATACGGCCGAGGCGGCGAGGAAGTGGGGACGAGTTTAGTCCGACGACGGAGGGACATGAGGGCCAAAAAGAGCGGAGATCCAGGTGGAAAAGGGTCCTAGTGTTCTAGTGCTCAAACTTCACGAGTTGTTTTCCGCAATTTCGGTCATAAAAACAAAACAAGCCGCCTCCTGTCTGCAGCACTGTCTGCGGTCAGCTACAATGTGGGAGAGGAGCAGCGGAGCGTCTGTGGAGGGGGCGGGACGTCTGGAGCAGGGGTTGCACTCATTGCCCTGATTTTGTGCAGGATTTTTGATGCAAAGCCTTTCAGAATCTATAACGCAGGGGTATTATTATTTTTCAGTGAATGAGGTTTTAACAGGAATAGGTGGAGTGCAACTTTTCTACTTCTGTTATTTGCGGTTGTTTCACAAATAAAATGCAAAACGATATTACAGCTTTCATTGTTTTAGTTCAAATTTGAAACATTGTCTAGCCTGTAAGGTAAAAAAAATAAAAATAAAGTAAACCAATTAATGGAATCGAATCGTATCGTGGGGTGTTCTTGAGTATCGAAAATAATGGAATCGTTGGGTCAGGAAATCGATACTGAATCGAATCGCCATGATGGGTGTGATTTACACCCCTACTCTGTTGGAAGCAATGTTAGTTGCTAGGCAACAGCGTCAAACGTCAATCAACCGGGGGAAGAATTTGCAATGCAATAGAGTCGTCAATCATCAAGTTTATCATATTTATTTTTTACGTTTTTATTTTATTTAACAAGGTGAAAACGAAAGAAAAAATAGAAAAAGGAAAAGTCAGTTAACATGAGCAACATAAGTTTAATGGAAATAAACTTCTTTTACTTTAAAATCTCAGAACCGTCAATATGATGGTAGTTCTAGCTTTAACTATAATATGATACGATAGAACACAGCTTTATAAAATGTTTTATGGTTTTTGGGTTTAATGCTTTTTAGATTTTCTTTGTTAAACTGCTTCTTTAAAATCATCATGGGTCATGCTCAGATTAGTACGGAAAAATATAATAAAACCATGTTTATCTGCGTTTTAGTTGTTTATTTCATAACCATAACACGAAAGGAATGAAAACTTTCAACTTGAAAAGATAGTAGTTTACTACACTCGTTATTTTTGTGGAGAGAGTTTTCGTCTCTTTTATAAAGTCAGATGTGAAGGAGAACCCTGAATGAGTTCCTCTGGACAGAGAAGCAGAGTCTCTGCTCCGACATCAGCAGCTTTGAGCAGAAACGATACGAGCAACGTTTCAATTTTAGCTCCTAATACTCCAAACTCTGGGCAGTTAATGATGGAGTCAATTTCCCGACAACAAGACATTTCTGGCAGGAAATGAGATGAGTTTCTCAACCAATTAAACATTTTTAAAGACATGGAAACCAAACCAATTTAAAGGCACACTATGCAACATTTTTCAGTTAATTAATGTGTTCCATAACGTTTTGGAGGAGTAAATGAGTCATTTCAGGTTGAACAAAGGTTTTCTCCGCGCGCCCTGGTGGTCTGTGGGGGAAATACCGCACTTGCAATTGCAGGAGCACCGACCCGCACCCACAGGCTCTGAAGTCTTGCGAGAGTCTGTTTTGCTTTACGGCGAGAACTGCTACACGCCCCCAGTTAAAAGCATGCTCGTTGCTAGCACAGTGGCGATCTTTGTGCAGTGCTGCTTTCACACCGGACGCAGCAAAAGCAGCAAAATCGCGTCTGCTGCTTCATTTTTGCTGCTTGTACCAGTTAGTTCTGACGCGCGGCTGAAGCAGCTTTGCTGCTCTGGCTGCGCGGTGCAAAAGTGTGTCTGACGCGCGTTGGGCGGAGCTTCACTATCCTTTCTCTGCCTTGCAGCTATATTTGCTGTGATCAGTGGGAATAAAGTAGTTTTAATATGTTTTTAAGTGAGAAAGTCCACCTGAAAACTTAATCATTGCAGTCAGTTCATTCAGATTATAATCCTGCCTTCCAATATTATTTCTGTCGGAGCCGCTCAGACCCCCACACACCAGCGGTGCGCCGACAGTAGGAATCCCTTCATCAGCAGCCTCTGGCCGGGTCGCCTCCTCGCGGTTCACCGAGGCAGCTGGTAGGTGTTTTTCATCTAAATAATCCAAACTGCAGGCAGCAGGATAATAAAAGCCAACATATTCTGCCGGCAGATTTCTGCATTTTAAGTTAATTTAGGCGTCAATAAACTGTTTCAGGGGAGCGATCACAGCGCTCTGATCATCAGCGCTGTGTCTCTCTCCCTGCCAGCTCCCAGATCAGCTTCTCTGATTGGTTGATGCGGCGCGTCGAGCAGCAAAAATTCAATTTTCCCATCTCGAGCAGCAGTGCGTTTGCAGCGCGTCACGCGCGGATGCTTAAACGCGCCCGACGCGCTGCTTCAGCTGCTCAGACGCGCTGCGCCTGCTGCTCAAAACGCGCCGCGGGACCTTTTGCTGCGCCTTGACGCGCGTCAACCATTGACTTTGCATGTAAACTCGCTGCTTCTGTCGCGCCAGCTGCGTCCAGTGTGAACGCAGCATTAGTCATTCGTTGCGTTCGCCTGTCTGCTTAGCTCAAAACAACCGCGCCTGGCTTGACGGAGAAACCAGGAGAACAGCTGTGCATATTTACGACAGTGCACTTTTACTTTCGCCCTCTGGGGGGAGCCTCGCTGGAAAAATCAACACCGGTTGCATAGTATACCTTTAAACTTTTGCTCCAATCATCATCATCGCTCCACCCAGAACAGCTCGGACTGCGTCATCCAGTCATCCAGAACAGAATTGGCGTGAGAGAAAAGCGTCAGACTCACCTGCTGGGACTCCTCCACCACAGTAACATACTCCACTAGGTTTCCTCCTCCATCTGACACCACCACAGAGTTCATCACTCATTCCTGCCAAGAGAGGAGCAACAAGTCAGGAGGAGGAAAAGCTCCATCTGATATCAGAGATCTAAATGTTCCTTATGTTCCTAACAGAGCACCTCGCTACCCCTTTTTCATCATTCTGCTTCATTCTATCTCTATTCTCCCACTCTGCAGAATCTGTTAGTTCAATCTCTAACGTTCTGCTCTCTCTGCTTTTTCTCATAGTAGCTTCATCTGGTCTGTTCCTGTTTGGCTGTGACTCCATCCTGGAGAGAAATATCAGCTGTGCTGCTGCCATCAACACCTTTGTTTCTAGATGTTGGAGCTCGGCCTGTTTCCCAGTGTAGTCCTGTTTCTCTGACTGTGACTAACTGGATGTGCTCTCTTCATCCTCTGGCATGGGAGCTGGCTCGGAGCTCGTCTGCCTGGCTGTGTGTTTCCTGGACGGGGCCGCCTGTGGAGCTGGTTGACAGTTGCCTTTTGCATCTATGCTTCTTTTTCTATGTCTGCTTCTGTCTCCTTGAACCCCAGTGGGCCTCAGCAGATGGCCGCTCACACTGAGCCTGGTTCTGCTGGAGGTTTCTTCCTGTTCAAAGGGAGTTTTTCCTCTCCACTGTCACTACAAGCATGCTTAGTGTGAGGGATTGCTGAAGAGTCAATGAGTCGATGCAATCAGCTGGTTTTCCTTAGATAGAAAACTTTGTATCAATCTGACTGGATGATCTGGTTGAACTGGAAACTGTTGTGAATTGGTGATATAGAAATAAACTGAATTGAATTCTCCACTCTGTAGTAGAGATGGGCAGATTGATCCTATCGATACAAACGCTGGTATCGATATTGAACAATATTTAACCAGATTAATAATTTTTATTATAACTGCAGCACCAGTCTCCCTGTATGTCTGTGTCACCAGCTCAGCACGCAGACTCAGCATGCCCAGAGACCTCCAGAGAATATCCAGGTACATAAGAGTCATCACCTTCATATTAACTTTCAAAGTAGTTCTATATGTCACATGTTACTGGAGCCCACTCAGAAAGTGGAATTAAGACCTTGAAAGAATCCAGTATATTTATCCCAGAGTTTTTCCTCTCCACTGTCACTACAAGCATGCTTAGTGTGAGGGATTGCTGAAGAGTTAATGAGTCGATGCAATCAGCTGGTTTTCCTTAGATAGAAAACTTTGAATGAATCTAGCTGGATGATCTGGTGAACTGGAAAGTGACCTGAGATTAAATGTGTTGTGAAATGAAGCTATATAAATGAACTGAATTGAAGAGTGTGAGGGGGGGGAGTGGGGTCTGCTTTGACAGCAGAACACAACATTTCCCTGCTGAGATAGAAAACCCAGCACCTAAACAATGATCATCTGATCAGCCTTTAATGCTGCAGCGAGCTGAGCAGAGGAAGGGCTGCGGTTCATGGGGGTGTAGTTGACCATCAGGTCTAGGAGGCCTGGATCACCTGCTCTCCCTGAGGACAGCCAGTCTGTGGCTCAGAGCTTCCCTCTGATGCTAAATGATGCTCTAAACAACAGCTTCAACATCTGAACAGATCGGATCTTCTTCTGGTAAACCCAACATGCCAGCAGGAGATTCAGCGCAGGTGTAATCGGGTGACCGTGTCTGCAGGGCTGCTTCCTGACAGCTTTACTGTAAAAAAAAAACAGAGATCCTGCTCTGCAAACAGGCAGCAAAAGAAAAGAAACAGCCTGCCAGCTCAGACCCGGGTTAAAATCATCATTTAGTAAAGGCTGGAGGCTGTGAGGATGTCTGGAGCCCCCGGCAGGTCCTATCAGCAGCTAATGTTTACCTTCTGAGCGGGATGGGAGCTCCGCAGCATCCGGGCTACATTAGCTGTTAGCTCCTCACTGCCCGTTAAAGCAGAAAAACATCTGGAAATCACAGCAGCTGCTTGTCTCTAGGAACAGCGACCTGAGCAGCTTCTCGGGGACAGAGCGATGACTGTCAGGATGTTTCCCAGCTTCTCACAGCTAGCAGACAGTTAGCACACAGCTAGCAGACAGCTAGCCGCTAAACGCGTTTAAAGAAAGTCAACTTTCAGAGTCTATAAGGAGCAAAAACAGGAAGCTTTAATGGTGATAAAACCCCGCAGGACTTTCCTTCTCCTACCTTGTTTTGCTTCTGTTTGCAGGAAGTGATCTCCACTGCTAGCAGCAGCTAGGCCCCAACTTAGCGTCTGTTAGCCGACTTTACGGGACCAAATACTCTCTTCCGCCGCCTCTGCGGATAGTTCCCCAGGCGTCGGTGCCGCGGAAGTCCGAACCCGGGACCCTCTCAGGGCGCTGGAGGTTAAACCCGCGGGTCGATGCGCCTCTCAGGGCTCCGAGCTGAGCTTCTGCTTCCGATGGAGTTCTGATAGCCCGTTAGCTTTCCGGTGTGCCGCCTCTCTGCTACAAACGATCCGACGGGTCAAAGCACGGACCGCCCTGACGTCACACGCACAGAAGCGCAAACTGCTCTAAATTTGGGCAGCATCGGAAGCGCCATCTAGTGGAGCGAGATGAGAAAGTTTTGTTTACAGGGGTAACAGCATCCATCATCCAATTATCACAAATTAAATTAAGCTTTCTTTAAGGCACCTGGTGACCCCAGCTGACATAAGCTGGGGTTGTGAGGGGTGATGGATGGATGGATGGATGATAGAGAATGGATGGAAGAAGATGATGCTGTTACCCCAGCAGAGGATGGAAGAAGATGATGCTGTTACCCCAGCAGATGATGGAAGAAGATTATGCTGTTACCCCAGAAGATGATGGAGGAAGATGATGCTTTTACCCCAGCAGATGATGGAAGAAGATGATGCTGTTACCCCAGAAGATGATGGAGGAAGATGATGCTGTTACCCCAGCAGATGATGGAAGAAGATGATGCTGTTACCCCAGAAGATGATGGAGGAAGATGATGCTGTTACCCCAGCAGATGATGGAGGAAGATGATGCTGTTACCCCAGCAGATGATGGAAGAAGATGATGCTGTTACCCCAGCAGATGATGGAGGAAGATGATGCTGTTACCCCAGCAGATGATGGAGGAAGATGATGCTGTTACCCCAGCAGAGGATGGAGGAAGATGATGCTGTTACCCCAGTAGATGATAGAGGAAGATGATGCTGTTACCCCAGCAGATGATGGAAGAAGATGATGCTGTTACCCCAGCAGATGATGGAAGAAGATGATGCTGTTACCCCAGAAGATGATGCTGTTACCCCAGTAGATGATAGAGGAAGATGATGCTGTTACCCCAGCTGATGATAGAAGAAGATGATGCTGTTACCCCAGAAGATGATGGAGGAAGATGATGCTGTTACCCCAGCAGATGATGGAGGAAGATGATGCTGTTACCCCAGCAGATGATAGAAGAAGATGATGCTGTTACCCCAGCAGATGATGGAAGAAGATGATGCTGTTACCCCAGCAGATGATGGAAGAAGATGATGCTGTTACCCCAGCAGATGATGGAGGAAGATGATGCTGTTACCCAAGCAGATGATGGAGGAAGATGATGCTGTTGCCCCAGTAGATGATGGAAGAAGATGATGCTGTTACCCCAGCAGATGATAGAGGAAGATGATGCTGTTGCCCCAGTAGATGATGGAGGAAGATAATGCTGTTACCCCAGCAGATGATGGAGGAAGATGATGCTGTTACCCCAGCAGATGATGGAGGAAGATGATGCTGTTACCCCAGCAGATGATGGAGGAAGATGATGCTGTTACCCCAGCAGATGATAGAAGAAGATGATGCTGTTACCCCAGCAGATGATGGAAGAAGATGATGCTGTTACCCCAGCAGATGATGGAGGAAGATGTTGCTGTTACCCCAGTAGATGATGGAGGAAGATGATGCTGTTACCCCAGTAGATGATGGAAGAAGATGATGCTGTTACCCCAGCAGATGATAGAGGAAGATGATGCTGTTGCCCCAGTAGATGATGGAGGAAGATGATGCTGTTACCCCAGCAGAGGATGGAAGAAGATGATGCTGTTACCCCAGCAGAGGATGGAGGAAGATGATGCTGTTACCCCAGCAGATGATGGAGGAAGATTATGCTGTTACCCAAGCAGATGATGGAGGAAGATGATGCTGTTACCCGAGCAGAGGATGGAGGAAGATGATGCTGATACCCCAGCAGAGGATGGAGGAAGATGATGCTGTTATGCCGGCAGATGATGGAGGAAGATGATGCTGTTACCCCAGCAGAGGATGGAGGAAGATGATGCTGTTACCCAAGCAGATGATGGAAGAGGATGATGCTGTTACCCCAGCAGAGGATGGAGGAAGATGATGCTGTTAACCCAGCAGAGGATGGAGGAAGATGATGCTGTTTCCCCAGCAGAGGATGGAGGAAGATGATGCTGTTATGCCGGCAGATGATGGAGGAAGATGATGCTGTTACCCCAGCAGAGGATGGAGGAAGATGATGCTGCTACCCCAGCAGAGGATGGAGGAAGATGATGCTGTTACCCCAGCAGAGGATGGAGGAAGATGATGCTGATACCCCAGCAGAGGATGGAGGAAGATGATGCTGTTATGCCGGCAGATGATGGAGGAAGATGATGCTGTTACCCCAGCAGAGGATGGAGGAAGATGATGCTGTTACCCCAGCAGAGGATGGAGGAAGATGATGCTGTTACACCAGCAGAGGATGGAAGAAGATGATGCTGTTACCCCAGCAGATGATGGAAGAAGATGATGCTGTTACCCCAGCAGATGATGGAGGAAGATGATGCTGTTACCCCAGCAGATGATGGAAGAAGATGATGCTGTTACCCCAGCAGATGATGGAGGAAGATGATGCTGTTACCCCAGCAGATGATGGAAGAAGATGATGCTGTTACCCCAGCAGATAATGGAAGAAGATGATGCTGTTACCCCAGCAGAAGATGGAGGAAGATGATGCTGTTACCCCAGTAGATGATAGAGGAAGATGATGCTGTTACCCCAGCAGTAGATGGAAGAAGATGATGCTGTTACCCCAGCAGATGATGGAAGAAGATGATGCTGTTACCCCAGCAGATGATGGAGGAAGATGATGCTGTTACCCCAGCAGATGATGGAGGAAGATGATGCTCTTACCCCAGCAGAGGATGGAGGAAGATGATGCTGTTACCCAAGCAGATGATGGAAGAAGATGATGCTGTTACCCCAGCAGAGGATGGAGGAAGATGATGCTGTTACCCCAGCAGAGGATGGAGGAAGATGATGCTCTTTCCCCAGCAGAGGATGGAGGAAGATGATGCTGTTATGCCGGCAGATGATGGTGGAAGATGATGCTGTTACCCCAGCAGAGGATGAAGGAAGATGATGCTGCTACCCCAGCAGAGGATGGAGGAAGACGATGATGTTACCCCAGCAGAGGATGGAGGAAGATGATGCTGTTATGCCGGCAGATGATGGAGGAAGATGATGCTGTTACCCCAGCAGAGGATGGAGGAAAATGATGCTGTTACCCCAGCAGAGGATGGAGGAAGATGATGCTGTTACTCCAGAAGATGATGGAGGAAGATGATGCTATTACCCCAGCAGATGATGGAGGAAGATGATGCTATTAACCCAGCAGATGATGGAAGAAGATGATGCTGTTACCCCAGCAGATGATGGAGGAAGATGATGCTGTTACCCCAGCAGATGATGGAGGAAGATGATGCTGTTACCCCAGAAGATGATGGAGGAAGATGATGCTGTTACCCCAGCAGATGATGGAAGAAGATTATGCTGTTACCCCAGAAGATGATGGAGGAAGATGATGCTTTTACCCCAGCAGATGATGGAAGAAGATGATGCTGTTACCCCAGCAGATGATGGAGGAAGATGATGCTGTTACCCCAGCAGATGATGGAAGAAGATGATGCTGTTACCCCAGAAGATGATGGAGGAAGATGATGCTGTTACCCCAGCAGATGATGGAGGAAGATGATGCTGTTACCCCAGCAGATGATGGAAGAAGATGATGCTGTTACCCCAGCAGATGATGGAGGAAGATGATGCTGTTACCCCAGCAGATGATGGAGGAAGATGATGCTGTTACCCCAGCAGAGGATGGAGGAAGATGATGCTGTTACCCCAGTAGATGATAGAGGAAGATGATGCTGTTACCCCAGCAGATGATGGAAGAAGATGATGCTGTTACCCCAGCAGATGATGGAAGAAGATGATGCTGTTACCCCAGAAGATGATGCTGTTACCCCAGTAGATGATAGAGGAAGATGATGCTGTTACCCCAGCTGATGATAGAAGAAGATGATGCTGTTACCCCAGAAGATGATGGAGGAAGATGATGCTGTTACCCCAGCAGATGATGGAGGAAGATGATGCTGTTACCCCAGCAGATGATAGAAGAAGATGATGCTGTTACCCCAGCAGATGATGGAAGAAGATGATGCTGTTACCCCAGCAGATGATGGAGGAAGATGATGCTGTTACCCAAGCAGATGATGGAGGAAGATGATGCTGTTGCCCCAGTAGATGATGGAAGAAGATGATGCTGTTACCCCAGCAGATGATAGAGGAAGATGATGCTGTTGCCCCAGTAGATGATGGAGGAAGATGATGCTCTTACCCCAGCAGAGGATGGAGGAAGATGATGCTGTTACCCAAGCAGATGATGGAAGAAGATGATGCTGTTACCCCAGCAGAGGATGGAGGAAGATGATGCTGTTACCCCAGCAGAGGATGGAGGAAGATGATGCTCTTTCCCCAGCAGAGGATGGAGGAAGATGATGCTGTTATGCCGGCAGATGATGGTGGAAGATGATGCTGTTACCCCAGCAGAGGATGAAGGAAGATGATGCTGCTACCCCAGCAGAGGATGGAGGAAGACGATGATGTTACCCCAGCAGAGGATGGAGGAAGATGATGCTGTTATGCCGGCAGATGATGGAGGAAGATGATGCTGTTACCCCAGCAGAGGATGGAGGAAAATGATGCTGTTACCCCAGCAGAGGATGGAGGAAGATGATGCTGTTACTCCAGAAGATGATGGAGGAAGATGATGCTATTACCCCAGCAGATGATGGAGGAAGATGATGCTATTAACCCAGCAGATGATGGAAGAAGATGATGCTGTTACCCCAGCAGATGATGGAGGAAGATGATGCTGTTACCCCAGCAGATGATGGAGGAAGATGATGCTGTTACCCCAGAAGATGATGGAGGAAGATGATGCTGTTACCCCAGCAGATGATGGAAGAAGATTATGCTGTTACCCCAGAAGATGATGGAGGAAGATGATGCTTTTACCCCAGCAGATGATGGAAGAAGATGATGCTGTTACCCCAGCAGATGATGGAGGAAGATGATGCTGTTACCCCAGCAGATGATGGAAGAAGATGATGCTGTTACCCCAGAAGATGATGGAGGAAGATGATGCTGTTACCCCAGCAGATGATGGAGGAAGATGATGCTGTTACCCCAGCAGATGATGGAAGAAGATGATGCTGTTACCCCAGCAGATGATGGAGGAAGATGATGCTGTTACCCCAGCAGATGATGGAGGAAGATGATGCTGTTACCCCAGCAGAGGATGGAGGAAGATGATGCTGTTACCCCAGTAGATGATAGAGGAAGATGATGCTGTTACCCCAGCAGATGATGGAAGAAGATGATGCTGTTACCCCAGCAGATGATGGAAGAAGATGATGCTGTTACCCCAGAAGATGATGCTGTTACCCCAGTAGATGATAGAGGAAGATGATGCTGTTACCCCAGCAGATGATAGAAGAAGATGATGCTGTTACCCCAGAAGATGATGGAGGAAGATGATGCTGTTACCCCAGCAGATGATGGAGGAAGATGATGCTGTTACCCCAGCAGATGATAGAAGAAGATGATGCTGTTACCCCAGCAGATGATGGAAGAAGATGATGCTGTTACCCCAGCAGATGATGGAGGAAGATGATGCTGTTACCCAAGCAGATGATGGAGGAAGATGATGCTGTTGCCCCAGTAGATGATGGAAGAAGATGATGCTGTTACCCCAGCAGATGATAGAGGAAGATGATGCTGTTGCCCCAGTAGATGATGGAGGAAGATAATGCTGTTACCCCAGCAGATGATGGAGGAAGATGATGCTGTTACCCCAGCAGATGATGGAGGAAGATGATGCTGTTACCCCAGCAGATGATGGAGGAAGATGATGCTGTTACCCCAGCAGATGATAGAAGAAGATGATGCTGTTACCCCAGCAGATGATGGAAGAAGATGATGCTGTTACCCCAGCAGATGATGGAGGAAGATGTTGCTGTTACCCCAGTAGTTGATGGAGGAAGATGATGCTGTTACCCCAGTAGATGATGGAAGAAGATGATGCTGTTACCCCAGCAGATGATAGAGGAAGATGATGCTGTTGCCCCAGTAGATGATGGAGGAAGATGATGCTGTTACCCCAGCAGAGGATGGAAGAAGATGATGCTGTTACCCCAGCAGAGGATGGAGGAAGATGATGCTGTTACCCCAGCAGATGATGGAGGAAGATTATGCTGTTACCCAAGCAGATGATGGAGGAAGATGATGCTGTTACCCGAGCAGAGGATGGAGGAAGATGATGCTGATACCCCAGCAGAGGATGGAGGAAGATGATGCTGTTATGCCGGCAGATGATGGAGGAAGATGATGCTGTTACCCCAGCAGAGGATGGAGGAAGATGATGCTGTTACCCAAGCAGATGATGGAAGAGGATGATGCTGTTACCCCAGCAGATGATGGAGGAAGATGATGCTGTTACCCCAGCAGATGATGGAAGAAGATGATGCTGTTACCCCAGCAGATGATGGAGGAAGATGATGCTGTTACCCCAGCAGATGATGGAGGAAGATGATGCTGTTACCCCAGCAGAGGATGGAGGAAGATGATGCTGTTACCCCAGTAGATGATAGAGGAAGATGATGCTGTTACCCCAGCAGATGATGGAAGAAGATGATGCTGTTACCCCAGCAGATGATGGAAGAAGATGATGCTGTTACCCCAGAAGATGATGCTGTTACCCCAGTAGATGATAGAGGAAGATGATGCTGTTACCCCAGCTGATGATAGAAGAAGATGATGCTGTTACCCCAGAAGATGATGGAGGAAGATGATGCTGTTACCCCAGCAGATGATGGAGGAAGATGATGCTGTTACCCCAGCAGATGATAGAAGAAGATGATGCTGTTACCCCAGCAGATGATGGAAGAAGATGATGCTGTTACCCCAGCAGATGATGGAGGAAGATGATGCTGTTACCCAAGCAGATGATGGAGGAAGATGATGCTGTTGCCCCAGTAGATGATGGAAGAAGATGATGCTGTTACCCCAGCAGATGATAGAGGAAGATGATGCTGTTGCCCCAGTAGATGATGGAGGAAGATGATGCTCTTACCCCAGCAGAGGATGGAGGAAGATGATGCTGTTACCCAAGCAGATGATGGAAGAAGATGATGCTGTTACCCCAGCAGAGGATGGAGGAAGATGATGCTGTTACCCCAGCAGAGGATGGAGGAAGATGATGCTCTTTCCCCAGCAGAGGATGGAGGAAGATGATGCTGTTATGCCGGCAGATGATGGTGGAAGATGATGCTGTTACCCCAGCAGAGGATGAAGGAAGATGATGCTGCTACCCCAGCAGAGGATGGAGGAAGACGATGATGTTACCCCAGCAGAGGATGGAGGAAGATGATGCTGTTATGCCGGCAGATGATGGAGGAAGATGATGCTGTTACCCCAGCAGAGGATGGAGGAAAATGATGCTGTTACCCCAGCAGAGGATGGAGGAAGATGATGCTGTTACTCCAGAAGATGATGGAGGAAGATGATGCTATTACCCCAGCAGATGATGGAGGAAGATGATGCTATTAACCCAGCAGATGATGGAAGAAGATGATGCTGTTACCCCAGCAGATGATGGAGGAAGATGATGCTGTTACCCCAGCAGATGATGGAGGAAGATGATGCTGTTACCCCAGAAGATGATGGAGGAAGATGATGCTGTTACCCCAGCAGATGATGGAAGAAGATTATGCTGTTACCCCAGAAGATGATGGAGGAAGATGATGCTTTTACCCCAGCAGATGATGGAAGAAGATGATGCTGTTACCCCAGCAGATGATGGAGGAAGATGATGCTGTTACCCCAGCAGATGATGGAAGAAGATGATGCTGTTACCCCAGAAGATGATGGAGGAAGATGATGCTGTTACCCCAGCAGATGATGGAGGAAGATGATGCTGTTACCCCAGCAGATGATGGAAGAAGATGATGCTGTTACCCCAGCAGATGATGGAGGAAGATGATGCTGTTACCCCAGCAGATGATGGAGGAAGATGATGCTGTTACCCCAGCAGAGGATGGAGGAAGATGATGCTGTTACCCCAGTAGATGATAGAGGAAGATGATGCTGTTACCCCAGCAGATGATGGAAGAAGATGATGCTGTTACCCCAGCAGATGATGGAAGAAGATGATGCTGTTACCCCAGAAGATGATGCTGTTACCCCAGTAGATGATAGAGGAAGATGATGCTGTTACCCCAGCAGATGATAGAAGAAGATGATGCTGTTACCCCAGAAGATGATGGAGGAAGATGATGCTGTTACCCCAGCAGATGATGGAGGAAGATGATGCTGTTACCCCAGCAGATGATAGAAGAAGATGATGCTGTTACCCCAGCAGATGATGGAAGAAGATGATGCTGTTACCCCAGCAGATGATGGAGGAAGATGATGCTGTTACCCAAGCAGATGATGGAGGAAGATGATGCTGTTGCCCCAGTAGATGATGGAAGAAGATGATGCTGTTACCCCAGCAGATGATAGAGGAAGATGATGCTGTTGCCCCAGTAGATGATGGAGGAAGATAATGCTGTTACCCCAGCAGATGATGGAGGAAGATGATGCTGTTACCCCAGCAGATGATGGAGGAAGATGATGCTGTTACCCCAGCAGATGATGGAGGAAGATGATGCTGTTACCCCAGCAGATGATAGAAGAAGATGATGCTGTTACCCCAGCAGATGATGGAAGAAGATGATGCTGTTACCCCAGCAGATGATGGAGGAAGATGTTGCTGTTACCCCAGTAGTTGATGGAGGAAGATGATGCTGTTACCCCAGTAGATGATGGAAGAAGATGATGCTGTTACCCCAGCAGATGATAGAGGAAGATGATGCTGTTGCCCCAGTAGATGATGGAGGAAGATGATGCTGTTACCCCAGCAGAGGATGGAAGAAGATGATGCTGTTACCCCAGCAGAGGATGGAGGAAGATGATGCTGTTACCCCAGCAGATGATGGAGGAAGATTATGCTGTTACCCAAGCAGATGATGGAGGAAGATGATGCTGTTACCCGAGCAGAGGATGGAGGAAGATGATGCTGATACCCCAGCAGAGGATGGAGGAAGATGATGCTGTTATGCCGGCAGATGATGGAGGAAGATGATGCTGTTACCCCAGCAGAGGATGGAGGAAGATGATGCTGTTACCCAAGCAGATGATGGAAGAGGATGATGCTGTTACCCCAGCAGAGGATGGAGGAAGATGATGCTGTTAACCCAGCAGAGGAAGGAGGAAGATGATGCTGTTTCCCCAGCAGAGGATGGAGGAAGATGATGCTGTTATGCCGGCAGATGATGGAGGAAGATGATGCTGTTACCCCAGCAGAGGATGGAGGAAGATGATGCTGCTACCCCAGCAGAGGATGGAGGAAGATGATGCTGTTACCCCAGCAGAGGATGGAGGAAGATGATGCTGATACCCCAGCAGAGGATGGAGGAAGATGATGCTGTTATGCCGGCAGATGATGGAGGAAGATGATGCTGTTACCCCAGCAGAGGATGGAGGAAGATGATGCTGTTACCCCAGCAGAGGATGGAGGAAGATGATGCTGTTACACCAGCAGAGGATGGAAGAAGATGATGCTGTTACCCCAGCAGATGATGGAAGAAGATGATGCTGTTACCCCAGCAGATGATGGAGGAAGATGATGCTGTTACCCCAGCAGATGATGGAAGAAGATGATGCTGTTACCCCAGAAGATGATGGAGGAAGATGATGCTGTTACCCCAGCAGAGGATGGAGGAAGATGATGCTGCTACCCCAGCAGATGATGGAAGAAGATGATGCTGTTACCCCAGCAGATGATGGAAGAAGATGATGCTGTTACCCCAGCAGATGATGGAGGAAGATGATGCTGTTACCCCAGCAGATGATGGAGGAAGATGATGCTCTTACCCCAGCAGATGATGGAGGAAGATGATGCTGTTACCCCAGCAGAGGATGGAGGAAGATGATGCTGCTACCCCAGCAGATGATGGAAGAAGATGATGCTGTTACCCCAGCAGATGATGGAAGAAGATGATGCTGTTACCCCAGCAGATGATGGAGGAAGATGATGCTGTTACCCCAGCAGATGATGGAGGAAGATGATGCTCTTACCCCAGCAGAGGATGGAGGAAGATGATGCTGTTACCCAAGCAGATGATGGAAGAAGATGATGCTGTTACCCCAGCAGAGGATGGAGGAAGATGATGCTGTTACCCCAGCAGAGGATGGAGGAAGATGATGCTCTTTCCCCAGCAGAGGATGGAGGAAGATGATGCTGTTATGCCGGCAGATGATGGTGGAAGATGATGCTGTTACCCCAGCAGAGGATGAAGGAAGATGATGCTGCTACCCCAGCAGAGGATGGAGGAAGACGATGATGTTACCCCAGCAGAGGATGGAGGAAGATGATGCTGATACCCCAGCAGAGGATGGAGGAAGATGATGCTGTTATGCCGGCAGATGATGGAGGAAGATGATGCTGTTACCCCAGCAGAGGATGGAGGAAAATGATGCTGTTACCCCAGCAGAGGATGGAGGAAGATGATGCTGTTACTCCAGAAGATGATGGAGGAAGATGATGCTATTACCCCAGCAGATGATGGAGGAAGATGATGCTATTAACCCAGCAGATGATGGAAGAAGATGATGCTGTTACCCCAGCAGATGATGGAGGAAGATGATGCTGTTACCCCAGCAGATGATGGAGGAAGATGATGCTGTTACCCCAGAAGATGATGGAGGAAGATGATGCTGTTACCCCAGCAGATGATGGAGGAAGATGATGCTCTTACCCCAGCAGAGGATGGAGGAAGATGATGCTGTTACCCAAGCAGATGATGGAAGAAGATGATGCTGTTACCCCAGCAGAGGATGGAGGAAGATGATGCTGTTACCCCAGCAGAGGATGGAGGAAGATGATGCTCTTTCCCCAGCAGAGGATGGAGGAAGATGATGCTGTTATGCCGGCAGATGATGGTGGAAGATGATGCTGTTACCCCAGCAGAGGATGAAGGAAGATGATGCTGCTACCCCAGCAGAGGATGGAGGAAGACGATGATGTTACCCCAGCAGAGGATGGA
The DNA here is from genome assembly GCA_030533445.1 of Cyprinodon diabolis. NCBI lineage: Eukaryota > Metazoa > Chordata > Actinopteri > Cyprinodontiformes > Cyprinodontidae > Cyprinodon > Cyprinodon diabolis. Next base: position 48,641,850 of record CM060084.1, on the reverse strand, counting down.
GGAAGATGATGCTGATACCCCAGCAGAGGATGGAGGAAGATGATGCTGTTATGCCGGCAGATGATGGAGGAAGATGATGCTGTTACCCCAGCAGAGGATGGAGGAAAATGATGCTGTTACCCCAGCAGAGGATGGAGGAAGATGATGCTGTTACTCCAGAAGATGATGGAGGAAGATGATGCTATTACCCCAGCAGATGATGGAGGAAGATGATGCTATTAACCCAGCAGATGATGGAAGAAGATGATGCTGTTACCCCAGCAGATGATGGAGGAAGATGATGCTGTTACCCCAGCAGATGATGGAGGAAGATGATGCTGTTACCCCAGAAGATGATGGAGGAAGATGATGCTGTTACCCCAGCAGATGATGGAGGAAGATGATGCTGTTACCCCAGCAGATGATGGAGGAAGATGATGCTGTTACCCCAGAAGATGATAGAGGAAGATGATGCTGTTACCCCAGAAGATGATGGAGGAAGATGATGCTGTTACCCCAGCAGATGATGGAGGAAGATGATGCTGTTACCCCAGCAGATGATGGAAGAAGATGATGCTGTTACCCCAACAGATGATGAAGGAAGATGATGCTGTTACCCCAGCAGATGATAGAGGAAGATGATGCTGTTGCCCCAGTAGATGATGGAGGAAGATGATGCTGTTACCCCAGCAGAGGATGGAGGAAGATGATGCTGTTATGCCGGCAGATGATGGAGGAAGATGATGCTGTTACCCCAGCAGAGGATGGAGGAAGATGATGCTGCTACCCCAGCAGAGGATGGAGGAAGATGATGATGTTACCCCAGCAGAGGATGGAGGAAGATGATGCTGATACCCCAGCAGAGGATGGAGGAAGATGATGCTGTTATGCCGGCAGATGATGGAGGAAGATGATGCTGTTACCCAAGCAGAGGATGGAGGTAGATGATGCTGTTAACCCAGAAGATGATGGAGGAAGATGATGCTGTTATCCCAGCAGAGGATGGAGGAAGATGATGCTGTTACCCCAGCAGAGGATGGAGGAAGATGATGCTGTTACCCCAGCAGAGGATGGAGAAGGATGATGCTTTTACCCCAGAAGATGATGGAGGAAGATGATGCTATTACCCCACCGGTAATGGAGGAAGATGATGCTATTACCCCAGCAGATGATGGAGGAAGATGATGCTGTTACCCCAGCAGAGGATGGAGGAAGATGATGCTGCTACCCCAGCAGATGATGGAGGAAGATGATGCTGTTACCCCAGCAGATGATGGAGGAAGATGATGCTGTTATGCCGGCAGATGATGGAGGAAGATGATGCTGTTAACCCAGAAGATGATGGCGGAAGATGATGCTGTTAACCCAGCAGAGGATGGAGGAAGATGATGCTGTTACCCCAGCAGAGGATGGAGGAAGATGATGCTGTTACCCCAGAAGAGGATGGAGGAAGATGATGCTGTTACCCCAGAAGAGGATGGAGGAAGATGATGCTGTTACCCAAGCAGAGGATGGAGGAAGATGATGCTGTTACCTCAGAAGATGATTGAGGAAGATGATGCTGTTACCCCAGCAGAGGATGGAGGAAGATGATGCTGTTACCCCAGAAGAGGATGGAGGAAGATGATGCTGTTACCCCAGTGGATGGAGAAGGATGATGCTGTTACCCCAGAAGATGATGGAGGAAGATGATGCTGTTACCCCAGTAGATGATAGAGGAAGATGATGCTGTTACCCCAGCAGATGATGGAAGAAGATGATGCTGTTACCCCAGAAGATGATGGAGGAAGATGATGCTGTTACCCCAGCAGATGATGGAAGAAGATGATGCTGTTACCCCAGCAGATGATGGAGGAAGATGATGCTGTTACCCCAGCAGATGATGGAGGAAGATGATGCTGTTACCCCAGCAGATGATGGAAGAAGATGATGCTGTTACCCCAGAAGATGATGGAGGAAGATGATGCTGTTACCCCAGCAGATGATGGAGGAAGATGATGCTGTTACCCCAGTAGATGATAGAGGAAGATGATGCTGTTACCCCAGCAGATGATGGAGGACGATGATGCTGTTACCCCAGCAGATGATGGAGGAAGATGATGCTGTTACCCCAGCAGATGATGGAAGAAGATGATGCTGTTACCCCAGCAGATGATGGAAGAAGATGATGCTGTTACCCCAGCAGATGATGGAGGAAGATGATGCTGTTACCCCAGTAGATGATGGAAGAAGATGATGCTGTTACCCCAGTAGATGATAGAGGAAGATGATGCTGTTACCCCAGCAGATGATAGAAGAAGATGATGCTGTTACCCCAGAAGATGATGGAGGAAGATGATGCTGTTACCCCAGCAGATGATGGAGGAAGATGATGCTGTTACCCCAGCAGATGATAGAAGAAGATGATGCAGTTACCCCAGCAGATGATGGAAGCAGATGATGCTGTTACCCCAGCAGATGATGGAGGAAGATGATGCTGTTACCCCAGTAGATGATGGAGGAAGATGATGCTGTTACCCCAGTAGATGATGGAAGAAGATGATGCTGTTACCCCAGCAGATGATAGAGGAAGATGATGCTGTTGCCTCAGTAGATGATGGAGGAAGATGATGCTGTTACCCCAGCAGAGGATGGAGGAAGATAATGCTGTTACCCCAGCAGATGATGGAGGAAGATGATGCTGTTACCCCAGCAGAGGATGGAAGAAGATGATGCTGTTACCCCAGCAGAGGATGGAGTAAGATGATGCTGTTACCCCGGCAGATGATGGAGGAAGATTATGCTGTTACCCAAGCAGATGATGGAGGAAGATGATGCTGTTACCCCAGCAGAGGATGGAGGAAGATGATGCTGTTTCCCCAGCAGAGGATGGAGGAAGATGATGCTCTTATGCCGGCAGATGATGGAGGAAGATGATGCTGTTACCCCAGCAGAGGATGGAGGAAGATGATGCTGCTACCCCAGCAGAGGATGGAGGAAGATGATGCTGTTACCCCAGCAGAGGATGGAGGAAGATGATGCTGATACCCCAGCAGAGGATGGAGGAAGATGATGCTGTTATGCCGGCAGATGATGGAGGAAGATGATGCTCTTACCCCAGCAGAGGATGGAGGAAGATGATGCTGTTACCCAAGCAGATGATGGAAGAAGATGATGCTGTTACCCCAGCCGAGGATGGAGGAAGATGATGCTGTTACCCCAGCAGAGGATGGAGGAAGATGATGCTCTTTCCCCAGCAGAGGATGGAGGAAGATGATGCTGTTATGCCGGCAGATGATGGAGGAAGATGATGCTGTTACCCCAGCAGAGGATGGAGGAAGATGATGCTGCTACCCCAGCAGAGGATGGAGGAAGATGATGATGTTACCCCAGCAGAGGATGGAGGAAGATGATGCTGATACCCCAGCAGAGGATGGTGGAAGATGATGCTGTTATGCCGGCAGATGATGGAGGAAGATGATGCTGTTACCCCAGCAGAGGATGGAGGAAAATGATGCTGTTACCCCAGCAGAGGATGGAGGAAGATGATGCTGTTACCCCAGAAGATGATGGAGGAAGATGATGCTATTACCCCAGCAGATGATGGAGGAAGATGATGCTATTAACCCAGCAGATGATGGAAGAAGATGATGCTGTTACCCCAGCAGATGATGGAGGAAGATGATGCTGTTACCCCAGCAGATGATGGAGGAAGATGATGCTGTTACCCCAGAAGATGATGGAGGAAGATGATGCTGTTACCCCAGCAGATGATGGAGGAAGATGATGCTGTTACCCCAGCAGATGATGGAGGAAGATGATGCTGTTACCCCAGAAGATGATGGAGGAAGATGATGCTGTTACCCCAGAAGATGATGGAGGAAGATGATGCTGTTACCCCAGCAGATGATGGAGGAAGATGATGCTGTTACCCCAGCAGATTATGGAAGAAGATGATGCTGTTACCCCAACAGATGATGGAGGAAGATGATGCTGTTACCCCAGCAGATGATGGAGGAAGATGATGCTGTTACCCCAGCAGATGATGGAGGAAGATGATGCTGTTATGCCGGCAGATGATGGAGGAAGATGATGCTGTTAACCCAGAAGATGATGGCGGAAGATGATGCTGTTACCCCAGCAGAGGAAGGAGGAAGATGATGCTGTTACCCCAGCAGAGGATGGAGGAAGATGATGCTGTTATGCCGGCAGATGATGGAGGAAGATGATGCTGTTACCCAAGCAGAGGATGGAGGAAGATGATGCTGTTACCCCAGCAGATGATGGAGGAAGATGATGCTGTTACCTCAGAAGATGATGGAGGAAGATGATGCTGTTACCCCAGCAGAGGATGGAGGAAGATGATGCTGTTACCCCAGAGAGGATGGAGGAAGATGATGCTGTTACCCCAGCAGAGGATGGAGGAAGATGAAGCTGTTACCCCAGCAGAGGATGGAGGAAGATGATGCTGTTACCCCAGCAGAGGAAGGAGGAAGATGATGCTGTTATGCCGGCAGATGATGGAGGAAGATGATGCTATTACCCAAGCAGAGGATGGAGGAAGATGATGCTGTTAACCCAGAAGATGATGGAGGAAGATGATGCTGTTATCCCAGCAGAGGATGGAGGAAGATGATGCTGTTACCCCAGCAGAGGATGGAGGAAGATGATGCTGTTACCCCAGCAGAGGATGGAGAAGGATGATGCTTTTACCCCAGAAGATGATGGAGGAAGATGATGCTATTACCCCACCGGTAATGGAGGAAGATGATGCTATTACCCCAGCAGAGGATGGAGGAAGATGATGCTGCTGCCCCAGCAGATGATGGAGGAAGATGATGCTGTTACCCCAGCAGATGATGGAGGAAGATGATGCTGTTATGCCGGCAGATGATGGAGGAAGATGATGCTGTTAACCCAGAAGATGATGGCGGAAGATGATGCTGTTACCCCAGCAGAGGATGGAGGAAGATGATGCTGTTACCCCAGCAGATGATGGAGGAAGATGATGCTGTTATGCCGGCAGATGATGGAGGAAGATGATGCTGTTAACCCAGAAGATGATGGCGGAAGATGATGCTGTTACCCCAGCAGAGGAAGGAGGAAGATGATGCTGTTACCCCAGCAGAGGATGGAGGAAGATGATGCTGTTATGCCGGCAGATGATGGAGGAAGATGATGCTGTTACCCAAGCAGAGGATGGAGGAAGATGATGCTGTTACCCCAGCAGATGATGGAGGAAGATGATGCTGTTACCTCAGAAGATGATGGAGGAAGATGATGCTGTTACCCCAGCAGAGGATGGAGGAAGATGATGCTGTTACCCCAGAGAGGATGGAGGAAGATGATGCTGTTACCCCAGCAGAGGATGGAGGAAGATGAAGCTGTTACCCCAGCAGAGGATGGAGGAAGATGATGCTGTTACCCCAGCAGAGGAAGGAGGAAGATGATGCTGTTATGCCGGCAGATGATGGAGGAAGATGATGCTATTACCCAAGCAGAGGATGGAGGAAGATGATGCTGTTAACCCAGAAGATGATGGAGGAAGATGATGCTGTTATCCCAGCAGAGGATGGAGGAAGATGATGCTGTTACCCCAGCAGAGGATGGAGGAAGATGATGCTGTTACCCCAGCAGAGGATGGAGAAGGATGATGCTTTTACCCCAGAAGATGATGGAGGAAGATGATGCTGTTACCCCAGCAGATGATGGAGGAAGATGATGCTGTTACCCCAGCAGAGGATGGAGGAAGATGATGCTGCTGCCCCAGCAGATGATGGAGGAAGATGATGCTGTTACCCCAGCAGATGATGGAGGAAGATGATGCTGTTATGCCGGCAGATGATGGAGGAAGATGATGCTGTTAACCCAGAAGATGATGGCGGAAGATGATGCTGTTACCCCAGCAGAGGATGGAGGAAGATGATGCTGTTACCTCAGAAGATGATTGAGGAAGATGATGCTGTTACCCCAGCAGAGGATGGAGGAAGATGATGCTGTTACCCCAGAAGAGGATGGAGGAAGATGATGCTGTTACCCCAGCAGAGGATGGAGGAAGATGAACCTGTTACCCCAGCAGAGGATGGAGGAAGATGATGATGTTACCCCAGCAGAGGAAGGAGGAAGATGATGCTGTTATGCCGGCAGATGATGGAGGAAGATGATGCTGTTATCCCAGCAGAGGATGGAGGAAGATGATGCTGTTACCCCAGCAGAGGATGGAGGAAGATGATGCTGTTACCCCAGTGGATGGAGAAGGATAATGCTGTTACCCCAGAAGATGATGGAGGAAGATGAAGCTGTTATCCCAGCAGAGGATGGAGGAAGATGATGCTGTTACCCCAGCAGAGGATGGAGGAAGATGATGCTGTTACCCCAGTGGATGGAGAAGGATGATGCTGTTAACCCAGAAGATTATGGAGGAAGATGATGCTGTTATCCCAGCAGAGGATGGAGGAAGATGATGCTGTTACCCCAGCAGAGGATGGAGGAAGATGATGCTGTTACCCCAGTGGATGGAGAAGGATGATGCTGTTAACCCAGAAGATGATGGAGGAAGATGATGCTGTTATCCCAGCAGAGGATGGAGGAAGATGATGCTGTTACCCCAGCAGAGGATGGAGGAAGATGATGCTGTTACCCCAGAAGATGATGGAGGAAGATGATGCTGTTACCCCAGAAGATGATGGAGGAAGATGATGCTATTACCCCAGCAGATGATGGAGGAAGATGATGCTGTTACCCAAGCAGAGGATGGAGGAAGATGATGCTGTTACCCCAGCAGATGATGGAGGAAGATGATGCTGTTACCCCAGCAGATGATGGAGGAAGATGATGCTGTTACCCCAGAAGATGATGGAGGAAGATGATGCTGTTACCCCAGCAGATGATGGAGGAAGATGATGCTGTTGCCCCAGTAGATGATGGAGGAAGATGATGCTGTTACCCCAGAAGATGATGGAGGAAGATGATGCTGTTACCCCAGCAGAGGATGGAGGAAGATGATGCTGCTACCCCAGCAGATGATGGAGGAAGATGATGCTGTTACCCCAGCAGATGATGGAGGAAGATGATGCTGTTATGCCGGCAGATGATGGAGGAAGATGATGCTGTTAACCCAGAAGATGATGGCAGAAGATGATGCTGTTACCCCAGCAGAGGATGGAGGAAGATGATGCTGTTACCCCAGCAGAGGATGGAGGAAGATGATGCAGTTACCCCAGCAGAGGATGGAGGAAGATGATGCTGTTATGCCGGCAGATGATGGAGGAAGATGATGCTGTTACCCAAGCAGAGGATGGAGGAAGATGATGCTGTTACCTCAGAAGATGATGGAGGAAGATGATGCTGTTACCCCAGCAGAGGATGGAGGAAGATGATGCTGTTACCCCAGAAGAGGATGGAGGAAGATGATGCTGTTACCCCAGACAAGGATGGAGGAAGATTAAGCTGTTACCCCAGCAGAGGATGGAGGAAGATGATGCTGTTACTTCAGCAGAGGAAGGAGGAAGATGATGCTGTTATGCCGGCAGATGATGGAGGAAGATGATGCTGTTACCCAAGCAGAGGATGGAGGAAGATGATGCTGTTAACCCAGAAGATGATGGAGGAAGATGATGCTGTTATCCCAGCAGAGGATGGAGGAAGATGATGCTGTTACCCCAGCAGAGGATGGAGGAAGATGATGCTGTTACCCCAGCAGAGGATGGAGGAAGATGATGCTGTTACCCCAGCAGATGATGGAGGAAGATGATGCTGTTACCCCAGCAGAGGATGGAGGAAGATGATGCTGCTACCCCAGCAGATGATGGAGGAAGATGATGCTGTTACCCCAGCAGATGATGGAGAAAGATGATGCTGTTACCCCAGCAGATGATGGAGGAAGATGATGCTTTTAACCCAGAAGATGATGGCGGAAGATGATGCTGTTACCCCAGCAGAGGATGGAGGAAGATGATGCTGTTACCCCGGCAGAGGATGGAGGAAGATGATGCTGTTACCCCAGCAGAGGATGGAGGAAGATGATGCTGTTATGCCAGCAGATGATGGAGGAAGATGATGCTGTTACCCAAGCAGAGGATGGAGGAAGATGATGCTGTTACCCCAGCAGATGATGGAGGAAGATGATGCTGTTACCCCAGCAGATGATGGAGGAAGATGAAGCTGTTACCCCAGCAGATGATGGAGGAAGATGATGCTGTTACCCCAGCAGATGATGGAGGAAGATGATGCTGTTGCCCCAGTAGATGATGGAGGAAGATGATGCTGTTACCCCAGCAGATGATGGAGGAAGATGAAGCTGTTACCCCAGCAGATGATGGAGGAAGATGATGCTGTTGCCCCAGTAGATGATGGAGGAAGATGATGCTGTTACCCCAGAAGATGATGGAGGAAGATGATGCTGTTACCCCAGCAGAGGATGGAGGAAGATGATGCTGCTACCCCAGCAGATGATGGAGGAAGATGATGCTGTTACCCCAGCAGATGATGGAGGAAGATGATGCTGTTATGCCGGCAGATGATGGAGGAAGATGATGCTGTTAACCCAGAAGATGATGGCAGAAGATGATGCTGTTACCCCAGCAGAGGATGGAGGAAGATGATGCTGTTACCCCAGCAGAGGATGGAGGAAGATGATGCTGTTACCCCAGCAGAGGATGGAGGAAGATGATGCTGTTATGCCGGCAGATGATGGAGGAAGATGATGCTGTTACCCAAGCAGAGGATGGAGGAAGATGATGCTGTTACCTCAGAAGATGATGGAGGAAGATGATGCTGTTACCCCAGCAGAGGATGGAGGAAGATGATGCTGTTACCCCAGAAGAGGATGGAGGAAGATGATGCTGTTACCCCAGACGAGGATGGAGGAAGATTAAGCTGTTACCCCAGCAGAGGATGGAGGAAGATGATGCTGTTACTTCAGCAGAGGAAGGAGGAAGATGATGCTGTTATGCCGGCAGATGATGGAGGAAGATGATGCTGTTACCCAAGCAGAGGATGGAGGAAGATGATGCTGTTAACCCAGAAGATGATGGAGGAAGATGATGCTGTTATCCCAGCAGAGGATGGAGGAAGATGATGCTGTTACCCCAGCAGAGGATGGAGGAAGATGATGCTGTTACCCCAGCAGAGGATGGAGGAAGATGATGCTGTTACCCCAGCAGATGATGGAGGAAGATGATGCTGTTACCCAAGCAGAGGATGGAGGAAGATGATGCTGTTACCTCAGAAGATGATGGAGGAAGATGATGCTGTTACCCCAGCAGAGGATGGAGGAAGATGATGCTGTTACCCCAGAAGAGGATGGAGGAAGATGATGCTGTTACCCCAGCAGAGGATGGAGGAAGATGAAGCTGTTACCCCAGCAGAGGATGGAGGAAGATGATGCTGTTACCCCAGCAGAGGAAGGAGGAAGATGATGCTGTTATGCCGGCAGATGATGGAGGAAGATGATGCTGTTACCCAAGCAGAGGATGGAGGTAGATGATGCTGTTAACCCAGAAGATGATGGAGGAAGATGATGCTGTTATCCCAGCAGAGGATGGAGGAAGATGATGCTGTTACCCCAGCAGAGGATGGAGGAAGATGATGCTGTTACCCCAGCAGAGGATGGAGAAGGATGATGCTTTTACCCCAGAAGATGATGGAGGAAGATGATGCTATTACCCCACCGGTAATGGAGGAAGATGATGCTCTTACCCCAGCAGATGATGGAGGAAGATGATGCTGTTACCCCAGCAGATGATGGAGGAAGATGATGCTGTTACCCCAGCAGATGATGGAGGAAGATGATGCTGTTATGCCGGCAGATGATGGAGGAAGATGATGCTGTTAACCCAGAAGATGATGGCGGAAGATGATGCTGTTACCCCAGCAGAGGATGGAGGAAGATGATGCTGTTACCCCAGAAGAGGATGGAGGAAGATGATGCTGTTACCCAAGCAGAGGATGGAGGAAGATGATGCTGTTACCTCAGAAGATGATTGAGGAAGATGATGCTGTTACCCCAGCAGAGGATGGAGGAAGATGATGCTGTTACCCCAGAAGAGGATGGAGGAAGATATTGCTGTTACCCCAGTGGATGGAGAAGGATGATGCTGTTACCCCAGAAGATGATGGAGGAAGATGATGCTGTTACCCCAGTAGATGATAGAGGAAGATGATGCTGTTACCCCAGCAGATGATGGAAGAAGATGATGCTGTTACCCCAGCAGATGATGGAGGAAGATGATGCTGTTACCCCAGCAGATGATGGAGGAAGATGATGCTGTTACCCCAGCAGATGATGGAGGAAGATGATGCTGTTACCCCAGCAGATGATGGAAGAAGATGATGCTGTTACCCCAGCAGATGATGGAAGAAGATCATGCTGTTACCCCAGCAGATGATGGAGGAAGATGATGCTGTTACCCCAGTAGATGATGGAAGAAGATGATGCTGTTACCCCAGCAGATGATAGAAGAAGATGATGCTGTTACCCCAGAAGATGATGGAGGAAGATGATGCTGTTACCCCAGCAGATGATGGAGGAAGATGATGCTGTTACCCCAGCAGATGATAGAAGAAGATGATGCTGTTACCCCAGCAGATGATGGAAGCAGATGATGCTGTTACCCCAGCAGATGATGGAGGAAGATGATGCTGTTACCCCAGCAGATGATGGAGGAAGATGATGCTGTTACCCCAGCAGATGATGGAAGAAGATGATGCTGTTACCCCAGAAGATGATGGAGGAAGATGATGCTGTTACCCCAGCAGATGATGGAGGAAGATGATGCTGTTACCCCAGTAGATGATAGAGGAAGATGATGCTGTTACCCCAGCAGATGATGGAGGAAGATGATGCTGTTACCCCAGCAGATGATGGAGGAAGATGATGCTGTTACCCCAGCAGATGATGGAAGAAGATGATGCTGTTACCCCAGCAGATGATGGAAGAAGATCATGCTGTTACCCCAGCAGATGATGGAGGAAGATGATGCTGTTACCCCAGTAGATGATGGAAGAAGATGATGCTGTTACCCCAGCAGATGATAGAAGAAGATGATGCTGTTACCCCAGAAGATGATGGAGGAAGATGATGCTGTTACCCCAGCAGATGATGGAGGAAGATGATGCTGTTACCCCAGCAGATGATAGAAGAAGATGATGCTGTTACCCCAGCAGATGATGGAAGCAGATGATGCTGTTACCCCAGCAGATGATGGAGGAAGATGATGCTGTTACCCCAGTAGATGATGGAGGAAGATGATGTTGTTACCCCAGTAGATGATGGAAGAAGATGATGCTGTTACCCCAGCAGATGATAGAGGAAGATGATGCTGTTGCCCCAGTAGATGATGGAGGAAGATGATGCTGTTACCCCAGCAGAGGATGGAGGAAGATAATGCTGTTACCCCAGCAGATGATGGAGGAAGATGATGCTGTTACCCCAGCAGAGGATGGAAGAAGATGATGCTGTTACCCCAGCAGAGGATGGAGTAAGATGATGCTGTTACCCCGGCAGATGATGGAGGAAGATTATGCTGTTACCCAAGCAGATGATGGAGGAAGATGATGCTGTTACCCCAGCAGAGGATGGAGGAAGATGATGCTGTTTCCCCAGCAGAGGATGGAGGAAGATGATGCTCTTATGCCGGCAGATGATGGAGGAAGATGATGCTGTTACCCCAGCAGAGGATGGAGGAAGATGATGCTGCTACCCCAGCAGAGGATGGAGGAAGATGATGCTGTTACCCCAGCAGAGGATGGAGGAAGATGATGCTGATACCCCAGCAGAGGATGGAGGAAGATGATGCTGTTATGCCGGCAGATGATGGAGGAAGATGATGCTCTTACCCCAGCAGAGGATGGAGGAAGATGATGCTGTTACCCAAGCAGATGATGGAAGAAGATGATGCTGTTACCCCAGCCGAGGATGGAGGAAGATGATGCTGTTACCCCAGCAGAGGATGGAGGAAGATGATGCTCTTTCCCCAGCAGAGGATGGAGGAAGATGATGCTGTTATGCCGGCAGATGATGGAGGAAGATGATGCTGTTACCCCAGCAGAGGATGGAGGAAGATGATGCTGCTACCCCAGCAGAGGATGGAGGAAAATGATGATGTTACCCCAGCAGAGGATGGAGGAAGATGATGCTGATACCCCAGCAGAGGATGGAGGAAGATCATGCTGTTATGCCGGCAGATGATGGAGGAAGATGATGCTGTTACCCCAGCAGAGGATGGAGGAAAATGATGCTGTTACCCCAGCAGAGGATGGAGGAAGATGATGCTGTTACCCCAGAAGATGATGGAGGAAGATGATGCTATTACCCCAGCAGATGATGGAGGAAGATGATGCTATTAACCCAGCAGATGATGAAAGAAGATGATGCTGTTACCCCAGTAGATGATGGAGGAAGATGATGCTGTTACCCCAGCAGATGATGGAGGAAGATGATGCTGTTACCCCAGTAGATGATGGAGGAAGATGATGCTGTTACCCCAGCAGATGATGGAGGAAGATGATGCTGTTACCCCAGCAGATGATGGAGGAAGATGATGCTGTTACCCCAGAAGATGATGGAGGAAGATGATGCTGTTACCCCAGAAGATGATGGAGGAAGATGATGCTGTTACCCCAGCAGATGATGGAGGAAGATGATGCTGTTACCCCAGCAGATTATGGAAGAAGATGATGCTGTTACCCCAACAGATGATGGAGGAAGATGATGCTGTTACCCCAGCAGATGATGGAGGAAGATGATGCTGTTACCCCAGCAGATGATGGAGGAAGATGATGCTGTTATGCCGGCAGATGATGGAGGAAGATGATGCTGTTAACCCAGAAGATGATGGCGGAAGATGATGCTGTTACCCCAGCAGAGGAAGGAGGAAGATGATGCTGTTACCCCAGCAGAGGATGGAGGAAGATGATGCTGTTATGCCGGCAGATGATGGAGGAAGATGATGCTGTTACCCAAGCAGAGGATGGAGGAAGATGATGCTGTTACCTCAGAAGATGATGGAGGAAGATGATGCTGTTACCCCAGCAGAGGATGGAGGAAGATGATGCTGTTACCCCAGAAGAGGATGGAGGAAGATGATGCTGTTACCCCAGCAGAGGATGGAGGAAGATGAAGCTGTTACCCCAGCAGAGGATGGAGGAAGATGATGCTGTTACCCCAGCAGAGGAAGGAGGAAGATGATGCTGTTACCCCAGACGAGGATGGAGGAAGATTAAGCTGTTACCCCAGCAGAGGATGGAGGAAGATGATGCTGTTACTTCAGCAGAGGAAGGAGGAAGATGATGCTGTTATGCCGGCAGATGATGGAGGAAGATGATGCTGTTACCCAAGCAGAGGATGGAGGAAGATGATGCTGTTAACCCAGAAGATGATGGAGGAAGATGATGCTGTTATCCCAGCAGAGGATGGAGGAAGATGATGCTGTTACCCCAGCAGAGGATGGAGGAAGATGATGCTGTTACCCCAGCAGAGGATGGAGGAAGATGATGCTGTTACCCCAGCAGATGATGGAGGAAGATGATGCTGTTAATCCCAGCAGAGGATGGAGGAAGATGATGCTGTTACCCCAGCAGAGGATGGAGGAAGATGATGCTGCTACCCCAGCAGATGATGGAGGAAGATGATGCTGTTACCCCAGCAGATGATGGAGAAAGATGATGCTGCTAACCCAGCAGATGATGGAGGAAGATGATGCTGTTACCCCAGCAGAGGATGGAGGAAGATGATGCTGTTACCCTAGCAGAGGATGGAGGAAGATGATGCTGTTATGCCAGCAGATGATGGAGGAAGATGATGCTGTTACCCAAGCAGAGGATGGAGGAAGATGATGCTGTTACCCCAGCAGATGATGGAGGAAGATGATGCTGTTACCCAAGCAGAGGTCGGAGGAAGATGATGCTGTTACCTCAGAAGATGATGGAGGAAGATGATGCTGTTACCCCAGCAGAGGATGGAGGAAGATGATGCTGTTACCCCAGAAGAGGATGGAGGAAGATGATGCTGTTACCCCAGCAGAGGATGGAGGAAGATGAAGCTGTTACCCCAGCAGACGATGGAGGAAGATGATGCTGTTGCCCCAGTAGATGATGGAGGAAGATGATGCTGTTACCCCAGAAGATGATGGAGGAAGATGATGCTGTTACCCCAGCAGAGGATGGAGGAAGATGATGCTGCTACCCCAGCAGATGATGGAGGAAGATGATGCTGTTATGCCGGCAGATGATGGAGGAAGATGATGCTGTTAACCCAGAAGATGATGGCAGAAGATGATGCTGTTACCCCAGCAGAGGATGGAGGAAGATGATGCTGTTACCCCAGCAGAGGATGGAGGAAGATGATGCTGTTACCCCAGCAGAGGATGGAGGAAGATGATGCTGTTATGCCGGCAGATGATGGAGGAAGATGATGCTGTTACCCAAGCAGAGGATGGAGGAAGATGATGCTGTTACCTCAGAAGATGATGGAGGAAGATGATGCTGTTACCCCAGCAGAGGATGGAGGAAGATGATGCTGTTACCCCAGAAGAGGATGGAGGAAGATGATGCTGTTACTTCAGCAGAGGAAGGAGGAAGATGATGCTGTTATGCCGGCAGATGATGGAGGAAGATGATGCTGTTACCCAAGCAGAGGATGGAGGAAGATGATGCTGTTAACCCAGAAGATGATGGAGGAAGATGATGCTGTTATCCCAGCAGAGGATGGAGGAAGATGATGCTGTTACCCCAGCAGAGGATGGAGGAAGATGATGCTGTTACCCCAGCAGAGGATGGAGGAAGATGATGCTGTTACCCCAGCAGATGATGGAGGAAGATGATGCTGTTACCCCAGCAGAGGATGGAGGAAGATGATGCTGTTACCCCAGTAGATGATGGAAGAAGATGATGCTGTTACCCCAGCAGATGATAGAAGAAGATGATGCTGTTACCCCAGAAGATGATGGAGGAAGATGATGCTGTTACCCCAGCAGATGATGGAGGAAGATGATGCTGTTACCCCAGCAGATGATAGAAGAAGATGATGCTGTTACCCCAGCAGATGATGGAAGCAGATGATGCTGTTACCCCAGCAGATGATGGAGGAAGATGATGCTGTTACCCCAGTAGATGATGGAGGAAGATGATGCTGTTACCCCAGTAGATGATGGAAGAAGATGATGCTGTTACCCCAGCAGATGATAGAGGAAGATGATGCTGTTGCCCCAGTAGATGATGGAGGAAGATGATGCTGTTACCCCAGCAGAGGATGGAGGAAGATAATGCTGTTACCCCAGCAGATGATGGAGGAAGATGATGCTGTTACCCCAGCAGAGGATGGAAGAAGATGATGCTGTTACCCCAGCAGAGGATGGAGTAAGATGATGCTGTTACCCCGGCAGATGATGGAGGAAGATTATGCTGTTACCCAAGCAGATGATGGAGGAAGATGATGCTGTTACCCCAGCAGAGGATGGAGGAAGATGATGCTGTTTCCCCAGCAGAGGATGGAGGAAGATGATGCTCTTATGCCGGCAGATGATGGAGGAAGATGATGCTGTTACCCCAGCAGAGGATGGAGGAAGATGATGCTGCTACCCCAGCAGAGGATGGAGGAAGATGATGCTGTTACCCCAGCAGAGGATGGAGGAAGATGATGCTGATACCCCAGCAGAGGATGGAGGAAGATGATGCTGTTATGCCGGCAGATGATGGAGGAAGATGATGCTCTTACCCCAGCAGAGGATGGAGGAAGATGATGCTGTTACCCAAGCAGATGATGGAAGAAGATGATGCTGTTACCCCAGCCGAGGATGGAGGAAGATGATGCTGTTACCCCAGCAGAGGATGGAGGAAGATGATGCTCTTTCCCCAGCAGAGGATGGAGGAAGATGATGCTGTTATGCCGGCAGATGATGGAGGAAGATGATGCTGTTACCCCAGCAGAGGATGGAGGAAGATGATGCTGCTACCCCAGCAGAGGATGGAGGAAGATGATGATGTTACCCCAGCAGAGGATGGAGGAAGATGATGCTGATACCCCAGCAGAGGATGGAGGAAGATCATGCTGTTATGCCGGCAGATGATGGAGGAAGATGATGCTGTTACCCCAGCAGAGGATGGAGGAAAATGATGCTGTTACCCCAGCAGAGGATGGAGGAAGATGATGCTGTTACCCCAGAAGATGATGGAGGAAGATGATGCTATTACCCCAACAGATGATGGAGGAAGATGATGCTATTAACCCAGCAGATGATGAAAGAAGATGATGCTGTTACCCCAGTAGATGATGGAGGAAGATGATGCTGTTTCCCCAGCAGATGATGGAGGAAGATGATGCTGTTACCCCAGAAGATGATGGAGGAAGATGATGCTGTTACCCCAGAAGATGATGGAGGAAGATGATGCTGTTACCCCAGCAGATGATGGAGGAAGATGATGCTGTTACCCCAGCAGATTATGGAAGAAGATGATGCTGTTACCCCAACAGATGATGGAGGAAGATGATGCTGTTACCCCAGCAGATGATGGAGGAAGATGATGCTGTTACCCCAGCAGATGATGGAGGAAGATGATGCTGTTATGCCGGCAGATGATGGAGGAAGATGATGCTGTTAACCCAGAAGATGATGGCGGAAGATGATGCTGTTACCCCAGCAGAGGAAGGAGGAAGATGATGCTGTTACCCCAGCAGAGGATGGAGGAAGATGATGCTGTTATGCCGGCAGATGATGGAGGAAGATGATGCTGTTACCCAAGCAGAGGATGGAGGAAGATGATGCTGTTACCTCAGAAGATGATGGAGGAAGATGATGCTGTTACCCCAGCAGAGGATGGAGGAAGATGATGCTGTTACCCCAGAAGAGGATGGAGGAAGATGATGCTGTTACCCCAGCAGAGGATGGAGGAAGATGAAGCTGTTACCCCAGCAGAGGATGGAGGAAGATGATGCTGTTACCCCAGCAGAGGAAGGAGGAAGATGATGCTGTTACCCCAGACGAGGATGGAGGAAGATTAAGCTGTTACCCCAGCAGAGGATGGAGGAAGATGATGCTGTTACTTCAGCAGAGGAAGGAGGAAGATGATGCTGTTATGCCGGCAGATGATGGAGGAAGATGATGCTGTTACCCAAGCAGAGGATGGAGGAAGATGATGCTGTTAACCCAGAAGATGATGGAGGAAGATGATGCTGTTATCCCAGCAGAGGATGGAGGAAGATGATGCTGTTACCCCAGCAGAGGATGGAGGAAGATGATGCTGTTACCCCAGCAGAGGATGGAGGAAGATGATGCTGTTACCCCAGCAGATGATGGAGGAAGATGATGCTGTTAATCCCAGCAGAGGATGGAGGAAGATGATGCTGTTACCCCAGCAGAGGATGGAGGAAGATGATGCTGCTACCCCAGCAGATGATGGAGGAAGATGATGCTGTTACCCCAGCAGATGATGGAGAAAGATGATGCTGCTAACCCAGCAGATGATGGAGGAAGATGATGCTGTTACCCCAGCAGAGGATGGAGGAAGATGATGCTGTTACCCCAGCAGAGGATGGAGGAAGATGATGCTGTTATGCCAGCAGATGATGGAGGAAGATGATGCTGTTACCCAAGCAGAGGATGGAGGAAGATGATGCTGTTACCCCAGCAGATGATGGAGGAAGATGATGCTGTTACCCAAGCAGAGGTCGGAGGAAGATGATGCTGTTACCTCAGAAGATGATGGAGGAAGATGATGCTGTTACCCCAGCAGAGGATGGAGGAAGATGATGCTGTTACCCCAGAAGAGGATGGAGGAAGATGATGCTGTTACCCCAGCAGAGGATGGAGGAAGATGAAGCTGTTACCCCAGCAGATGATGGAGGAAGATGATGCTGTTGCCCCAGTAGATGATGGAGGAAGATGATGCTGTTACCCCAGAAGATGATGGAGGAAGATGATGCTGTTACCCCAGCAGAGGATGGAGGAAGATGATGCTGCTACCCCAGCAGATGATGGAGGAAGATGATGCTGTTATGCCGGCAGATGATGGAGGAAGATGATGCTGTTAACCCAGAAGATGATGGCAGAAGATGATGCTGTTACCCCAGCAGAGGATGGAGGAAGATGATGCTGTTACCCCAGCAGAGGATGGAGGAAGATGATGCTGTTACCCCAGCAGAGGATGGAGGAAGATGATGCTGTTATGCCGGCAGATGATGGAGGAAGATGATGCTGTTACCCAAGCAGAGGATGGAGGAAGATGATGCTGTTACCTCAGAAGATGATGGAGGAAGATGATGCTGTTACCCCAGCAGAGGATGGAGGAAGATGATGCTGTTACCCCAGAAGAGGATGGAGGAAGATGATGCTGTTACTTCAGCAGAGGAAGGAGGAAGATGATGCTGTTATGCCGGCAGATGATGGAGGAAGATGATGCTGTTACCCAAGCAGAGGATGGAGGAAGATGATGCTGTTAACCCAGAAGATGATGGAGGAAGATGATGCTGTTATCCCAGCAGAGGATGGAGGAAGATGATGCTGTTACCCCAGCAGAGGATGGAGGAAGATGATGCTGTTACCCCAGCAGAGGATGGAGGAAGATGATGCTGTTACCCCAGCAGATGATGGAGGAAGATGATGCTGTTACCCCAGCAGAGGATGGAGGAAGATGATGCTGTTACCCCAGTAGATGATGGAAGAAGATGATGCTGTTACCCCAGCAGATGATAGAGGAAGATGATGCTGTTACCCCAGCAGAGGATGGAGGAAGATGAAGCTGTTACCCCAGCAGACGATGGAGGAAGATGATGCTGTTGCCCCAGTAGATGATGGAGGAAGATGATGCTGTTACCCCAGAAGATGATGGAGGAAGATGATGCTGTTACCCCAGCAGATGATGGAGGAAGATGATGCTGTTACCCCAGCAGATGATAGAAGAAGATGATGCTGTTACCCCAGCAGATGATGGAAGCAGATGATGCTGTTACCCCAGCAGATGATGGAGGAAGATGATGCTGTTACCCCAGTAGATGATGGAGGAAGATGATGCTGTTACCCCAGTAGATGATGGAAGAAGATGATGCTGTTACCCCAGCAGATGATAGAGGAAGATGATGCTGTTGCCCCAGTAGATGATGGAGGAAGATGATGCTGTTACCCCAGCAGAGGATGGAGGAAGATAATGCTGTTACCCCAGCAGATGATGGAGGAAGATGATGCTGTTACCCCAGCAGAGGATGGAAGAAGATGATGCTGTTACCCCAGCAGAGGATGGAGTAAGATGATGCTGTTACCCCGGCAGATGATGGAGGAAGATTATGCTGTTACCCAAGCAGATGATGGAGGAAGATGATGCTGTTACCCCAGCAGAGGATGGAGGAAGATGATGCTGTTTCCCCAGCAGAGGATGGAGGAAGATGATGCTCTTATGCCGGCAGATGATGGAGGAAGATGATGCTGTTACCCCAGCAGAGGATGGAGGAAGATGATGCTGCTACCCCAGCAGAGGATGGAGGAAGATGATGCTGTTACCCCAGCAGAGGATGGAGGAAGATGATGCTGATACCCCAGCAGAGGATGGAGGAAGATGATGCTGTTATGCCGGCAGATGATGGAGGAAGATGATGCTCTTACCCCAGCAGAGGATGGAGGAAGATGATGCTGTTACCCAAGCAGATGATGGAAGAAGATGATGCTGTTACCCCAGCCGAGGATGGAGGAAGATGATGCTGTTACCCCAGCAGAGGATGGAGGAAGATGATGCTCTTTCCCCAGCAGAGGATGGAGGAAGATGATGCTGTTATGCCGGCAGATGATGGAGGAAGATGATGCTGTTACCCCAGCAGAGGATGGAGGAAGATGATGCTGCTACCCCAGCAGAGGATGGAGGAAGATGATGATGTTACCCCAGCAGAGGATGGAGGAAGATGATGCTGATACCCCAGCAGAGGATGGAGGAAGATCATGCTGTTATGCCGGCAGATGATGGAGGAAGATGATGCTGTTACCCCAGCAGAGGATGGAGGAAAATGATGCTGTTACCCCAGCAGAGGATGGAGGAAGATGATGCTGTTACCCCAGAAGATGATGGAGGAAGATGATGCTATTACCCCAGCAGATGATGGAGGAAGATGATGCTATTAACCCAGCAGATGATGAAAGAAGATGATGCTGTTACCCCAGTAGATGATGGAGGAAGATGATGCTGTTTCCCCAGCAGATGATGGAGGAAGATGATGCTGTTACCCCAGCAGATGATGGAAGAAGATGATGCTGTTACCCCAGAAGATGATGGAGGAAGATGATGCTGTTACCCCAGCAGATGATGGAGGAAGATGATGCTGTTACCCCAGCAGATGATGGAGGAAGATGATGCTGTTACCCCAGAAGATGATGGAGGAAGATGATGCTGTTACCCCAGAAGATGATGGAGGAAGATGATGCTGTTACCCCAGCAGATGATGGAGGAAGATGATGCTGTTACCCCAGCAGATTATGGAAGAAGATGATGCTGTTACCCCAACAGATGATGGAGGAAGATGATGCTGTTACCCCAGCAGATGATGGAGGAAGATGATGCTGTTACCCCAGCAGATGATGGAGGAAGATGATGCTGTTATGCCGGCAGATGATGGAGGAAGATGATGCTGTTAACCCAGAAGATGATGGCGGAAGATGATGCTGTTACCCCAGCAGAGGAAGGAGGAAGATGATGCTGTTACCCCAGCAGAGGATGGAGGAAGATGATGCTGTTATGCCGGCAGATGATGGAGGAAGATGATGCTGTTACCCAAGCAGAGGATGGAGGAAGATGATGCTGTTACCTCAGAAGATGATGGAGGAAGATGATGCTGTTACCCCAGCAGAGGATGGAGGAAGATGATGCTGTTACCCCAGAAGAGGATGGAGGAAGATGATGCTGTTACCCCAGCAGAGGATGGAGGAAGATGAAGCTGTTACCCCAGCAGAGGATGGAGGAAGATGATGCTGTTACCCCAGCAGAGGAAGGAGGAAGATGATGCTGTTACCCCAGACGAGGATGGAGGAAGATTAAGCTGTTACCCCAGCAGAGGATGGAGGAAGATGATGCTGTTACTTCAGCAGAGGAAGGAGGAAGATGATGCTGTTATGCCGGCAGATGATGGAGGAAGATGATGCTGTTACCCAAGCAGAGGATGGAGGAAGATGATGCTGTTAACCCAGAAGATGATGGAGGAAGATGATGCTGTTATCCCAGCAGAGGATGGAGGAAGATGATGCTGTTACCCCAGCAGAGGATGGAGGAAGATGATGCTGTTACCCCAGCAGAGGATGGAGGAAGATGATGCTGTTACCCCAGCAGATGATGGAGGAAGATGATGCTGTTAATCCCAGCAGAGGATGGAGGAAGATGATGCTGTTACCCCAGCAGAGGATGGAGGAAGATGATGCTGCTACCCCAGCAGATGATGGAGGAAGATGATGCTGTTACCCCAGCAGATGATGGAGAAAGATGATGCTGCTAACCCAGCAGATGATGGAGGAAGATGATGCTGTTACCCCAGCAGAGGATGGAGGGAGATGATGCTGTTACCCCAGCAGAGGATGGAGGAAGATGATGCTGTTATGCCAGCAGATGATGGAGGAAGATGATGCTGTTACCCAAGCAGAGGATGGAGGAAGATGATGCTGTTACCCCAGCAGATGATGGAGGAAGATGATGCTGTTACCCAAGCAGAGGTCGGAGGAAGATGATGCTGTTACCTCAGAAGATGATGGAGGAAGATGATGCTGTTACCCCAGCAGAGGATGGAGGAAGATGATGCTGTTACCCCAGAAGAGGATGGAGGAAGATGATGCTGTTACCCCAGCAGAGGATGGAGGAAGATGAAGCTGTTACCCCAGCAGATGATGGAGGAAGATGATGCTGTTGCCCCAGTAGATGATGGAGGAAGATGATGCTGTTACCCCAGAAGATGATGGAGGAAGATGATGCTGTTACCCCAGCAGAGGATGGAGGAAGATGATGCTGCTACCCCAGCAGATGATGGAGGAAGATGATGCTGTTATGCCGGCAGATGATGGAGGAAGATGATGCTGTTAACCCAGAAGATGATGGCAGAAGATGATGCTGTTACCCCAGCAGAGGATGGAGGAAGATGATGCTGTTACCCCAGCAGAGGATGGAGGAAGATGATGCTGTTACCCCAGCAGAGGATGGAGGAAGATGATGCTGTTATGCCGGCAGATGATGGAGGAAGATGATGCTGTTACCCAAGCAGAGGATGGAGGAAGATGATGCTGTTACCTCAGAAGATGATGGAGGAAGATGATGCTGTTACCCCAGCAGAGGATGGAGGAAGATGATGCTGTTACCCCAGAAGAGGATGGAGGAAGATGATGCTGTTACTTCAGCAGAGGAAGGAGGAAGATGATGCTGTTATGCCGGCAGATGATGGAGGAAGATGATGCTGTTACCCAAGCAGAGGATGGAGGAAGATGATGCTGTTAACCCAGAAGATGATGGAGGAAGATGATGCTGTTATCCCAGCAGAGGATGGAGGAAGATGATGCTGTTACCCCAGCAGAGGATGGAGGAAGATGATGCTGTTACCCCAGCAGAGGATGGAGGAAGATGATGCTGTTATCCCAGCAGAGGATGGAGGAAGATGATGCTGTTACCCCAGCAGAGGATGGAGGAAGATGATGCTGTTACCCCAGCAGAGGATGGAGGAAGATGATGCTGTTACCCCAGCAGATGATGGAGGAAGATGATGCTGTTACCCCAGCAGAGGATGGAGGAAGATGATGCTGTTACCCCAGCAGATGATGGAGGAAGATGATGCTGTTACCCCAGCAGATGATGGAGAAAGATGATGCTGTTACCCCAGCAGATGATGGAGGAAGATGATGCTTTTAACCCAGAAGATGATGGCGGAAGATGATGCTGTTACCCCAGCAGAGGATGGAGGAAGATGATGCTGTTACCCCAGCAGAGGATGGAGGAAGATGATGCTGTTACCCCAGCAGAGGATGGAGGAAGATGATGCTGTTATGTCAGCAGATGATGGAGGAAGATGATGCGGTTACCCAAGCAGAGGATGGAGGAAGATGATGCTGTTACCCCAGCAGATGATGGAGGAAGATGATGCTGTTACCCAAGCAGAGGATGGAGGAAGATGATGCTGTTACCTCAGAAGATGATGGAGGAAGATGATGCTGTTACCCCAGCAGAGGATGGAGGAAGATGATGCTGTTACCCCAGAAGAGGATGGAGGAAGATGATGCTGTTACCCCAGCAGAGGATGGAGGAAGATGAAGCTGTTACCCCAGCAGAGGATGGAGGAAGATGATGCTGTTACCCCAGCAGAGGAAGGAGGAAGATGATGCTGTTACCCCAGCAGATGATGGAGGAAGATGATGCTGTTAACCCAGAAGATGATGGAGGAAGATGATGCTGATACCCCAGCAGAGGATGGAGGAAGATGATGCTGTTATCCCAGCAGAGGATGGAGGAAGATGATGCTGTTACCCCAGCAGAGGATGGAGGAAGAATGCTGTTACCCCAGCAGAGGATGGAGGAAGATGATGCTGTTACCCCAGCAGAGGATGGAGAAGGATGATGCTGTTACTCCAGAAGATGATGGAGGAAGATGATGCTGTTACCCCAGAAGATGATGGAGGAAGATGATGCTATTACCCCAGAAGATGATGGAGGAAGATGATGCTGTTACCCCAGAAGATGATGGAGGAAGATGATGCTATTACCCCAGAAGATGATGGAGGAAGATGATGCTGTTACCCCAGAAGATGATGGAAAAAGATGATGCTGTTACCCCAGCAGATGATGGAGGAAGATGATGCTGTTACCCCAGCAGATGATGGAAGAAGATGATGCTGTTACCCCAGCAGATGATAGAGGAAGATGATGCTGTTACCCCAGCAGATGATAGAAGAAGATGATGCTGTTACCCCAGCAGATGATGGAGGAAGATGATGCTGTTACCCCAGCAGATGATGGAGGAAGATGATGCTGTTACCCCAGCAGATGATGGAGTAAGATGATGCTGTTACCCCAGCAGATGATGGAAGAAGATTATGCTGTTACCCCAGCAGATGATAGAGGAAGATGATGCTGTTACCCCAGCAGATGATGGAGTAAGATGATGCTGTTACCCCAGCAGATGATGGAGTAAGATGATGCTGTTACCCCAGCAGATGATGGAGTAAGATGATGCTGTTACCCCAGCAGATGATGGAGGAAGATGATGCTGTTACCCCAGCAGATGATGGAGGAAGATGATGCTGTTACCCCAGCAGATGATAGAGGAAGATGATGGTGTTACCCCAGCAGATGATGGGGGGAGAGATCAGACACTCCACAGCTCTTTTTCACAAAGAAGGATAATTTCCTTTCTTTAATCAATGATTTATTTTTTAAATTGAGTTGAACTGAGCTGCTGGGTGTTACAGATGTGCAGCTGTCAGTATGCATCAGTAACAACCATTTATAGGGCAGTGAAATACTTTCACAATCAGCATTTCAAGTGTTATTGGAATCCAGGACAAGACCTTATTCCTTTTTAACATTCAAAAAATTTGAATATGTTAATGCCAAAAATTATTTTCAATGTAAAAACAAGAATCAGCCACTTTCACTGATATATTCAGAAAAATAACAAAGTGCTTCTTTAATACATTAATGAAAAACACTCTATCTTCGTTACATCATAATGTTAGAGCATTAATTCTGACATTTCCATTTTTTACTTCACTTATCTTTTTAACTTTTCGCTTAGATTTTTATCTTTTTTTTTCAACTTAATTTACAATAGGTAATAAATCCTTCAATGGCTCATCTGATTCGGTCAAATCCCTAACTAACAGGTACAGCCAGGTAGAGGGGGGCTGCCAGGAATTTGGGGCCCCATGAATGACATGGTAGATATTGGGCCCTCAACTTGAAGAAACGGGGCTGCAGATGGTGTATCGTCTGTTTACATGATGAAGGAGGAACAAAGACTATAATTTAATGTAAATATCCAGCTAAAAATCTACTAGCGTTAGCTGATGCTAACCCTCTGATGGTGTTTTCCTGTTTCCTGGTCTGGTTGATTAAAGTAAATTCTCCACTCTGTGAGCTTTCTGGCTGTTTGGCCTCTAGGTTATTTAGATGTCTAGTTATGTAGACCCACAGCAGGCTCAACAAATACTGGATTAATCCTGTTTTTTTTTTTTCCTTGAAAGCTAAAAAACCAAAAACTACGAAATAATAATAAAAAACTTGCAGTCATGCTCCGTTTCAGACACACCCAGCTGGGCGCCATCATTAATGATGTAATTCCCCTCCGACATTGAGGAAGGATAACTACGTAGTTGTACCCAGCAGATCTTATTTTACTCAACAGGTTAATATTCTACTGTTAATTTGAACTATTCAGTTAAAAAACCTTACTGGAAAAAAGAGAGTGAGGAAAAACCTGGATCACAGTACGAGCGAACTGCCGGGGCCAGATGGGGAGACCTGATGGTATGAGCACCAAACCATTTATTGCAATTTAACGGGACGGGAGGTGTCAATATATTCATGCTTTTTTTCACTGAAAACATGAAGATTATTTATTTTACTGCTGGATTTTCTTTTTGTATTTGAAAAATATTGCAGGACTAATCTTTTCTTCTTCTGTGGAGCTCAGATTCCACCATCAGGGTGTCCACGCTGACCTCCCTCTATAAAGGTCAGCCATGTTGGGTTCATTCTTTTCTATGACCACAAGGTGAGGTCTGATGCTCCTGGAAACAACTGATTTATCTCTATGAGTTTTATTTTGACGCATCTTAACAACCAAGAACTGCCAGAGACCATGTGGCTTTATGGAAACAGAATAAGCTCAACATTCGCTGCCCTGAAGCAACAACGGACCAGAAGTTTAAAGTCAGCAGAGGTCATGTGTATTACTCCATTCAAGTATTAATGCTGCTGATTAAAACACTTTTGTAGAAGTTAGAGGGTCAACTTCAGCTTTTTACTGCAGTAAAAGTGTAAAAGTACCATTTTAAAAACTACTTTGAGGCATATACTGGGTGTCTTCCAGCGAGTAGAAGCAGATAAATGGTGCAGTGGTTCACCATGCAGCTCTGCATACATAATGAGGCATTTTACACTCACTGTTGTTGGAATGACTCTTATAGGGTTAACAGATTCTGACACTGACATTTTGACTCTCTGAAGTTTACTGTGTGGTGAGAAACAAGTTGGGGCAGCACCGAGTCCAACCACAAAGAAATGAATCGTCTGGATGAAACTAATTATTTTGATTTTGAGGATTTTATTTCATTTCTTTTAATACCAACAGGCCATAATGAAAATGAGCTTAAATGAAACGAAACTAACTATTACTGAAATGTAAGGAATAGAAAGTAAAAAAGTCTAAAAAATAAATACTTCAGGAAAGTATAGATAGACAACATTTCTACTTAAGAAAGGAAGCAAAGTATTTGTACTTTGTTGCTTGACGCATCTGAAAGTCGAACCAAACAAACTTTGCAAAATTTTCTTGTTTTCTTCATTAATTGATAAAGAACTTTTTATCACCAGTAACCTTGTAAACAATTTGCACCTTTATGGAGTAAAACTCAATTTTTTTTCTCTTGTTTCTTATGGGCGCTGCCATTCTGGAATCATTGGCAACTCAGACTTGTCACTCAAACCACTGAAGAGTATTTAAAATGAATTTAAGAATTCTTAAAATAAGAGTATTTCCCCTTAATGACTTATCAAAGTCAGTCTTTGCAAATATTCTTCAGATCAAGTGTCAATGATAAATGCATCAATATGCCACATATCAAATTAACTTGTAGTTAGTTTAGTCCGTGAGGCAGACACCCTGTCACCTTGGGGTAGGCTTAAAACTTTCCTTTTTTTAAATTTTTTTATTGAATTTTCAGTGTTTCAACAAACAGTTGACAGCTCTAACATAGCAGATAAACATACAACATGTTGCAAAAGGTGGTAAATCAGTCCGTAAAAGTTTAAAAAACAATCCACTGGACTTGGTCTCTAAGATTTGAAGACGTTTCTCTTCCCCTCCGCTCAGACATTTGAATTGAGAAAGCTTCCTGGATGGGAAGCGAAACATCTTCAAATCTAGGAAACCAAGTCCAGTGGATTGTTTTTTAAACTTTTACGGAATGACTATGACCTGGAGGACTGAGAATCTTCAATCAGCAACGTGGTAAGTCAGTCTTATAATGCACTTATACTGTTCAGGTCCACAGCAGGTCTCTTAATAGTGTGGAGGAGAGGTCCGGTTTAATATAATCCAAAAATGGGCGCCATACTCTGTAAAACTGGTCTTCACTGTGATGCAAGACATTGGTTAGATATACCAGAGGAATTAATTCAAAAATAATTTTACGCCAACCACAGACAGAAGGAACTTTGTCACTGACCCACTACAGAAAAATATTTTTTCTAGCTGCAAAGGTTAAGATATTGTGGTCTTTAGTTGGCGTCTGTTTTCAGACCGGCACACGGCAGACCCAGGATCCCATGTCTTAATTAATAAGAAACATTTTTACCATTTCACTTAATATTTCAGCCCAGTATCTTTGAAGTTTGTGTCAAATCCAGAGACAGTGAGTTAGAGTTCCCACATCAATTTTGCACTTGAGACAGAGAAGAGAAAGAGCGCGGTTAAAGACGCTCCTACGATGGGGGGAGATATGTAGTCTATGTAAGATCTTACACTGCATTTCTCTTGTCAGAGTACAAACTGAGATCCCTTTTGCAAGAGACCAGATAGTATCCAACTTATCCTCATCTATGGTTACAGAAAACTCCCTCTCCCACACACCCCTGACCCCCCGCCCATCAGTAGCTGAAACTCTGTTCAGTGTATGGCACAGTGAGCTCATAGACACTTTCACTTGTTGATCAAAGAGAATTTTATCAACAGCAGCTGTTTCAGGGTGGTCAATGAGGCTTGTGCTGTGAGTAATATAATGCCTTATTTGCAAGAAATGGTAGAATCCTGTTTGGAGAGCTTGTAAATGTTAGCAAGCTGTTCAAATAAAATGGCATTAGCTTATGATCTGCAAATAGGTCACTAAGGGATTTTATGTTCTTGTTAGACCATTGTCGAAAACCAGGGTCAGAAGAACCTGGGGGAAAAGCAGGTATATTTATTATTGGGGTGAAAATAGACGTGATATTTGATCTTCTCTCAAGGCGCCGGGTAATCCGCCATGCTTTTAGAGCATTGATTGTTACAGGATTTCCAGAGAGGGTTTGCATTTCTGTAAAATTATTAAACAATTTTAGGTCACCTAATCTGCAGTGTGATAATGCTGTCTCCATGTCCATCCCAATAGTGACCCATTCAGGTACAAATCTCAAATGGGCTTGAAGCTAGTAAATTTTAATATCGGGTAAATCTAGGCTGCCTCTTGTGCTTGGTAGAGGTAACACAGCCATCTTAAGCCTGGGTCTGCGCTTGCTCCAGATGAAAGCGCTAAGCCAACCATCTAAATCCTTCAGCACCCTTTTAGAAAACAGCACAGGAATAATTTTGATATGATACAATAACCTAGGCAGCACATTCATTTTGACCACAGCAATGCATCCCAGGCAGGAAATGGGAAGCAACATCCATTGCTCTAGGTCCTGTTTAATCTTACAAAATGAGGGGGCTTTATATAATTGATCAAAGGATGGGGTGATGAAGATTCCTAAGTACACAAACCCATTGGGAGACCATTTAAACGAGGGTGCCAAGTGGCATCGCCTCAGATTTAGTCAGGTTAATCTTATAACCCGAGAAACAACAAAAAAAACTTTCCTTTTTGATAAAGCTTATAGTTAGAGTGGCTCAGGTTATCCTGAGCTATCTCTATAGTTATGCTGCTATAGGCTTAGACTGCTGGAGGACATAGGGACCCCTTTTTTATCATTCTGCTTCATTCTATCTCTGTTCTCCCACTCTGCAGAATCTGTTAGTTCAATCTCTAACGTTCTGCTCTCTCTGCTTTTTCTCATAGTAGCTTCATCTGATCTGTTCCTGATTTGGCTGTGACTCCATCCTGGAGAGAAATATCAGCTGTGCTGCTGCCATCAACACCTTTGTTTCTAGATGTTGGAGCTTGGCGTGTTTTTCAGTGTAGTCCTGTTTCTCTGACCGTGACTAGCTGGATGTGCTCTCTTCATCCTCTGACATGGGAGCTGGCTCGGAGCTCGTCTGCCTGGCTGTGTGTTTCCTGGACGGGGCCGCCTTTTACAGCTGCTTTTTGTATCTCTGCTGCTTTTTGTATCTCTGCTTCTGTCTCCTTGAACCCCAGTCGGCCTCAGCAGATGGCCGCTCACACTGAGCCTGGTTCTGCTGGAGGTTCCTTCCTGTTCAAAGGGAGTTTTTCCTCTCCACTGTCGCTACCAGCATGCTTAGTGTGAGGGATTGCTGAAGAGTCAATAAGTCGATGCGATCAACTGTTTTTACTTCGATAGAAAACTTTGAATCAATCTGACTGGATCATCTGATGAACTGGAAAGTGTCTTGAGATGACATGTTGGGAATTGGCGCGATAGAAATAAACTGAATAGAATTGTAAAGAAGGTTTGGTCACCAGGTCCTTTGGAGCACAGCTCCATCTGGTGTATGACCGGTATTATAATCGAGTCCCAGAGTCAAAACAACCAACAAATAAATTCTCTTTTCAAGTTCTTTATTTGGTAAAACAAGGGAAAAGTTTCACAGTATCTGCTGTTCAATGGCGACTACTTAGATCCTAAGACAGAAACCTGACTTAACACAGAGTCTAACAGTTTGGTTTCTGTGATCCCTAGGGCTAAAGAAAGGATTTCACAAAGTAAGAGGAGAGTAACAGAGCCGTCAAAGCTGGTTCACCTTGGAGGCCTTCCTTCAGACACACCATTAACACCATTAAGACCAAACATACAGTAGGTGTTCTGGAGGAAAGCAAAGAAACAAAGAGGACAAAAACACACAAGATGCTGCTTTATTTTCCCTTCTCATTCCCAGAGGAGTATTAGCATCAGGACTCCAGTCAAAGAGCTACATTTCTAGAGCGTGCAGGTTTACCATGGAAATGCTGCTGATTGTCTGACGCAGACAACGATCCCGTAATATTTCCCTTCTCTAACTTAACCTGTGGCCAAAACATTTTTGAAGCTCTGCTTAAACTGAATATTGATAAGTGACAATAAAGGTAAACCTGTATCTAACGGTTCTACAACCATGTGCTCAGAGTGATTCTAAAGAGTCAGTGGTTTGGCTGCTAACACCGAATGGAGTGCATCGGGGCGATGGGGTGATTTTAGCATCAAATACATGAGGAAAAAAGTGAGGTAGAAGAAAACAAGTGGAAATAATATCAGAGTTTCCAGTTAATCAAGCTTGAACCAGAAGGAGGTGATTGTAACAGAGTGCCGCTCATTTGGAGAGCTAATACTGAGGCGGCAGGGCTTGGAGGAGATGCACCACGCGGGCACGCTCCTATGGAGTGATTTCTGAAGCAGTAAGCTGTAACAGTAAGGATCAGGGAGGGTCGAGAGGCTCAGTTTAGTCTAAAGCTGTAAACAGAGTGAGGAAATGTTCCTGGAAATTCTCAGAAATAAAACAAAAAATTCTCATACATGTGGTGTTTCTGTGTGACGGGCTCAACGTAGCAGCGGCTCTTAAAGTGATGTAAGCTAACAGATGAAGTGAAGGAGAAAGGCACATCCTCCGTCTTCTACTGCAGGACTGGAGGCCATCAGTTAGGAGAGCTTTACTGCAACACATGAAAGCAACATGTCAGATTTACAGAACATCAAACCTTTCTGAAACATCCATCTTTGGCTCCATCACATGGCTGAAAGGGTCCGAGTATGGACATGAGAGGAGATCCATGTTTTACTCAGGAGACGATGTTCATTCATATATTCACAGGCTGCATTTGATGATTTTACTACATTTACATGAGTGACGACGCCTACCCTGAATAGCAGAGTTTAAAGAGTCATGTTATATTCTTAGTGTTTTCAGATCACATAGAGGCCCTGAATCCAAGACAGAAAACCAAATTCTCCCTGTTCACGAATAAAAGCGGATTTCTCCAAGATTAGATTCTTAGAAAATAATATATATATATATATATATATATATATATATATATATATATATATATATAAAGAAAAAAAAATGAAACTGAAAAAAAACTAATTGTTTTTAATTTTAAAACCACACCAGATTTTTCTTTTTTTTTCTTCTATATCTTATGTATAACAAATTAAACATTAAACATAACTATAAACTGGGCCTAAGGGTGCTATCTTTATGTTGCTGGGTAATTTTTTATAATTTCCCTGTAAACTTGCTTAGTTTTGTCGGCATTAAATTGCATATTCGGCTGCTACGTCCTCCGAAGGCCAGACCTGTCGGCCAATTACATCATAGCGCAGTGCCAAGGCCTGTTCTGATTGGAAGACTCATTGTTATCGCGCTCAGAGGAAAAAGGGGAAATGGCGCCGAACAGTGGTGAATATTGGAAGTGCTGCTTAATATAATCCAAGTCTGTGAATAGTTCCGTCTAAAATGAATGAAAATAGTTGTTTTAATGGTTATTGAGTCAGATATGTGGCGGTAATGTTTGATTATTGAAAGGTTCCATCTGTCCCTGTGTAAATGGGTTTGGCTGACATTTAAGCTCAGATTCCAACATCTCTGCAGACGGTACTGCTGCTGAAGCTCCTCAGAAACGTAATTAGCACCCAGGACAGCAGTGATAAATTCTGCATCCATTTTTGCCTGCTTTGTGAGTCAACGTATGGGCTGTGAAAGCTGGAGAAGGCTGGACCTGTTTGATGAGTGAGATGGGCTACTGCCGTGAAGAGACGGAGCAGGAACCAACTACAATTGTTATGCTTGATGAATTGTAGAGATCGTTTTCATTTAGACAGATACTGCCTCTGTTTTATCTTTTCAAAGGCATGGAGGATTTTTACCCCAGTATGCTTCCCAACTCACTCCAAAATGTACTTTTTTACATTTAAACTGTATAATTTGGGGTAATATGATACCAATTTATTGTTATTGTATCTCCACATTTTTAATGTGAGATATTTAAGTTTTGCAATATCCTTCTTAAAGCAACCTTAGTGCTGCCAAAGTGGTTGAACAGTAGCCATTGCAGCAGAATTGTCCTATTGATAAATGCTTGTCACAAGTACCCATAGCCTGGGTATAAAAGCAACTCACTCAGACACACACCTCGCACCTTGGCAGGTTTGACTTTGGGCATTGCTCAGTCTGCGCTTTGAAGCGAGAAGCTTGAGCTGATCAAGCTCGGGCCCACTGGGCTCTACAAAAAGGGTGAAATATCCTCCACCTCTGAAGATCTATGTAGAGTGTAACAACCAGTATCCCCTCTCCTCACTGCCAATGCTTAATAAGGCCAACATCCTGACCACCCGACTCATTACCACACTTAGCCCCACCATTCATGGTCTCTTGACACCAACCACTTTGTTGGATTTTTTTTTTTTATGTGCCTGACTGTATGGTTATGTTTTTACATCTGAGGAATTATTCCTCAAGTATATGTCAAGAAATTAGATTTTCTAGTATTTGACTTATGCCACAGATTGGGTTGGAGAACATAAAAAAAATATAAAAATCTCTCTCTTGCTGAGGGGCGCAATGCAATTTTGTTGTTATATCTTTACATCTAATGCTACTTAGAATCTGAAATGTCATGTAACTTACCTCAGAGGTGGGTCCAGATTCATTTTCTGGAGCCAGGATGATTCTACCAGTCATGGGACCAATTCCCAGTACCTTGGGTCTTTTCTCCTCTTTAGGTGTTCCTTCAAGGACAACTACGATGTATTCTTTGTCAGTGCTTTCTAAAAACGTTGGGGTCTCCTGCATAACTGGTGCCACCTCGACAGGTGCAGAGGCCTCCTTGACACCTGACACCACTTCTTCTGGTGAAGGAACCTCCTCAACAACAGGAAGTATCTCTACAGATGCAGGGGCTTCCATGACAACAGGTGCAACATCTTCTGGGTCAAGGGCCTCGTCAACGATTGATGCAACCTCTACAGATAAAGAGGCCACCTCAACAACCGGCAGAACTACTTCTGGTTCAAGGGCCTCCTCAACAATTGTTGGAACCTCTATGGGTGCAATGGCCTCCTTGACAACTGGAACAACTTCTTCTGGTGAAGTGGCCTCCACCATAACAGGCGAAACCTCTATGTGTGCATCTTCTTCAATGACAACTGGTGCAACCTCTTCTGGTGCAGGGGGCACCTCAACAACTGGCACAACTTCTTTTGGAGCAGAGGACTCTTCAACAGCTGGTATGATCTCTATAGGTGTAGGGGCTTCAATGGCCTCTGGTGCAACCTCTTCTGGTGCAGGGACCTCCCCGACAACTGGCACAACCTCTTCTGGTGAAGGGGCCTCCCCAACAACTGGCACAACCTCTTCTGGTGCAGGGGCCTCTCCTACAACTGGCGCAACCTCTTCAGGTTCTGGAGCCTCCTCAACAACTGGAGCAACCTCATCTGCTGAAGGGGTCTCCTTTTCAATTGGTGAAACCTCTACAGGTCCAGGGGTTTCCATGGCAAATGGCACAACTTCCTCTGGAGAAGATGCCTTCTCAGCAGCTGGTACAACTTCTTCTGGTAAGGGGGGCATCTTGGTAACTGGTGCATCCTCTGCGGGTGCTGGGTCGTCCTCAGCACCTGGCACAGCCTCTATGGGTTCAGGGACCTCCTTGACAACTGACACAACCTCTACAGGTGCAGAGGGCTCCTCCACATCTGGCTCAACCAATGTTAATGCTGGGGTCTCCTTTATGACCGGTGCGATCTCCAAGGGGGCAGGTGACTCCTCAAGAACTGGTGCAACCTCCACTGGTACAGGAACCTCTGCAGAAGCAAGGGACATTTCTTCAACAGGCTTCTCCACCGCTCGAGATAGGGGCTCTTGATCAGCAGGTGTAAACTCATCTTCACCTTTCTTCAGTAACTCTAATGCAGAGGCAGCTGCTAGTGGCACTGCAACACAAAATCCATCGATCTAAGCGTCACAACTGCTCAAGCTAAAAATTCACCAAATCTAGCACGTGTTGATGTAGCATATTGATCATCTGTAAAATGACCCATGAAGTGAATAGCGATTACATGCAGTAGGCAGGTCAACAACATGCACCATTCATTGATAAGTTCAAACAGTTTATGACTTCTAGTGCCTGGGAATACTCGGACAAAAGTTTGTTTATAGAATAAATTAAAATTATATTAAAGTTCTCCAAAACCTACCAAAACCTTAAAAGTCTTCAACTACTCCTCCTGTTTGCTACCATGCATTTGATGCAGGGTCCCTCACTTCAGTTTGGAGATGAAAGGCAAGGAACCACCCAAACGTCAATCATAGACTGATATGAGGTTAGTGCTTGGGGGCTGATTTGGGACTTGGCCGCAGTCTGTAGCATTTTCTTCTCTGAGTGACTCTAGGGGGCAGTGTAGGACACAGACCTTGAGCTTAAAACACCACATTTAGAAGTAGAAAACACAGTAGATGAATATTTTCTCGCCTCTTGGTGTCATCAAAGAGTGACAGCAACTATTTCCCAAGATTTTAGTTTTAATCCGCTGACATCGCTGGTATTTATGAGCCAAATCATCAGACTAAATGTTTATATTTGCAAACAACCTCCACCAGGAGCTGTTCCTCATCCGCCATGTTTTTCCATGAGGAACCAACCTTATAGTGACAAACCTTTCTTTGGTTTCTAGGAACAGGTGCCTGATTCTAAAATGACCTACAATGATCACCTCGGCGGACCTCACTGACGGGTCAATGCATACATCAAACCTTTATCCCCAGATTCCACATCCTCCGTGTCCGCTCCAGCCCGCTCACGTACGTCATGCGGAATACTTGTATAGTCATGTTAATCATTGAGAACTGTTCAACATCCACCACTTCCTCTCCGCAAATCACCATCCACATACGCCTTTTCCGTCCTTCACTGTCAAAATATGAAGCAGAGCTATTTCTTGCTCCACTCCAGTCTCGCCAGGTCAAGATCCGGAATTGCAAGGAAAAAGAACGTTAAAAAAAACAACAACAAAATAATACAATCCACTGGACTTTGTTTCCAAGTTTGAAGACATTTTTCTTCCCATCCAGGAAGCTTTTACAATGCAAAATGTCAGAAATAGCATTGAGTTCCAGGCTTTATACAGCAGCCCAACACAGCCTAGTTTTAGTTTAGAAAACATGCAAATGGAAACAGACAAACAGGTCACCCCTTTGGTTTGAGAGGGAAGTCAAGGAAGACATCTATGTTAAGAAAGAAAAAAACAACCTTAAACAGAGGGGGGAGACTCAGATTTCAGCATTCAGAAACCTAAAATGTAGCGATAGAGTTGATTCTTTCCCGCTATCATCGCAGCCCCTTTATAGGAGAACAGAAGACCTCGCCTATTCAGCCAGGCCAACAATTCCCTTTAACGACCCCCTTTCAGAGACATAGACAGGTATGGGGCATTACAGGCTAACAAATAAGCCAAACGACCCCCATTCCAAAGGGGTGGACCCGTTCATCTGTTTCTTTTTGCATGTTTTCTAATCAAAAACAAGGCTTTGTTGGGCTCCTGTGTAAAACCTGATCCTCAACGCTATTTCTGACATTTTGAATTTAAAAATAAAACCACAAAGTCCAGTAGATTGTTTTTTTTTGGAATGACTAGGACCTGGATGACTGAGAATCTTCACCAGCTTACTAATTAGAGCATAATTCTTATATATTCCCAAAACTAGGACCGTTTAATTAAATGATTGGATGCAAACTATTGGTACTTCAACATACCAGGAAGCAAATTTCTCTTGTCGATCAAAATAATTATTTTATACAGAGAGGCTTAAACGTTTCATCAAATTCAGTCAAACTTCCAGGAGCGCCTCTCACAACTTCAAAAGAAACTCATGGATGGGTGAAGAGATGCTGAGGTTGGAAGTAGTGCATAAACCAATGTATGATCCTATTTATCCTCTATTACAAAAATCCACAACAAATAAATAATGTTTGTGCAGAAACTGCATGTATGCTAGATGCTGATTTTTTATGATGTCATATCAAGCTAAGTGTTTATTAGGCCTACCTCATGATTTGCTCCTATGAATTGAGGAGCTCAAAGGAACTCGGAGACGGGAGGCTGTAGGTTTCCTTTGCGTCTGGAGCGGAACGGATAAGGAGGATGCGGGATTTTGGGGTTACACCTCCTTGCCAGGAGGACTGGGTGAAGCAGACTTTTGCACAAGACCTCTGTACCCAGATGGACCAAACACC
Source organism: Cyprinodon diabolis (assembly GCA_030533445.1). Taxonomy (NCBI): domain Eukaryota; kingdom Metazoa; phylum Chordata; class Actinopteri; order Cyprinodontiformes; family Cyprinodontidae; genus Cyprinodon; species Cyprinodon diabolis. The sequence continues at coordinate 48,605,596 of CM060084.1, read as the reverse complement.
CGAGAGATGGAAGTAAAACGAGACAATTGCTGTATCCGTAGAGTTGGTTCTGATTAAATGTCAGCCGCTGATACCAAACATGAGTTTAAGATTAAAGCTGTGGCTTCAAATGTGAAGACTGGAGAGTCTCATTACTAAGCTGGATCAAAACACCCAATCAGACAAATCAAAGACGGCAGTAAATATCTTCATTTAACAAAGACTTTATTGTAGAGCTGATGAAATAATATCTGTTCACAGTGCTCATTGTCCAGTTATAAGCAAAATAGAAATATGATCACATTATTGATGTGGATTGGTTTGTAAACCTAGAATGAATGATTCACAGCATTTGTCGTGACATTAGAGAAGAACACACCGTTACAGAGTGGGAACATTGCTTGAAGACACAGGTGTATCACAGCGAGAGCTAAACATCCATACATGTACGCTGTGATATCAGAACAGCAGCTTACAGACGCTTAAAGCACAGAAAAACAGCATTTGGTCAAATCTTAGCCAACGCCACTCAGAGCATTGAAACAAAATGGCTAAAGGTGTTTCCTTAACAGCTAACGGCGTCGGAAATTTGGGCCCATATGCTGCTGAGGGTTAAAGTGGAGGAATATGGTGAGGCTTGTTGAGTGATCACATTTATTTCACCCATAACTGCAAATGAGCATTGCGTGAGAGCTCACGGCCGGGAAGGAAAGTGCAGATTTACCTCGGAGAGTTTGTGCTTTTTAACGGAGCAAAAAAAAAAAAGGAAAGAACCAGAAGATCAGATGCACGGCGGTCTACACTGCACACCCCACAGATCCCTGTCAGCAGCACCCGCTCCAATAAATTAAAAAGCAAATATACACTTTAAGGACAACAAGAGAGGATGTGCATTAAGAGGTGAGGCCGGTCGGCTAGCCTTTACTGGTTCTACGAACTGGGACTGGTCCCTTTGCTCCCTGTGATGCTGGTCGAGTGTGGATGCTAAGCGGTCTGCCGTGTGCTTCTCCCTGCAGTGAATGAGAGGAACCTCAGGCTTCCTCAGATTAAGAGCTCGTACCATCGCTTTGGGTCTCCTCGGCGGGTTCCGCCACGGCCTGAGCGGCGTCTTCCACCGCCACGGCCACTTCCTCTGCAGCTGCCTCCGCTTCCTGTGTCACCTGGGCGTCAGCCTCAGCGACCGCCTCAGCGGCCTCAGCCTCAGCTGCTTCCTCCACTACGGCCTCTGCCTCAGCAGCAGCCTCCTCTTCCTCAGCTTCAGCCTCTACATCTGGAAGAAAAGAAACTGATGTTTAGACGCCGCTGTTTATGAAGAGACTAATAAGAGCCGAACATAAGCAGACTCATGGGATTAGGCTATGGTGGGGTTATTGGTTTTGGACCAAACTGAATCCTCCATCATCTGGTATCCATCGTTGGGTATTACAGGTTAACACAGAAACGAAACAACCCCCTTTCCAAAGGGATGGCCTGCTCATCAGGTTCAACTTCCATGTTTTCTAAACCAAAACCAGGCTTTGTTTTTGGTCCTCTGTATAAAGCCTGGATCTCAATGCTATGTCTGACATTTTGAATTGAGAAAGCTTCCTAGATGGAAAGCATACGGAAGAGGATAAGGGCCACCTGAGGTTCTGAGTTCGAGTTCTACTCCCTCGGCCTGCCACTCTGGGTCCCTGGACAAAGACCCTTTATCCTGTACTGCTCCCTGGGCGCTGCACAATGGCAGCCCACTGCTCCCCAGGGGGAGGGGTCAAATGCAGAGAGTTCATTTCGTTGCTTAGTTATTCTGCAGTCATATTTCTGATAGCAGCGGGGGCCCCGTATGGGGAGGAAAAGGAATATTCTAAGGGCCCTCGACTGAGGGAGGCCCCAAAAGAAGAAGAAATGATATGTTTGCTAAAGATTTCAAATATAAAAGGAAACTCCAGCAGTGAAGTAAATGATCTTTGTTTTCTTTCGGATTTTTCAGCAGTAAACAGCAAAACAAAACATTAATATATTGATCAGCCCAAGTTTACACACATACAGCTAAGTTGTACTGTTTTAAATACACTGTAATTATTTTAAGAGGATGCTTTTTAATGTAAAGTTTAAAGCTAATGTATATTAGCATTATTTGGTGCATCTTTCTTGCTGTTTTGAAGCTGAATTTTTTGGTTGCGGGGGGGTTGGGGGTGGGGTTACTATCAATGTCTTTCATGGGGTCACGTTCCTGGTGGCGTGGTGGAGTTTCTGGATTCCTGTCTACTTCTTTGCGATCACTTACACCATAATGAACTTTTTGAAGAGTTTCAGTCTGGCTTTAGAGCTCATCATAGCACTGAAACAGCTCTGGTGAAAGTCACTAATGATATTCTCATGGCCTCAGATAATGGACTTGTATCTGTGCTCGTCCTGTTGGATCTCAGTGCTGCATTTGATACAGTTGAACATAATATTCTTTTAGAAAGACTTGAATATTTTGTTGGAATTAAAGGAACAGAACTAGACTGGTTTAAATCTTATCTATCTGATCAAATTCAGTTTGTTTATGTTAATGATAGATCTTCAACACGCTCAAAGGTTACCTGTAGAGTACCACAGGGATCAGTGCTAGGACCAATTCTCTTTACTTTATACATGCTCCCAATTGGTAGTTATTAGACAGCATGGGATTAATTTTCACTGTTATGCTGATGATACCCAGCTATATCTGTCTATAAATCCAGATGAAGCTAACCCATTACATAGATTACAGGCATGTCTTGAAGACATAAAAACCTGGATGACTCTTAACTTTCTGCTTCTGAATGCAGACAAAACAGAAGTTATAGTCTTTGGACCAGAGTCTCTGAAAAAGAAGCTGATTAGCCAGTCACTTCATTTGGATGGGATTAAACTGATTTCAGATAATAAAGTAAAAAATCTTGGTGTTATTTTTGATCAGGACCTGTCATTTAAATCCCAGATCAAAGAGGTTTCTAGAATTTCCTTCTTTCATCTGAGGAACATTGCAAAAATTAGAAATCTCCTGTCCAGGAGTGATGCTGAGAAACTAGTCCATGCATTTGTTACTTCAAGGCTGGACTATTGTAATTCTTTACTATCAGGAAGTCCACAAACTGTAGTTAAAAGCCTTCAGCTGATCCAAAATGCTGCAGCCAGAGTTCTGATGAAAATGAAAAAGAGAGATCATATCTCTCCTATCCTGGCTTCTCTTCATTGGCTTCCTGTTAAATCCAGAATAGAATTTAAAATCCTCCTTCTCACATATAAAGCCTTAAATGGCCAAGCTCCATCTGATATCAGAGATCTGATTGTTCCTTATGTTCCTAACAGAGCACTTCGCTCTCAATCTGCAGGTTTACTAGTGGTTCCTAGAATTTCTAAAAGTAGAATGGGAGGCAGATCTTTTAGTTATCAGGCTCCTCTCCTGTGGAACCAACTACCAGTTTTAGTCCGTGAGGCAGACACCCTGTCTACTTTTAAGGCTAGGCTTAAAACTTTCCTTTTTGATAAAGCTTATAGTTAGAGTGGCTCAGGTTATCCTGAGCTATCTCTATAGTTATGCTGCTATAGGCTTAGACTGCTGGAGGACATAGGGACCCCCATTTCATCATTCTGCTTCATTCTCTCTCTGTTCTCCTATTCTGCAGAATCTGTTAGTTCAATCTCTAACGTTCTGCTCTCTCTGCTTTTTCTCATAGTAGCTTCATCTGGTCTGTTCCTGTTTGGCTGTGACTCCATCCTGGAGAGAAATATCAGCTGTGCTGCTGCCATCAACACCTTTGTTTCTAGATGTTGGAGCTTGGCGTGTTTTTCAGTGTGGTCCTGTTTCTCTGACCGTGACTGAGTGGATGTGCTCTCTTCATCCTCTGGCATGGGAGCTGCCTTGGAGCTCGTCTGCCAGGCTGTGTGTTTTCTGGACGGGGCCGCCTTTTACAGCTGCTTTTTGTATCTCTGCTTCTGTCTCCTTGAACCCAAGTCAGCCTCGGCAGATGGCCGCTCACACTGAGCCTGGTTCTGCTGGAGGTTTCTTCCTGTTAAAAGGGAGTTTTTCCTTTCCACTGTCGCTACAAGCATGCTTAGTGTGAGGGATTGTATTTGAGTCAATGAGTCAATGCAATCAACTGGTTTTCCTTAGATAGAAAACTTTGTATCAATTTGACTGTATGATCTGGTTGAACTGTAAAGTGCCTTGAGATGACATGTGTTGTGAATTTGGCGCTATATAAATAAACTGAATTGAATTTTAGCAGCGCCCCCTGCAGGTACAATACGTTCCAAGCCTAAAGCTGCTTTTTGATTGAAGAGGGATGTTAAAATTAGGACTACTGGTTAATCAGCAGTCTGACAGTTTACAGCTATAGAGGAGGGTCGTTTATTTCCAGGTGGATCATCTCAATCAGAGGTCCTCCTAACCGTCAATCATTCTGGTGATGTGTTTAAGGACGTCCTATGTATGCCCGTTAGCCATCTTCCAGGCGTATATCTGTGGTGAGCTACGGTTTCAGACAGTCATTGAAGCTCGGCTTTCTCACTGCAGTTCTTTGAAAATGTAAGAGGGTCGGAAGAGAAAAAGTGTCTACGAAGTGAAGAGGAGAAAAGAAAGGCCTCAGAAGAGGCAGATATATCCCAGAATGCTTTGCATGGAAAGCTCTCCTCACAAAGCATCATGGGATTCGCTGTCACAGCGGCTCGCTGTCGTCATAGGCGATGGCGCAGGTGCAGGCACCACACAGTGGAGGAGGAGTTACGTGACCAATGGAGCAAAAAGCAGTGATCATCTGTCTGAAGGGTCAGTTAACTGAGTTCACTATAAAGTTCACTATATAATCCCTGCTGTATGTGGACACAGTAAACTTGTATGAGTGATGAGAACAGCACATTTTAAACACAGCGTGCACGAGGATGCGTTTTTTTTTTAAAAGCTTAAAGGGGAACCCGGATTTTTTTTGCATTGATTTTACTTGATTTTACGTTATTACATCATGTTCTACTCACCCATATGAGTTTTGTGTCATTTGGAGCCGTTCTGAAGATATTCCGTTAGGTTATATCCAAGTAACGTCTTCCTATGGGCAACGACTTGAAGGCACAAACTAAACTGTTCATCATTTATTCTTTATGGTACGCCAGCATTCAGAACATGTAGGAGAATCACTGTCCCCCAGACATCCGAGGATATATTTTTTAAAAACAAAGCAGAGTGTGTATGACATCATCCGCGCACGCCGTTCCTTCATCCTGTCCTCTGAACTGCTGCTAGTTTTCCTCACATGCCTGGAAGATGTCTAGTGCTGCTACCACAGATGATCTCGCTCTCCAAATGGACTTCAATGATTCAGATTAGCTGGAATGAATAGAAGGGGTAGAGCGTAGCCGGCTGTGGCCCGGGCTGCCTGTCACAACTCCAGTCCGGCGCCCGGATGACGTCATACACACGCCGCTTTGTTTTTAAAAGATATAAATAATCTAACGGCGGATGTCTGGGGGATAGTGATTGGCCAACATGTTCTGAATGCTGGCGTACCATAAATGATAAATGATGAACAGTTTAGTTTGTGGCTTCAAGTTGTTGCCCATAGGAAGACGTTACTTGATATAACCTAACTGAATATCTTCAGAACGGCTCCAAATGACACTAAACTCATATGGGAGAGTAGAACATGATGCGTTCCCCTTTAAGTGACAGGAGAGACTATTGATGAGGGCTCTAATGATTCTGACTCGTTTAAAGTTTAACCATTTTAACGACACAATCCATCCGTCATCCTTCGCTCTAAACTTTTTCCTGCAAAAATGGATCAAAAAATTTGTCAAAATGTCTAAAAATAAGACATGAAAGGAAAAGTACACCCAAAACCTGATTAGCCTTCATTTTCTACTCACCCCCATGCTGAACAACACTCTGGAGTACTTTTTTGATATCTCAAATGCATCTGGAGATCTGGGAGGCTTCTTGCTGTCTGCTGACATTCAAATAATGGAGGTCTATGGCGCCCGAGGCAGAAAGGTCCATAAAAGTCCACAAAAAACGTGTCAATATTCCTCCATACTGCTCGTCCAATGTATTCCAAGTGTCCTGAGTGGGTAGCGTCCATAATTTACTAGAAACAAAGTCATTTAGAATGTTTTTAGAGCATAAACAGTAGTGTATAGGATTTCCTAAAAGCGAGTTCACGACTCTACGGAAACCGCGGCAGACCAAACCAGATGAAAGTGCGCATTCAGCGTCTGCTCTTGATAATGCAAGCGTAGAAGAAGAAATGTGCTGTTTACCTGTGCGAAGAAAGAAACAACGAAAGAAAAATGTCTGAGGACTTCAGTGTTGAGGAAGAGCATGAGTTCTTTGCCGAGCTGAATGCGCACAGCAAGAAGCCTCCCAGATCTCCAGATGCATTTGAGATATCAAAAAAGTACTCCAGAGTGTTGTTCAGCATGGGGGTGAGTAGAAAATGAAGGCTAATCATGTTTTGGGTGTACTATTCCTTTAAAACCTTCCCCTGCTTTAAGACCCGCCTCACCTCTAGATCAGAGACATGCACTGAACAAACCACATGCAAACTGAAACACAGGGAGGAGAGGGGAGGAAGGACCAGGTGGGGGAGGGGGGAGGGGAGGAAGGACCAGGTGGGGGAGGGGGGAGGGGAGAAAGAGGGTGAAGTGGAGAGGTGGTTCTTACCATCAGGTTAACAGGTTAGGGGGTTTTCTGGAACAGTGAAAGCAGGTCTGACAGTGAGGAATGTGGAGGGTCTTTATTAGAATCACAGAGTACACACAGCTGAGACACAACAGGCTGAACCCCCCCCCCAAGGAGGACAGCAGCTAGCAGAGGACAGCTACAGCAGCAGGACATGCAGACGGCCCTCACAGCTCCACACCCAGATCCTTCAGAGACTGGCCCCCCAGGGACAGGAGGAAAGAGGAGGAAGAGGAGGAGGAGGAAGAGAGGGATTGGTTTCCCTGTTCACATCCAGTTCTAGCCGGTTCTCCTCAGAGGACCTGAGCTTTAAGCTTAGGCTGAAAGAGTAAAGACACAGAGAGTTAGAGAGGAGGAAGGAGCAGCGTCTGCTTCAGTAACACGGGTTAGTTCTGGAGGTCCAAACACACGGTAGCATGGGGGGTCAGCTGATGGTTCTGATCATCAGATTAACCTCTGCATCTCCGACCTTTCTGGGTCAGAGCTGTTCTGGGCCGACCCGATCGCCGCACTGGGAGATTCTGCTCAACTGGATCTGATGATGTTCTTAATTGTCATCATGTCAGAGAGGCGGTCCAAACTAGGGGTGTAAATAATAATCGTTTTGTATCGATGCATCGATCCAACAGCCGACGATCCGATGCATCGACACGTCCGCAAGAGAATCGGTTCTATTTTGCCCTCCTACCTCGCTTCCTGGTTATACTCTTACAGCAGTGTGTCGCAGTGAGCTTGACACAGAAATTTTTAAATTATGCTCAATATTGAAGCGTGGTCTGAGCTACACACTGTGGGTCTAGATACGGCCGAGGCGGTGAGGAAGTGGGGACCAGTTTAGTCCGACGACGGAGGGACATGAGGGCCAAAAAGAGTGGAGATTCAGCTGGAAAAAGGGTCCCAGCGGTCTCGCGCACCTCGCTCTTCTAGCGGGTCAAACTTCACGAGTTGTTTTCCGCAATTTCGGTCATAAAAACAAAACAAGCCGGCCTCCTGTCTGCGGTCAGCTACAATCTGGGAGAGGTGCAGCGGAGCGTCTGTGGAGGGGACGTGACGTCTGGAGCCGAGGTATTGCATTGCACTCATTGCACTGATTTTCTGCAGTATTTTTGGATGCAACTTTTCTGCTTCTGTTATTTGCTGATGTTTCTAAAACAAAATGCATAATGATATTACAGCTTTCATTGATTTATTTCAAACTTGATACTTTGTTTAGCCTGTAAGGTGTAAAAAAAAAAAAAAAGACACGATTAATCGAATCGTGGTGTATTCTTGAGTATCGAAAATAATCGAATTGTTGGGTCAGGAAATTGATACTGAATCGAATTGCCATGATGGATGTGATTTACACCCCTGGTCCAAACATCACGATCGCCATCAGCGGCGCCGGGACGGCCCAGACAGGAAGTACAGACAGCTGCATCGCCATCAGGTCTGCAGCCTCCAGGTCCACCCGGACCAGAACATCTGCAGAGGCCCGGGGAGGAGGAGCCAAAAACCTGAACTATATTTCCATTAAACTGGCTTAAAATGAGTGAATTTCCACTTGATTTCAGCAGATTACTCAGATTATTTACCAACAGGTTATCTGCAGAATATCGACTTATCTATTTTTGGGGCAGAAGCCTCTTTCTATTGGCAGATTTAAACCACTGATTTGAGGAAGCTGCCTTCGTTTTTCTATGACGAAAGCAGCTAAGGGACGGTGGCCCTGCAGAGGAGCCAGAATAAGGACGTGTCCTCCTGCTGGACGCAGAGCTACAGCGTGAAGATTGGCTCAGCTTATTAGTGCTCACAGCAGGGGGGGGTGAGAATGTTTCCATCCAGGCTCACACTGAGTCAGAGGGCGGAGCAAACTCACCTTCATCTTCATCTTTTCCTGCAGACAAACAAACAGAAGAGAAGTTAGTCGGAGCAGCAGAAGAGAAGCTGAACATCTGGAGCTGCAGTGACTCATCACAACTCCTGTAACCTAGAAATTGGGACCTAGATCTACGCAGCGCTCCAGCCGAGTCCAGCTGGGAGCTTCAGAGAATAAATGCTGGATTTACTTCAGTAGTTCTGTCTAATTTTCTGCCCGGTCCGGTTCGGTCCAGCCAGACACGGCCCCAACCTCAGCAGCCCATGTGGAAGGAGGCGGTTGTCATGGTGACAGACAAAACCAACGAGGTTTGACCAAACAGGTCAGTTGTTAAGGTTTTAAAAAAGAACTGGACTACTTGATCAGTTTAATCTGATAAATTAAATAAGATTAGTGGAACTGAGAAACGTCTTTTCCAGAATAAGCAGGAGGAGGAAACACGGCATCATGCAGCAAAGGATTGTGGGGGTTTAACTGGCGCTGTGGATTAAAATGGTTCAATCTGGAAGAATTCATCTGTGAAAATCAGCCTGGTGGGGGTAGAGTGGAGCCGCTGGCAGCTGGACTGGTTTCTGGAGGTCAATCCCTCTGATTCCCAGTTTGCTCACTGGTATTAGAACTCAGCTGGAGCCCCGAGAGTCGGAGCGACTCGCCTGAATTCAGGGTCCAAATCAGGCTCTGTTCAGATAGAAACCTGCTGACCCAATCTGCTGACCCGGCTAGTAGCAGACAGGGGCAAACTGGGCAGACCCAGGATCAAAGATGGCTGCCTTCAGCTCCAGCAGCGGTCCAGCCATCCTACACTTCCTATTAATAGTTTAATTTAATCAGTTGAACTTTTTTTGGATTTTCTTTGGTTTAAATGACGTTATGATGCCGTTTAGAGGATCGGCCTGTTAACGACCCGCTAAGGAACCATTATCACTGATCTGAGATCTGATCTGAGTGTTGGACTCAAACAGGAAGTGAGGACGTCTCAGTCCAAAGGGGGGGCGGGACTTGCCTTTAGGCGGCCAGGGTTTAGGGGTCCAGTCCGTCTTTGGCCGGGCTCTAATTTCACTGATGCGCTCGTTGAACCTGGCATGGTCCGAGGTGACGGTCAGATATCCCTGTAGAACAGAAGAACATGACAGTGGGACCGTTAGCGCTGCTCCTAGTCTGAAGCCCCGCTCCCACAGATGAGGCGAATAAGCTGAAAGGCTGAGGTGACTTACGTAGGACAGGGCGCCGACCAGTGCTCCGCCACACAGCACGGTGTACAGGATGTTCTCCCCGGAACCGCCAGGGACTGACGACATGGGCCGCCGCTGCACGCCTGCAAGAGAACAGATGGAGCATAAAGGAACGCCATGGAGGATAGAGGAACAAGATGGAGCGCAGAGGAATGCGATGGAGGATAGAGGAAAAAGATGGATGGCAGAGGAACGCCATGGAGGAACTTTGGAGACAACATCTAAAAGCAGCGAACTCTGCTCTCCAGAGCGAGTAGATTGGTAACCCCGCCTCCTGCTCTCCTCTATGTTGTCTGCTGTCATGATTCATGCAGCTATTATTTCATCCAAATGAAAAATGGAGAACAGATAAGCAGATCATGGCTTGTCTACAGTGAAAAGAAGGACTGGGTTATTTACTTTGGCCTTTTTGGAAACACAGGAAGGAGCAATCAGCTAAGAGAGCTTAGAAGGGATGGGAATCGGAAACTGGTTCCTGTTCAGAACCGGTTCCGTGTGTTCCAATTCCATGGTAACGTTTGGCAGCTCGCTTCACGGTTCTAACGGTTCCAGGCAGCACCAGAGCCTAGGGTGCTGGGCAGCACGACTTATGTCACATTTTCTACGTAGGTTACAGCACATTTTTTGCACAAGTTACTCCAGGCATAAGTCTAGAAAAGCAAAAAAAAAATGGCGTCCTATCCGGTAAACCGATCGACAGTTTGGATGTAAAGTGGCAAATACATCTGTTGGAGGAAATACATCCAACATGCAGAAACACCTGCGCACACAACATGGCATACATTTTAACAAGTGCCGTGTTTTTGATGCTTCTGGACAGAAGCTAAAGTTACGACCAGCATGGAAGGCAACTCTGGTGGGAAGTAGCTAGTTTTCTATCACTGGCTGAGCTTAATGTGGTTCCTGGTAAATCATATGCCATTTCTGGAAATAAACCAGTCTCCTAATTCTCTCTGGGGTTATTAAACACGCATGAAGTTGCTCCGCAGTTCAGGCAGCTAGAGAAAGGTGACGCTGGTTTATTTGAATCAGGGGGAGATCAGTTTATTTCCAGAAATTGTACAGTAATGCTTTTTCATTAAACGGATGCCTTCTCCATTAGATTTAGATGACTGTGAGGAGACGGGTAGCCTGGCTGGATCAGAGGCTGCAGGTCCCGGTCACTGCCTTCTGTTTTCACCGAGGCAGGCAGAAAAGTCAGCAGAGTCCAAAACATAGAGAGGAAAACAAGAAGAAAAGGGACAAGAAGAGAGGGACACAACCTAGAACAGATAATGGATGTCTATTCTATTAACATTTCTCTATCTGGAGAATGGCTCTGTTCTATGTCTTCTCAGTTCAGAGGGCCCCCTGCCTGTCTCTGCCTAGGGCCCCACATTTCCTAAATCCGCCCCTGGCTGCAGCCTCAGTTCAGACGCTGTTGATCTGTAAACATCTGCAGCTTTTTCTTTCTTTAATCCATAAAAGGAAAAACTACTGAATAAAATGATGAATCTGTTAAAGGTTCCTGCTGCTGAAGGAGAAGCTGAGGTCTTTGGTTGGCTCTAAGCTCAGACATCCACATCTAATCCTGGATTATTTCATCTCTCTAATCGGCTGGAGGAGCGGCTGAGGAGGAGAACATCTTCTCCTCCGGAGGACCTTCTGCCCACGCGTGGGTCCACAGGTCAACCTCAACCTCTGAGGAACCGCTGGTTAAGTTCCTGCGTTCTGATTGGCTCAGAGCCTGGAGCTGATGACGGCCTTCTGGCAGGTCTGACGTCATGACTGAACCCACCAGAGCCGAGGTCACACGCGCTGACCGTCCTATAGCGGCGCGCGCTCACAGCAGCGGCTCGTGCCTCCGCGCTGTCACACCCCACGTGACTGACAGCGGCGACCATGTTTCCACGTTTCCCCGCAGATTCCTGAAGGTCACTCTGTAGGAGGCTGGTGCTGCGGGAGCAGAGGTCCGCAGGGGGCCACCGGGCTGCAGGCTCCACGGAGAAGCGCTGCCTCACGTGGCTCCGATAAAACATGGAGCCCAAAGGAGTCCCTGAATGAATCAAACATGCCAGCGACACAGTGCAGGGCTGCAACCTGGACTCCCAACCAGGACCCCAACCTGGACCCCCAACCCAGCCAGGGCTCCAACCAGGGCTCCACCCAGCCTATAGGGCCATGCATAGACATCCACAGGAGGACAGCGTGTCCTACCGCAGGTAGAGCTGTTACATCACAGGACATTCAGGGTGGGGGGGTGAACTCACCGTCCAGGGGCCTCCTGTAGGCCGCTCTCCGGGCCAGGGGCCCACACCGCTGCCAGGCCGCTCTGCAGGTAAACATCTCTGCTCTCCGGGGGCCTCGGAGCACCGAACTGCTGAGTGGATCAGAGAGCTGGGAGATCTGGGGAACACGCAGGGGGGCGGAGCCTGGAGCTAACCCCGCCCACCGAGGTAGACAGGAAGCTGTGACGGGCTGCTGGTGACGCCCCATAAGATCAGGACAGACCCGCATCCACAGCTTCTCTGAGTTGGTGGCGCCATCTTGGGGCGGTCAACAGCTCCATTCAGTGTGATGAACAGGAACCGAATCAGTTTCACTAAATTTCCCGTTTTTTGTTTTTGCTGAAAACAAATTTAAATGTACTTACTGTGTTTAAGAATAATTTAATATTCTGATAGGATGGATGCATGCTGCAAAGCACAGACACATTTATAATGTTTTACTATATACAGAAAAATATTTAGGTTTACACATATATATGCACACCTCTCTCTACAAATATATATATATTTGTTGTTTTTTTTACTCTCAACATACCAAAATAAATAGTTTATCAAGATGAGGCAAAGTTAAATGTGACACTGTTGCCATTAGTTATAAAACTAAGAAAATGAAGTCTAAGTAAGTTATCATCCAGAATAGTAGAAAAATGTTCCTTTAATGGGGTAGTGTTTGTCCTGCATTACTTTTACTTTTGAAATCTCTGTATTGGATCCCAGCAGGAATCAGCCTGATTATCAACTCTGCACAATTTGCACCAATAAACTGTCTCTGAGGGAAAGTTTGCTCCCTCTTTATAATGAATGAGGAATACGAGGAGTGACGTATGCCGTCAATCGAGTTCCTTCCACCTTCCTCAAAGTCGCTTAGTGCCGGTGAAAGCGATGCAGAGCAGACCCCCTCAGGTCATGACAGGTGGTCAATCAGCCAGTTTCAGGTTGACATATAATCCCAGAAGCTATGGAAATATTCTATAAGGTTTAAAAAGTTAATGTTGGTTTAAAGACTCCTGGATGCCATTATTTTCTCTTCACCCTATAAAACACTAAGATTAGCTTTGAAAGAGGCTGAATTCTGTTTTGATCATCGTTGGCATCAGTAGATTGATGGGAGGAACCGAGAACTCCACTGCTCTGGTCAGTTTAATGCTAATTTACCAAGAATTAAAATTTGTTTTCTACTGAAAGGGTATCACTGCTGCCACCTTGTGGTCTAGAGGAGAACTACTGAATTACACTTTGGAAATAGTTCTGCTCTATTTCTATGTTTTATGATGTGATCATTATTATTCTATAACCTTAGAACCTTAGTTCTCTGTAATGACGCTGCTCATAACCTTTGATGCTGCTTTAGCAGAACCTGTCCCTCCATAGGTCTTTATCACACCAACAGGACCCAGTTTACAGGTCAACATTTATTTAATTTACAGAGTTCAGGCAGGGGGAACAGAACCAGGCGGGTCCAACAGGAAGGACCTAGACTCCAGCTGGTTCCAGACGTGCTGGGTTCCATGCTGACATGAAGTCATAAGGTCGCCTGCAGCCCCGCCGTCAGCAGTAGGAAGTGGGCCTCCATCGGCTGGGATCACTGAAGGCCGTTTCTCAGCCGGTACTCGTGTTCGTCTGCGCTGTGCTGTTTGAAGAGCTGGAGAGAGAAGAGACAAAGCAGGAGGTGAGCGGCGTGACCCGCTGGGTCAGCCAGATCCTGACCGAGTCAATTCTGATGGGCAGGTGGGCTCTATGCCAGCGTCTCTCACCAGGCCCCAGAGGAAAGCTGACGTCCCAAAGGCCAGACCCACCCGCAGCCAGTTGGGGTTGGCTGTGTCTGGCCTGGAGCTGGTGAAGGCGGATCTGGATCCAGCTGTAGGAACAAAACACCCACATGAGACGTGGAAGAATCAGCTCATTCCTAAAAACAGCATCTTTATGTGTGGATAGGAAGAGACTTTGGACAAATGTGTCAATCACTTGGGTTAGAACTAAAACAAGCAGATTGGTCTACTGGTTCCTAGATGTAAACATCAGTGGTGACTTCAATATATTTACTCATTATTTATTGTTAATATTCAAAAATATATATGGTTTTATAAACCTCCAAAAAATGTTTTTGAAAGTTACTTTTCTTAATTATATATTTAATTCACTTTATATGAATCAATCAGGTCGGATTGAGCAGCTTCTGCAATGTCAGTCAGTAGCTGCGCTAATAAAGCAGACCGTTAGCTGTTAGCTCAGGCTAACATGACACTAAACCGCTGGGTCAAGGTTTCCATCATCTAAGGATTTAAATAAACTACAGTACAGCCATTAGGGTTAAACTAAACTAACTTTCACTGTGAAAATCACAGTGAAACCTCCCATCGATGCGCTAATGCTAAGCTAAGCTAAGGTCAGGCTTTAAATCAAACGCAGAGTTTGAATTAAAAATCAGCGCCTTTTAACTGCCGTCCCTCTGAAATGTGGACCCTGTCAGAGACTCACCTCTGTTAATGCGGACGGCTGTGGAAAACAAGCGGCTGAAAGTCATCTTAGCAGGAACAGCTGCTGATGCTAACGATGCTAATGCTGCTAACGCTGCTGATGCTGATTACAGGGACCGGAAGTCCTGACTAACAGAGCGCAGAACAGTCGAACTGGCACCTTATGAAATTAAAAAACATATTCATAAATGTTGGGGAGAAAAATCCCGGTTTATTTGGTGTCAGAACCTAATAAAGATTTTTATTATTATGACTTTGTTTCAAATTAAGGACAGTTGGATAAAAGTAGATTTTCCGATGGTTTAAATTTTTCGTTGTATAGGGCTCGGGATCCACGTCGCGGTCATATTGACGGCTACGCAAACGTAAACATAGCTCTGATACAACGTTGTTGTTGAAAGAAGAGACGTAGAAGTAGAGAGAAAAAAGATGTTAAAATCCCGAAAAAGATCTGGAATTTACCGGGACACATTAAATAGAGAAGCCACGGACCGGTATGGTGACAAAATCAGCATTATTAATAATTTGGATCCATATGAAGTTCCAAACAATGAGTGGAGCACCGATGAGTGAGCGCCTATACTTCAAAACAGTTCCCAAGCTACAAGTCCTTGGAGTCTCATGTGCAGTTCATGCATGGATGGGTTCAGGAGCTGCAGATCATAAAGCCAGCAAACAGTGGGAACACAGTAATCCGTACGAAGGTAAGCTGTGATCAGACGGGCTCTGGAACCTGCTAGTTTAGCAACTGCTAACAGCTAATGCTAACAACCACTCACACATGTAATGTACTTTTAACTAGCTGCTATGTGTTTCAAAGGTGTAGTTAGTAACGTTAACTGCCAACCCTCCGGGTTTCTCACGTATTTGAGCCTTTTCCCGCTACCGTTTTTTTAAATTTTCCCGTAAAAGATCCCAACTTTGAAGGAAAGAAACAAAGTAGGCTATAAAATAAAACCGTGCATCTTTAACTTACCAGAATGAAAATGCAGGGAACACACTCTCAATGACATCGGGATACTGTGGAAAGTTATGTTCGGTCGTATTACAGCCGCGATCCAAGCTAGCCGACGACTCTTTATCTCTGACGCTTGGTCTCCATGGTTACGCCTCCAGGCAGGAAAGCGGTGGAAAATTAACCCATTTTCTATGTTTTTCCCATGGCGATCATGTGTTGAGCTGTTACAGCCCACAATACAGCAACGGTTTACCATGGTTGAAACCAAGTTAAGGTGAAATTAATCAGGCTGAGAAGGAGTACAGTATGCGGTAGTCATAGGCAGTAGTCTGAGCCGCGGTAAAAGAGGCCGTCAATATGGCGGCAATGCAAAGTGCTTACGTCATGACGACCAAGCCCTATTTAGTATTTTATAATTATTCAGTTGATCATTGTTATTGAGAGCTATCACAAAATGTGGCCATAGCTGTAAAGGCCATAAGAACGGTAAACAGTTTGTTGCATAATTGTATTAATTAACAATAATATAACATTTAATGTTGGTTATTAACAAAGATTTAATATCTGCCTCATAATTTATATTATTAAAGCAAAGGAAAACACATTATCCTTGAAGTAAAACAGCACCTCCTAAACTCACTATTATGTAGGGATAATAATAATAAAAATAATAATAATTATTATTATTATTATTATTACTTTTTTATCCAATTCATGTTTTGATGGGTGGAGAAGGTAGAACATTGTTGTTTCCATCATCTAAGGATTGGACCTTCCTGTCCTCTTCTGGACCTCCCTATCCCCCCTTGGACCTTCCTGCCCCCCTCTGGATCTTATTGTCCCCCTTTGGACCTCCCTATCCTGATCTTGACCTTCTGTCCCCCTTGGACCTTCCTGTCCCCCTCTGAACCTTCCTGTTGCACTCTGGACCTTCTGTCCCCCTCTGGACCTCCCTATCCCCCCTTGGACCTTCCTGTCCCCCTCTGAACCTTCCTGTCCTCCTCTGGAACTTCTGTCCCCCCTGGACCTTCCTGTCATGCTACTGAGCTTTCTTTTCTCATATGGACCCTCCTGTATCCCCCTGGACCTTCCTATCCTCCTCTAGAACTCCCTATCCTCCTCTGGAACTCCCTCTCCCCCTCTGGGCCTTCCTATCCTCCTCTAGAACTCCCTATCCTCCTCTGGAACTTCCTCTCCCCCTCTGGGCCTTCCTATCCTCCTCTAGAACTCCCTATCCTCCTCTGGAACTTCCTCTCCCCCTCTGGACCTTCCTATCCTCCTCTGGACCTTCTTGTTCCCCCTTGGACCTTCATGTCGCCCTCTGAACCTTCCTGTCTTCCTCTGGACCTTCCTGTCCTCCTACTGAGCTTCCTGTCCCCCTCTGGACCTTCCTGTAGCCCTCTGGACTATCCTGTCGCCCTCTAGACCTTCTTATCCCGCTCTGAACCTTCCTGTCCTCCTCTGGACCTTCTGTCCCCCTCTGGACCTTCCTGTCCTTGTCTGGACCTTCCTGTCCTCTTCTGGACCTTTTTGTATTTTTCTGGACCTTCCTGTCATCCTTTCGACCTTCCTATCCCCCTTTGGACCTTCCTATCCTCTTCTGGACCTTTTTGTATTTTTCTGGACCTTCCTATCCCCCTTTGGACCTTCCTATCCTCATCTGGACCTTCTGTCCCCCTTTGGACCTTCCTAGCCCCCTTTGGACCTTTCTGTCCCCCTCTGGACCTTCCTGTCGCCCTCTGGACCTTCTTGTCCCCCTCTGAACCTTCTTGTCATCCTCTGAACCTTCTGTCCTCCTCTGAACCTTCCTGTTCCCCTCTAGACCTTCTGTCCCCCTTTGGACCTTCCTGTCACCCTCTGGACCTTCTTATCCTCCTCTGAACCTTCCTGTCCCCCTCTGGACCTTCTGTCCCCCTTTGGACCTTCCTAGCCCCCCTTGAACCTTCCTGTCCCTCTCTGGACCTTCTTGTCCTCCTCTGAACCTTCCTGTCCTCCTATGGACCTTCTGTCCCCCTCTGGACCTTCCTGTCCTTGTCTGGACCTTCCTGTCCTCTTCTGGACCTTTTTGTATTTTTCTGGACCTTCCTGTCATCCTTTCGACCTTCCTATCCCCCTTTGGACCTTCCTATCCTCATCTGGACCTTCTGTCCCCCTTTGGACCTTCCTAGCCCCCTTTGGACCTTTCTGTCCCCCTCTGGACCTTCCTGTCGCCCTCTGGACCTTCTTGTCCCCCTCTGAACCTTCTTGTCATCCTCTGAACCTTCTGTCCTCCTCTGAACCTTCCTGTTCCCCTCTAGACCTTCTGTCCCCCTTTGGACCTTCCTGTCACCCTCTGGACCTTCTTATCCTCCTCTGAACCTTCCTGTCCCCCTCTGGACCTTCTGTCCCCCTTTGGACCTTCCTAGCCCCCCTTGAACCTTCCTGTCCCTCTCTGGACCTTCTTGTCCTCCTCTGAACCTTCCTGTCCTCCTATGGACCTTCTGTTCCCCTTTGGACCTTCCTGTCCCCCTATGGACCTTCTGTTCCCCTTTGGACCTTCCTGTCCTCCTGTGGACCTTCTTGTCCTCTGACTGTTTTTCCCTCTGTCGCACCAGCATGAAGGTGACATTTAGGAGGCTGTCCAATGGATGGACAAGGTCCAGTCTTTGGACACAGCTTACCTCTTCATCAACTCCAATTGTGCCAAGTACATGCTGAAGCCTCATCAATGAGACTGAGGAGATGTGGTCCAAGTTTACCTGGCTAATCTTCTGCTGATGTTTTTCATCATTACTGCAGACCAGAAAAGAAGAAAGTTTACATAGAAATATCTCAATAGATCAGACACTATGAGCCGCACCGGATCTAGAATTTACTTCAGTATCTGCAAATCTGCTTGGTGCTTCTCTGGTACTCTAAACAAACCCTATACCATCGACTGGTACCACCTCTATGGACAGGTACCGCCATTGTAGACTGGTACCACCTCTATGGACGGGTACCACCTCTACTGACCGTGTAGAAACCTGCGTTTTTCTTGGACGCAGCATGCCACCATGTTTGATGAGCTCTGCTGATATCTGTCTGCTTCCTGTTGATGGTTTGTCTCTGACGGGACCTCTTCCTCTGTCATGTCTGCTCTTTCATGTCTGTCTCCCCCCCAGGGAAAACCCACTGCGGATGCTCCAGTCCATAAAGGGGGCCTTGGCCATCCAGCGCTCCGCCTCATTGCTGCATCAGTATTTGGTCCGGTTCTTCAAAAAGGTTGAGATCAGAGGCTTGTATCAGTGCCTTTGGATGGACCAATGGAGGTCCCACTGCTCCCACTGTGGGGAGTTCTGACCTGGCTGTGGCAGTGTGGACCGCGTTGAAGAGGAAATCTGTAGGCTGTTTGGAGACAGCAACCCTCAGAGCTTCAACAAGAACTTCCTGAGCCAGAACTGCAACTGCACCCCCCTGCGCCTGGCCTGCACATCGCTGGACAGTATCCCTTCCTCTCAGATCCGGGGCCTCGCGGGAAGGTGTAAGCTGTGCGTTTTGGTAGCTGCTAAGATAATGGTGTACCTGGAGCCTTCTTTTTAGAAGATGGCCTGTGAGATCACCACTCTGCTGGACAAGTCCCTGACAGGGGGAAATGTCCAGGTCTGACACGCCGCCATTGTCTTCCACACCTCCTCTCTCTCAGCTGTTCTCACCCTGCATTCATCACACAGGTCTGCTCAGAGGTTCTGGACGTGCTGAGAAGAGGGCAGCTTGGTCAGCAGAAGGAGGTTGAGGCATACCGTGCTTCCTGCCACAGTGTCTTCCCCTACTGCCTGGCCTTCATGCCTGCTTGCTGCCATGGCAACAGCACCCCGGTGGGCAGCAACGGTAACCTGTTGGAAGGGAAGCACCACAACCTTGGGCCATGAGATGTGAGGAGGAGCAGGAGGATGATGATGATCCACTGAACCACTGGACCAGAACAACCAGAGCCTGTCTACAGGAAGGAACAACCCAACTTTGGAGGCAAAGGATTGTGGGAAGAGAACTGTTTGGCTGGTTCTGTCCGTGGTTCTGGTTTTTCATGCTTTTTACCTTGTTAATGTTATTTATATCAACTGTGAGAGTATATTTTTCCTTAGCCTATTTGTGAGTTAAAATGTTTAAAGTGTGTCTTTTCTCTGCCTAAGTAGGGGTGATTTTTTAGAAGCCTTGTTCCAGTCTCTGCTGGAATGCAGGAAGTTGAAGCAGGGGTGCTAACCCTAAACCCCCTCTACTCTAGGCAAGGATAAACACGTGCTTACTGTGTTCGAGGTTCTCACATCCTCCTCCTGGTGTGAACAGAAAACAGTTATCTGAGATGTTTATCTGGCTAAATGTATGTCTTTGATGAATTGAGTTGTTTTCCTTCTTTTGTTCAAGTATGTGAGAAAGATCTTTTGTGCAGGGGGTGTGTCTTAGTTTCATGGGAGAGAGAGTGTTGGTATAAATTCATGTACTTAGGATGGTTAAGTCGGAGAGAGCTCAATCTCCCTCTCCATCCAAAGGACGATAAATAAAATAGAAAATTATCTTGCAACAAAATGCTTCCAGACTCAGTTTCTTAACTTCACTGGTGGTGGTGGATCGGTGGGTGGGGGGTGGTGGTAGGGGGGAGAAGGTGCTCACCTTTCAGAACCACATGGAGCCTGCAGCTTCACTTCATCTCAGCAGAACCTCACCTGGAGGCTCTGGATTCTCTGAGATGTTCTGTGCAGCAGGACACGTGTTTGTAACAGAGCAGAAAACCAGAACATCATCCACCCTCCTGACCCGGGGTTCCACCAGAACCAAAAAAAACAGCTCTGTTTCATTTCTAAAGCTCCTGAAAATGTTGGACCTGTTCCACCAGAACCAGAGCAAAGTTCCGGGTGGGTCCAGATGGCTGCAGATTGAAGAAATTATGTCAGACAGCAAAGCAGAGCTGGAGAGGATTTATTGACGAAAATTGTTTAGATCAGGGTTTCCTAACCCTGGTCCTCAGGGCCCACTCCATGTCTTAGGTGTTTCCCTGCTTCCACACACCTGACCTGAATGAAAAGGTAATTAACATTCTTTGCAACATTTGAGGAAATGCAATCATTTGAATCAGAGACACATTTAAAACATGAAGCACGGTGGACTCTGAGGACCAGGGTTAACAGGCCTGGTTTCAATTAAGACCCATTTGCTTGGTTCTGATCTCCCAGCGTTCCGATGAGCAGGAATGGAAGCTCAGAACCAGTCCAACCGCTGAGCTTCAGGCATTAGAACTGGCCTGATTCTAGAACATAACTCCTTCCTGGGTTTTAGCTGGTTCTGGACCCCAAGAACAGAACCTGTTCTTCTGTGGTGCTGGAAGGTTTGGTGGAAGGAGAACCTGGTCCTGCTCTCTCCTCACAGCCTGGCGCGCCATCGGCCTTCCTCCTCCTCTTCCTCCCTCCTGCTGTGGGAGCGCAGGAAGGTGTGGTCCAGGTTCAAGTATGAGGTGAGGAACTCTGGGAAGTGTCTCTTCAGAACCACCTCCAGGAACATGTCTGCTGCTGTGTGGAGGTTCTGTTCCATCCTGCAGCAAATCAACCAGTACATTCAGGAACCCTTTAGTTCCACTAAGGTTGTTCCGGGTCATCTAGCAGAACCACACACGCCTGATTGGGTCAACAGCACTGATAGTTGAAGCTGCTCACCTTTCAGAACCAGCCAGTGGACCAAGTTCAGCGCTGAGCTCCTTGGTGAGTCGGGTCACCAGCTGCCGGCTCACCACCCTGCCGTCTTCCTCCAGCCGGGCCTGGTGACGGATCCACTGCCACACCTGACAGAACATGAAGCAGTTGGTTAAACCGGGCCATGCAGAATATATATTATTATTATATAATATATATATTCACCTAACCCGCTTTGGTTTTATTCAGAACCTGTCAGTTAATCTCTTCTTGCCTTTGAACCAGGATCATAAATGTTTCACCCTTGAAAGGTTCCACATCCGTGCAGCAGATTTTTTATCTGGGTTCTGGTTCTTTTGAAAACATAGGACCCTCATAAAAAGTTCTAAATCATTCCAGAAAGGGATTCTATAGATCTATGTCACATAGAATCAAAACTCGCCCGCGTTGATTCTGATTATGAAGATAACTCTGGGGTCCAATGGAAGCCCAGGTCGCTACGATGGCATCGTTGGTTCTGGAGGGACTCATCTCCCTCTGGACAACCATAGATCCTCCATAGGGTTCTGATCAGGCCCTTTTGCTGGCTAATCAAGCCCAGCACCATCTTTAATGAGCAGCATTCGGCACCTGTGGCAGTGTGGGTCGGTACCAAGTCCTGCTGAAACCAACATCTCAATGAAGCTTAGCATGGAGTCGCTGCTCAAACCACAACCGTACGGGGGTGTACTGGTTCTACTGCCCCCATGATCACAGAGGCCAGGACAAAAAAATCCTGGGTGACGGGTCAGACATGGAGCCGTCAAGAAACCTTTAACATGTCTCCTGGTACGGTGGAGCATAGCCTGGGGTTGAGTTTGTTCACCTAGTGGTCAGGTTCCTCCTCATGGGACCTGGCCGGGCTGAGAACCCAGTGGTTCCACCACCTGCAGAGGAACCATGAGGGACCGGTACAGAGAGCAGACAAAGGTGACCTGATCCAGGGACACCTTAACTGGCTCTGAAAATGTGGACTGTCCCCTGGCTGGGTGGAGGAGCCTGTGGCTAAGCGGGAGGTGGAGCAGTACCGGCTAGAGACCGAGCTCAGCTCTGCAACCCAGCTCCTCGTTTCTACTCTTGAGAGTCCCTTGGCCTGCGCTGGGGTGGGGTGGGTTTGCTCAGCCGCATTCTGTCAGAGTTTACCCTGGTGGACGAGAGGGTTGCACTCTTTGTCTTCAGGTGGGGGGTAGATCTCTATGTTGTTTTGGGGGCATGTGCCGAACAGCAGGACGGAGTGCCAGGCCTTGTTGGTGTCCTGGGGGAGGGGGGTTGGATAGCCCCCTCCCTGGGGTTCATTCTGCTGGGGGACTTCAACTTCCATGTGGGAAACCAGAGTGACATCTGGAGGGGCATTATCAGGAGGAACGGACCCCCAGCTCTGAAACCCTGTGGTGTTTCTTCTGTTCATAATGACAACCATGTTCAGGCATATGGATGTCCATTGATGCAAAAGGACATCCTAGGCCGCATGCTAGCTGCTTATCTTGGACACTGGTGAAGAAAAGGGCGGAGCTGTCCACCGACCACCACCTGGTGGTGAGTTTGATGCAGTGGAAGAGCAGGAAACCGGAAGGACTCGGCCGAACCAAACGGCACCTCGTCCAGCTTCAGCCAAGGCTGAGGTGAAGGAAGTCTGGGAGTCTCTGCTGCCCCCCCCCCGATTCAGTCCTGGTGGAGGATGATGAGCATCAGGTTCTGGTTGAGGCTGCGTTGAATGTGAACTCCAGGGAACCCGGTGGACCAGGACCAGAACATGGCACCAAAGATCAGTGAGGAACTACAGCAGACTTGAAGAACAATAAATTCTGGACGCTGGACCTTAATCCAATGGACTAAATCAGAGGTCTGAGACCTGGGGTGATGCAGTAGTGGGGGTGCTGTAGCAGCTGATGACTCTTTATTGATAATATATGGCTGATTGTTGATTTGTACAGTTCAGTGTTTTTAATTTGAACAGCTTTATGGCCATCATCACATTAGAGATCTTTTTTTCATTAGAAGTAAAAGTGTAATGTTCTTAGACACCGAATGCTTCAAACACTTCTATGGTTAATGGATCTATAAAATGTGGGTTTCACTTTCTGGAATGAGGGACAAAATGTCCTGCAAGTCCTTTTCTTTGAGACTTAAAGTTCTGCTTTGGGTTGGTGAAAAACCAACATCCCACCGAGTGTGAATGTAAACCAGGTTCTGTTTGCCTTAGATGTTTCTAGTCCGCCGTGGTTTACAGGATCAGGAATGTTTCTCAGACCTACCTGGGATCTTGAGATCTCTGCTGTGGCTGAATCCTCCACCTGCCCTCTGTAGAAAAAATGGCCTCTCCCTGGAACACAGCATGGAGTTTAACCATCATCGGCCAAAATTTTTATTCATTATATCTCAAAAAGTAAAAGAAGCACAAATGTTGGTTTTAACAGCACAAATCAGCACAAACGAAGCACTAAAAAAGGAGACCACTTTGGTTCAAATCGGAGTTTATTGGGGAGATGGTGACCTCTGGATAACCTAAAAAAATTATCTTTAATATCTCTTAAACAAAAGTAGCACAAACAATATTTTTTTCTGTACAAATCTGCACTAATGTAGCACTAACCATTCAGTCTATTTGCAGAGTTTTTTTGACGTGGGTGGGGTGTCAGCTTCACGCAGCTCACAGATTCTGACTGTCTGTATGGGGAAGACGGCATCAATGAAATGTGTCCTCTTCACAGAAGAGAGGAGACATAAGCCAGGCTTACACTGTACGATATTTTGCACGCAGCTACAGCTCACTCTGTACGATGAAGCTGCAGGGTTTAAAGGTTCCCAGCTCAACATGTTTGTTCTCATGCTGTGCGACCCGACGCTCAGTTGCAATCTCCTATGAAGGTAGATTTGTTTCTTTATCATTCAATCAAAAAAAGTTGCTTCAATCAAAAAATAAATTTTCAATAAAAAAAAAAAAAACTTCAATCAACAAAAAAACTTCTAAATTAAAGAAAAAAGTAGTTGAATGCAAAAATAAATTCGAGACTCAAAAAACTACATTTGAACACTGCTTTTCTTTGATTGGAAATGATTTATTTGATAGAAGTGCAGTCTTTTTTATTCAAAGCAACCTTTTTTAATTGAAGTAACATTGTTTTTTGATTGGACCATATAATGGGTAGGACATTTGTGTCTATTATTCAATCAAAAAAAAAGGTTGCTTCAAACAAACAAACAGAATCAGTAAAAAAGTAACTTCAGTGAAAAGATAAACGTTTTCAATCATAGAAAATAGTTTTTGATGCAAATAAAATATTTGAGACTCAAAAAATTGCATTTGAACACTTTTTTTTAATTGTTGAAAATGTTTGGCCCATACATGGGTAGGACATTTGTGTCTTAATCATTCCATTCCCAAAAAGTTGTTTCCAAAAAAAATTCATTCAATGAATGCTCACACTGTACGTCTAAAACCCAGGTGGGACTCAGCTACGCAGTGAGATGGCGCTACTCGGACTCGACTATCAAGAAGCCAAATGAGTAGAAGCATAGAAATAGAAGTATGAAACTGAAGCTCACTAGAGTGAAGCGCGCTGCCTTGGCAAAAACGTATTTGGACAAAGACATGGCTGAGCAAACATGGGTAC
This sequence comes from Cyprinodon diabolis, assembly GCA_030533445.1. Taxonomy (NCBI): domain Eukaryota; kingdom Metazoa; phylum Chordata; class Actinopteri; order Cyprinodontiformes; family Cyprinodontidae; genus Cyprinodon; species Cyprinodon diabolis. The sequence goes on along the minus strand of CM060084.1, from coordinate 48,580,848 downwards.
TACGGTCTGTCAATTTGACAGAAAGAACTGCATTTTACTCATTGCACCCCCCCCCCATGATGCTGGGTTTTCATCTGAGAGGAAGAAGAAGAAGAATCCTTGTTTGCCCACTGAGCAATTTGCCCACGACCACCTTACGACGGTCGACTGAATTTCAACCATGTTTGATTTTCTCCTGACCTTACGATTCCTGATGGGGAGGTGGTCGTTAGAGGCTGATTGACCCTCGTTACCCCCTGTTCACCTTAAGCAGGCCCAGATCCAGTAATGACCTTGAGGTGGAGTTCAATATCTATAAACCAGGGGGGCTTTGGGGGCCGGAATAGCAAAGAAAGAAAGCCAGCTGGTGACTTGGTATTAAAAAGGCTTCAAAACTTGTATTCTGTTTCCGAAAGCTACATGGCAAGAATGAGCTGGACTACTGAACTGGATCTTGCTGCTATAGCTACAGCCATAGCTACCGTTCTGAATGTGTGAATGCAGTGTTTAAACACGGCTGTTGCTTTGCAGGTTGTCTGAACAATAGTTATTCATTCATCTAGGTGTGTTTTACACACTTTTAATAAATTATAGGACCCCAACCCTTCAGAAGTCCATGACGTTTTTCTCTAGTTCCTGGAGATCAGCCAGATCTGCCGGAACCCTCACCACCATCTGGTATGATCCTGAAGACCCAGAACAAGAGCTACAGCCCTGCAGGCCTCACCGCCTCTGCTAGGGTCAAGGTTTACGATTCAACAGGAAGGAGGAAGAAAGATGGCCTTAAATGGGAGAGTTCAGCCCAACAGCAGATTTAAAGGACAGAAAGCCCCCTCTAGAACTTTGATTTCAAAAAGGCGCCTAGCACCAAATCTAGCGACTTTTTCCAGTACTGGAGACTTTGGAGACAACATCTAAAAGCAGCGAACTCTGCTCTCCAGAGCAAGTAGATTGGTAACCCCGCCTCCTGCTCTCCTCTATCTTGTCTGCTGTCATGATTCATGCAGCTATTATTTCATCCAAATGAAAAATGGAGAACAGAGAAGCAGATCATGGCTTGTCTACAGTGAAAAGAAGGACTGGGTTATCAGCCCCCCCGCAAGAACTCACCTGCCAGCCATGCGTTAATGAAGAGCACGCCCACTGCGATGTTATACCTCAGTCCATGAAGGGTGACTCCTCCCTGAGAAAAAAAGCAGAGCTGAGTCAGTCAGACGCTGTGTAGCTGCATGGTGCTCGGACGGAGCTCACTGACCGCGGGCATGGACAGCAGATCCTCAGGAGTCACAGCCACGTCTCCTCGGAGCTGGTCCAGCTGGTTGCAACCCTTGCTGTGAAGCTTAAAGAGCTAGAAGAGAAGAACCATCAGCGCTGTCCTTCGATCACAGGCAGGGTTATTGTGATGCTATAACCTGAAGCCTCAGTTTCCATGGAAACCCATCCATCAGAACGAGCCCGTAAGAGACGCTCTATCCGGTAGGGGAACTTACTTTCTGCATAGGTTCGATCAAATCCATGTCGTACACCATGAAGCCGTCAACGCCTGCTTTGATTTCTAACAGCTTCAGTCTAGAAGGCCAAAAAAGAGGAAGTTTATTACTGGCTCAGAAAGACCAGAGGACTTTACCCCAAAGAACAGCAGAGTTTTCACTCCTAGGCGTGACTTTCACAAACGAGGGGTGAGACGAATCCATCATCTCATGCGTACCAGCTGGGGATCACCAACCAGGTGTTTATGGCTGCGTCCGGATGTCCGCCCTAACCCCTAAATCCCTCCATCGCTACATAGAGCGGGGACACTATGGTGGACTTTATAGTGAACTTTGTTAACTGACCGTTCAGACTGATGATCACTACTTTTCGATCGCCTTTGGACACATTACTTTGCCCCCCCACACGTTGCCTGCGCCATCTTTGTTATTTGTCGCCGCTGTCACAAAAAATCCCATGACCCATTGCGAGGAGAGCTCTCCTCGCAATGCATTCTGTGATATATCTGCTCGTCTAGTGACCATGTATGACTACTTTTCAAGGTGCATTGACCACTACTTTTTCATTCACTAGACATTTGGACTCTCAATATGGCGTAACCACTGTATAGTGCCCTATGTAGGGATTAGGGCGGACATTGGGACATAGCTGCCATTTCTGTTGGAACCGGATGTTGGGTAGGTTTTTTTTTTACCATTAATAAAAGGATCAGTGATGTCCTGATATGATAATCATATTAATAGCGGAAATAAAAATCATCATCCCAAAAACAAACATCAGAATACATCAATGAGCATCTAGAATATAAAAGCACGCTGCTGGTGAAGATTCTCAGTCATCTAGGTCATAGTCATTCCCAAAAAAAAAAAATAAAAACAATCCATTGGACTTTGTTTCCACATTTGAAGACGTTTCTCTTCCATCCAGGAAGCTTTTTCAATTCAAAATGTCAGAAATAGCGTTGAGTTCCAGGTTTTATCCAGCAGCCCAACAAAGCCTTGTTTCAGTTTAGAAAACATGCGAATAGAAACAGATGAACGGGTCCACCCCTTTGGAATGGGGGTCGATGGGAAAGAAGGAGAAGAGAGAAAGAGAGCAGAGAAAGTGTGGACTGCTGGAAGAACTGCGGTGAACTGGTGAAAGAAAAGTGAAATGGTGCTCAAAGATGACCCTGAACATTTAGAGGATGTTTGGCTCAACCTGCTGCTGTGAAGCAGGATTCTCCACCATGAACAGAATCAGAAATAAATCTGGATCCAGGCTCAGAATGAGCACCTTGATATGTGCTTGAGAATGGCTTAGTCTCCATTCAAACCCAGGTTTAAACCCAGGTTTAAAGCCTTGCAGGGCAGCATAAAGCCCACTGCCAACATTAAGACAGAAAAAAGAAAGAAAAGAACAAACGCTCAGTTCAGGTGTTTTATGAAAACAAAGGTGAGTCAGGATATTGTCTATAAACCAAACTGAACGATTATTGTTCTCTACTTAAAAAAAGCACTTTTTAGATTTTAAAATGTAAAAAAAATTTCTATTTTTTCTTTTTTATTATTCAATGTACATCATGGATGCATAAACACCTAATTTTACTTCAGTGTTAAATTCTGTTTAAAGTAGCAGATTATAATTAAAAATGTCTCCGGACCTTTACTGGTTGATGATTTTCTTTATTTGGACCCTGATGATTTTTAATTGGTTACCCCTGATCTATTGGTTTCTGGCGAGTCCATTTTTGGGAGTTTGTGAATTCCCAAATATCACGACATTCATCGATCTTGCAAGGTAACCTTTAGAGCGTTTGGTACAGACCATATTTAATATTGGGCATATATTTAAAAAGTTCTTTACTTCAAACATTAAAGACTAGCTTTAGCCGCTGCTGCCAGGAGTATCTAATAACTGCAGTAACCAAGCTATGTGCCTTTAGAACTGTCTCACTGTTGGATCACAGTTTTTATCTCATCTGCAGGCTGCAAGTGTCTCTGGTTCACTTAATACATCTAACCGTGAACTATTACCTGTTACTTTAGGCTTTGTTTCTATGCCCCTGTGAAAAAACCGTGTCTGTTAGACATTATGAGGCCTTTTCTGCTGTGCTCGGCGCTCCCTGATCTTAGGGTTTTTTACCTTTCCACGGAGGCCAGCACCCTGCGGTAGGAGTCCTCCTGGTGACTGGGAGGCAGCAGCAGGGCGGCCATGCCTCCTGTGGCCAGCGCTCCACGTCGGTGACACGTCTGGACCAGCAGGTCCATGTAGCTGCGCAGAAAACGCTTCTCCATGTTGACGTACTTGCTGCGGTCTGGCAGCAGGAAGTCCTGACGGTGACCTGGAAGAGGTGGCATCTGTAGAGCAGTGGCTCCTTCTAAAAGCCTGGTCTGCCGAAGCAGCGGGAACCGCGTCTATCTCACCAAACTTATTGACAAAGGAGGCAGAGTAGTCCCAGATGCCACAGTTGAGCCCTGCTGAGTGTTCCCGCAACTCGTAGAGGATCTCCTCCATTTCAAATGTTGCCAAGACGTTTTCTATCAGCACCGTTGCCTTTATGCAGCCCAGCGGGAGGCCAAGCTGCACACAGAGAACATCTCATTCACCCACATCTCTCCACACCTCAAAGGAACCAAATAACTTTCCTGTGGGACTCCTAATCCAGATCATTTGGATATCAACCTTCTGATGTGCCACTAAATGCTCAGCCAGGTCTGTTCGCACTGCGGAAGAAAAGGCTGAATGTTTCCTGGTGGGGTCACCTTTTACAGTTGCCTTTTCTGTTATGGTTTCTGCACTGATTCTGGCCTGATCACCCAGTCCATACACCTGCTCTGCTCCACCCGCCTGCAATCAGCTCTGACTGGAGTCACCTGTTTCCAGCACGTTAAAATACCCATCAGATCAGTCCTCTGTGCCAGATTATCTCGAGCCAACCCGCTACGAACAGTCCAGCATCTAAAGAGTACCTGCCCGCCTATCTGTTTCTGACCCGATCTGCCTCCTGACTCCGAGCCTACCTGACCCCTGTTTGATTCTGCCTGCCTGCTCCCCTCTCTCTGGATCTCTGACTCTGAAAAGCTCCGCTAAACTGCCTGTCTCTCCGTCCTGGATAAAACTGGTAAACCTCCCTCAATCTACCCGCCTGTCTTCCTGTAGCCTGTTTGCCCACACAGATCCAGCCCCGCTTTCAGATTAACCCTTTCAATAAACCCATCAAAACGTCACTAACCTGTCTGGGTTTATTTGGATCCAGTCTCTGTCTCCTTACACTTTTCTATCTATGCTTCTTTTTCTACGTCTGCTTCTGTCTCCTTGAACCCCAGTCGGCCTCGGCAGATGGCCACTCACACTGAGCCTGGTTCTGCTGGAGGTTTCTTCCTGTTCAAAGGGAGTTTTTCCTCTCCACTGTCGCTGTTGTGAAATATTGCAATGAGTCGATGCAATCAGCTGGTTTTCCTTAGATAGAAAACTTTGAATCAATCTGACTGGATGATCTGGTGAACTTTAGAGTGCCTTGTGGTGACATGTGTTGTGATTTGGCAGATAGAAATAAACTGAATAGAATTAAAAAGTGTCCACAGATTTCTAATGCTTGAGTCCTTGATGTTACAGCTATGATCCATCCACTCCTCCAGACAGGAATTTATTATGTATATGATCTAATTTATATGATCTAATTTTAAAAACAACACGGTTCTGATTTGAACCTTTAACCTGATGGCGAGCAGGAATCATTATTTTAACTGAAAACAAAGAGAGATCACTGCAGTCTGACCTTCTGCTGCGTCCAGATGAAGATGTTGTTCCATAGCCTGGCCTCCATCAGGCTCTCCACCTGCAAATGAAGGCAAAGCTAAAACATTTCAGTAATCCATCCAGTTTTAAAAAGGAAAATCTGCTCAGCTGCAGCCAGGGGCAGATTTAGGAAATGTGGGGCCCTAGGCAAAGACAGGCAGGGGGCCCTCTGAATGGAGAAGACATAAAACAGACCCATTATCCAAATGTTAATAGAATAGACATCCATTATCTGTTCTAGGTTGTGTCCCTCTCTTCTTGTCCCTTTTCTTCTTGTTTTCCTCTCTATGTTTTGTACTCAGCTGACTTTTCATGCTGTCTCTAAAGGAATGAAAGATTTTTTCCAAGCACTAAGCTCACTTAGCTGATTGCTCCTTCCTGTGTTTCCAAAAAGGCCAAAGTAAATAACCCAGTCCTTCTATTCACTGTAGACAAGCCATGATCTGCTTCTCTGTTCTCCATTTTTCATTTGGATGAAATAACAGCTGCATGAATCATGACAGCAGACAACATAGAGGAGAGCAGGAGGCGGGGTTACCAATCTACTTGCTCTGGAGAGCAGAGTTCGCTGCTTTTAGATGTTGTCTCCAAAGTCTCCAGTAGCAGAAAAAAGTCTCTAGATTTGGCGCTAGGAGCTTTTTAGAAATCAAAGTGCTAGAGGGGTCTGAAAAGTGGCTTAATATAGCGACTAAAGCGCTAAGTTAGCAACACTGCTCTTTGCATGGTTTGTTTTCAAATGGTTTGCTGCTGTCTGTTTGGACCTTTCTGAACATGTGCAGCAAATGGACTGATCCAATATGGTGGACACTGAAGGGGGGGGGGGGGCTGAGACACACTTAATATTATCAGCGTTCTGATGGCATTTTAGCCAAAGGATTTTTATCAAAACATAATTAATGTGCAGAAATAAGGAATAGTTGTATTAATCATACATGGAAACAGAGTTTTTTGGCCCCCCCAGGAACTTGGGGCCCTAGGCAATGGCCTAGTATTGCCTAATGGTAAATCTCTCCCTGAGTGGCACCACTATACCCTCTGACTACCAACAGTGGGCAAAGCGGGTAAAGTGTCTTACACTTATGCAGCTATGAAAAAGACAGAGCAGGGGCTTAAACTAGCAGCCCACGGGTTACAGAACAAGCCCCCACCTTCTGAGCTGCCGCTCCCCCAGCCAAAGAAACTGGGAAGCTGAAGTAAAACCCAGTTGGGCAGCTCTAGAAACCTATCTGTGAACCATACGTGTGTTTGGGTTTACCTTGGACAGGTAGAAAAATGGTCCACTCTGGTTTTCCAGCAGTGTCCTTCCACAGTGATACATGAGGAGTCCAAAGTCAAAGAGAGGACCAGGAGCCTCCTTTCCCTCCACCTGAGGGTTTTAGCAAACATTAGCATACTAAACACATTGAAGACCTTTAAATCCCTTAGCCTCAATGACCCCCTATGATTGATCATCAGCACCTTTTAGTGCAATAATGTACAATAAAGTGGCCTTAAAAAGGTAAAAGCAGAGTGTCCATGTTACCATCATGTGGTGCTCCACCATGTTCCAGGCCCGGGGACGCAGCATCAGCACCGGAGCCTGGGAAATGTGAGGGATATCTGATCCCCCCAACAGAAATCATAAGAACATCAGTACTCATGATACTCCCCTAAATATTCTTAAGCAGTGCAAAGTCAGCTGAAAAATAGCCCAAGTAGAAGGTCCGACACTCACCGGGGAGCCGGTTGCTCACTGCCAGAAGGACGTTGTGAAGACCTTTGATCTGGTTGTGGAAAGTTGGACAGTTCCCATCATCAAAGTCAACCTGAGAGGAAGGAAAAGAAGAGCTGATAGTTGAAGCTTTAAACAATGGAATGACTGGAGGTCTGAATAAAAACTCAGAACCAATTAGTAAATCAGGAGATATCCCTGCATGTGGGGGGGTGTGAAGAACATAACAAGACCCTGACAGGGAGCAGTGAAATGCAGAGGGAAAATCCAATGTGAGATCAATAAAGTTCAATTATCAAGTGGGAATGCTTATGCATTCCCACTTATCAAGTGACATCTTGACATTTCCACATATGATTTCAAAATTTTGATACTTATTCAATAACATCTTCCTCAACATTTTACTTCCCATCCTTAAACTACTAATTTTTCCTTCAACCAGATAAGATTCAAGTTTTTCTTTGTAATTTCTTTTTTGATTCAGCTAATTTAATATTTTTCAGCCTATGCTGTGAACTTTGGCTTCATTCTGCTCTCTTTCTGGACAGGAATTAAGCTTTTCTGTTTGCTGCTAATTCATAACACGCCTGACATGTTTCTGGGCAGTATGTGCCCCCCTTGAAAATGTCTTTATACATTTTTCAAGAAACTTGGGAATCATTATATTAAGACCCTTCTAGCGTCCACATTCAAGACATTTTTTGATATCATGTATGGTTTGGCTGTGAAGCTTTTAAGATGAGTCTGTTTCTGCCATTTTACTGCCAGATGATTCTACCCTACAAAATCTTCAGATGATTCAATTGTTTTCTGCAGTTTGAAGTTTCTGATTACTTCCTTTCACATTTTCATATGTTCCTCAGCTAATTTGTGCTTCTTTTCCTTCTCGCAGTTTCTTACGCTAATTTTTATTATTTCGTTCAGCAAAAAAAGCATTCCCACTTTGCTGTTTCTGCGAAACAGCTTTTTCTAGTTATTATTATTATTATTATTATTATTATTATTATTATTATTATTATTATTATTATTATTCTAATAATAGAAGCTGAAAACCCGGTTTTCAATGATCTGAATATTACAGCTTTTAACTCTTCAACCAAATGCTGACAGTGATCAGATTGCCTTTTTAATCCATCGATCTGTTCGACTGTCGATCAGGTTGGACTTTGATCCGACTGGGTGTTGTTTAGGTTGTAGAGTGGTCTGGTTGAACTGTGATCAGGTGAATCAGTCATGCTTTTGAACGGCAATCCCAGAAATATTTCTAGGTGACTTCAGTAAAATCCTACTAAGAGATATCAGAGATAAAAGGGCGTAAACACGAAGCCACACCTGACTTTCCAGGTATGTTTCATGAATAAAATGAAAATCATGCCTCATTTTGGCACCTTTCTTTTTTAACCTGGCAAACACTTATATTACAGAGCAGTGGAATTGTGGGTAATCATGTGACAGAACGTGGAGACCTTCCAGGCACTGTTTTATTTTTTTTTATCCTTTCCTTTATCAAACCATATCCTCTCTAGTTGGGTAGTATTCTGTTTTCATATCCAACATACAGAAATTATGATAGAACAGCCAATTATCTAAAAAAGAAAGCAAATATAAAGAAAGCAACCTGCTCTACCTGTAGCCAGGGGTGGATTTAGGAAATTTGGGGCCCTAGGCAAAGACAGGCAGGGGGCCCTCTGAGTGAGAAGACAACCCATAAAACAGACACACTTAATATTATCAGCGTTCTGATGACATTTTAGCCAAAGGATTTTTATCAAAAACATAATGTGCACAAATAAGGAATAGTTGTGTTAACCATACATGGAAACAGAGTTTTATGGGGCCCCCAGGAACTTGGGGCCCTAGACAACTGCCTAGTATTGCCTAATGGTAAATCCCGCCCTGCTTGTAGCTCAGCTGCTATTCATTCATTCATTCATTCATTCATTCAATCATGAATGTGCTTCACCTGAATGCCTTGTGCTGGAGAGCGCAGTGCTCTCAGGAAGCGACCCGTGTCGAAGGGGGCCATATCTCCAATGTCTACGTGCCTTTTCTGGAGCCTGGTTGGGACGGGGAGCACCCTCCAGTCTGGGTCCGCCCTGATGTGTGCGGTGCTTTCTAAGAAAGTTGGGAGTTCACCTGAAAGATCCAGCTGAGCTTTCCTGGACGCTCTCAAATGAAGGATCTAAAGAATAAAAGGATAAAGAGATCCTGTCCCTCATTCCTTCATTCAAAGATGTCCTTCTGAGCTGCTTTTGATAGAATCACACGGCTTAAACTGGCTGCATGTTGGAGCAGCTCTGCTAGCTGGCCTCCGATGTTTTTTGCCTTAGTTGATGAATGAAATGTGAAACTGGAGGGATTTCCACTGATACTTTTGTACCACAGCAACCCTAGTTTATTTTCCTACACCCATAAGCAGCTTGTTAACATCTCTAAACCTGAAATAACACTTCAAATACTTCAGCAAATTACAGCTGAGTTGAAACGGAGCAAAAAGAAAGAGAGGAACAAGACATTTAAAATTAATTAACTCATTTAATTATCATGGGCAATGTGAGATTTTTAGGAAACAAGATAGAAGAACTCCAAGCCCCACCAAGGACCCAGCCAGAATATCAGCAATGCAGCATTATGTGTTTTACTGAAACATGGCTGCTGGATCATATCTCAGACTCAAGCGTCCCTCCGCCAGGCTTTCTGACCATACGAGCAGAAAGAGATAAAAGAAGACTGGGAAATTCAAAGGAAGTAGGTTGGCAGTGCTTGTGAACAACAGATGGTGACACCCAGGACATGATTCTGTGAAGATTCATCACTGCAGCCAGATATTGAACTGTTGGCAGTTGGGTTTTTTTTATCCATAAAACTAGCTCAGAGAGTTCAGCATTGTTCTGTTAGTAACTGTTTATATTCCACCTTTTGCTGTTGACGGCAATGCATGTGATGTAAACAGTTCAGTTAATGCTAGGCAAGAAAAGCAACAGCCAAATGCATTTGTGGCAACAACTACTGATTTTTATCACGTCTCACTCTCTGCTACACTGCAAACATTCCAACAGTTTGTCAGCTGCTGAACCAGAGAAAACAAAATTTAGACTTATTCTATGTAAATGCCAAGGATTCCTACATCTCTGGAGTAAGACTTCCTCTTCCTCTTTTTTTGCTCAGAGTACAAGCCAAGTTATAAGAACAGCCTGCAATAAAAAGAACTGTGAGAGGATGGTCACAGGAAGCTGAAGAAGCCCTGCAAGGTTGTTCTGTGGCTAAAGACTGGAGTGTTTCACCATCCCTACCGGAACAGTGAAGTTCTTCCCAAATAATAAACCATGGATCACAATTGATCAGAAGGAACTGCTTAACAAGAAAAAACTAGTGTAGAGGAAAAAAAGGAGGCATAGAGGAAAAAAATTTAAAACAGTCCTCAGAAGAACAATATCAGAGATGTTTGGTCAGGGATAAAAAAAATCTCAAGAATAACACATTAAAGAAGAAAGTGTTATTTAATAATTCTCCATGCTTTCTATATTTACTAATTTCCCCCAGAATAAAACTTCGAGGAGCAATGATCTATTTAAAAAACCAAGATAAGTGATAAAATTGTGTTTTTCTCTGTCCTTTCATCTGCAGAAATCCTGGGATGACTCTGCAGTCATTGGGAGCATCAAAGACGGAGCAGAAGCTGAGGACAGAGAGATGGTGAAGCGCTCTGTGGCATGGTGTGGAAACAATCATCTGATCCTGAAGGTCAACAAAACAAGGAGATGATTGGAGATTTCAGAAGAAACAGGAACAAGTTGAATCCTGTCAACATCCGGTGAGAAGAAGTGGAGGAGGAGAAAAAATCCCTTGGTGTTCCCCTGGACAACAACCTGGAGACACAACTAGGAAGCCGTCTCCATGAAGGGACAGAGCAGACTGGACTTCTAGAGGAAGCTTAGGTGCTTCGGTCTTTGCATTTTGATCTCTTCTGCCATCATCTGCTGAGGTAACAGCATTAGAGCAAATGAATTAGTTCAGAAGCTAATTAAAAAAAACGACTCTGTTCTAGGAACTCCTCTGGAGATTGTTTCACAAAGATGAATCCTTCATAAAGGGAAGAACATTCTGGACAACAGTAAGCATCGTCTTCAGAAGATTTCTAAACAACAACAAAGTGTCTTCAGTCAGAGGCTGATCCAGATCAGTGAAAGACAGACCTCTACAGTAGATCCGTCCTGCCTACAGCTATCAAAACCTACATCACCTGGTTGAAAATAACCTACAAGGTATTGTAATATTTAATATCCCTTTGGGATTAAGAAAGTATTTTTGAATTTGTATTGAATTTGAATTTACCTGTTCCACCTCTGCATCAAAAGTGGAAATCAGCTCATGGAGGAAGTGGAGGGAGCCAGTGGTGAAAAGAACTGCATACTCAGCCTCTAGGCCTCTGGGAGGTGGAGACAGCTCCATGAGGATCTACTCTGCACCTGGAAGAGAGTTTGGCAACAAAATCAAATGATGAAATAATTGCAAGGCACATTCCAGATATGATGATTTGCTATGAGAATGACAGAAATATATTGAAAATAAAAATAAATGGACTGAATTCCTTCTTCCCTGACACCACCTCCAACTCTGCTGGGGGAAGCCTGAGTTTTTCTAGAGACAGCCAAGAGACATAGCTAATTGGTCCTGAGCTATCTCTATGGTTATGCTGCTATATGCTTAGACTTCTGGAGGATATAGGGACCCCTTGTCATCATTCTGCTTCATTCTATCTCTATTATCCCACTAGAATGGGAGGCAGATCTTTTAGTTCTCAGGCTCCTCTCCTGTGGAACCAACTACCAGTTTTAGTCCGTGAGGCAGACACCCTGTCTGCTTTTAAGGCTAGGCTTAAAACTTTCCTTTTTGATAAAGCTTATAGTTAGAGTGGCTCAGGTTATCCTGAGCTATCTCTACAATTACTGCTGCTATAGGCTTAGACTGCTGGAGGACATAGGGACCCCCATTTCATCATTCTGCTTCATTCTATCTCTATTCTCCCGCTCTGCAGAATCTATTAGTTCAATCTCTAACGTTTTTCCTCTCTGCCTACATATGATATGTGTTGTGAATTGGCACTATAGAAATAACTGAATTAAATAGTCCGTCCTGCATGTCCAGTGCCATCCTCTGGGCCTCTTGCTTGGACATTGGAAAAACAGATATCTGAGCCAACTCAACTCCTCAGGATGTGGAGGAAAAGTGGTTCTACTCCCACCTCGCCTGTTCTGTATGACAGAGCATCTAACTGTATCTTTATTAAGGTAGTAGCAGCCACCCTGCAAAGGAAGCTAATTTCAGCAGCTTGTATAAAGGATTTCATTCTTTAGGTCATGATCCAGATTTCCTGATCATAGGTGAGGGTAGGAATGTAGACCAACCTGCAAATTGAGAGCTTTGCCTTTTGGCTCAACTTTCTTTTCAATATAACAGACCAGTTTAGCGCCAGCATTATGGGGGTATAGGCCTTCTAGGAGAGGCTGAGAAGTGTGAAAACACAATCTGGTCCTCCTTCTTGTGAGTGGGAGCCACTTCACAGGTCTGCCAGTCCAGGGGTGATGTGACAACCAAGCGATGCTGAAGAAGCGTGTTAACCATGACAACCCAACAACATCCAGAGACCTAAATGACCCCTGATCCCGGTCCTGTCATGATTGGTTCAGGAAGACCCAATATGCAGAACACCACGGAGACGGAAACTGGAGTAAAAGTTAACAATGTTTATTGAACAATGGAACAATGAAAGAGTCAGGTACTGGTTCACTTCTGGGGATCTGGTTCACAGGTAACTTGAAGAATCCGGGTTTGGCTTTGAGAGAGGCACTGTTGGTTCCAGAGAATGTTTGATTCAGCAGAGATCAGTTTCAGCTTCAGCGTCTTGCATCTAATGATAGGACAGACCTTGGTTTTCCAGCTCTTAGTCCAAAGCAGCATGGGAAAATCCAGAGAAGGTTCTTCAGGTTTGGCTCCGAGGGCAGGCTCGACAGGTTAAGCTCATCCAGAGCTTACAGGACAAAAACAGGTTTCCTGTAGGCAGAGACAAAGGAAATTAGTTTCCAGCTAGGAGACTAGAGGCAACAAAGATTTCACAGAGGAAGTTAGGCTCAGGTGCTAGCCAAACTGGATAAACACTGCGGCGTTGATGCGAGGTCTGAGGGCTGCTTATATGGTGGAGGATCCTCCTGATGATGAGATGGGTTTCAGGTGTGTCGAAGGCTCAGCTCAGGAGGATCCACAGTGAACTCTGCTGGAGACAGGTGGTACAGCTCCAGATCCCAACAGTACCCCCCCCTCAACGACCGCCTCTTGGCGGTCCAGAAGACGTCGATGGGAGGGATCGCTCGTACTCCTCAATGAGGGATGGGTCGAGGATGTAGGAACCAGGAACCCACTGACGATCCTCCGGACCGTAGCCCTCCCAGTCGACGAGGTACTGCCAGCCACGACCTCGCCGACGGGAGTCCACGATCCGGCGGACGGTGAAAGCCGGATGTCCATCGACTTCCAGGGCGGGTGGAGGGGAGTCGGACGGAGGGCACAAAGGGCTGGAGATCACGGGCTTGATCTGAGAGACGTGGAATGTGGGATGAATTCGAAGAGTCGGAGGCAGTTGTAGTCGTACGGCAGACTGGTTTATGACCTGGGAAATCCTGTAGGGGCCAATAAATTGAGGGGAATGTCCCGAGTGGAAAGCCATACCTCCTGACCGACGGAGTAAACTGGTGCAGGGCGTCTTCTTGAGTCAGCGAAACGTTTAGTGGTCTCCATGGAACGGTTGAGGGTGGCTATGGTGTCTCTCCAGATGCGATGACTGCGGCGGATGTGGTGGTTGACTGATTTGACCGAAATCTCTCTCTCGTCTGCGGGGAAAAGTGGAGGTTGATAACCAAGACTGACCTGGAAAGGAGACTGGCCGGTGGAAGCTGACTTTAAAGAGTTGTGCGCATATTCGATCCATGGAAGGTGTTGGCTCCAATCGGAGGGATTACTAGAGGTCAGACAACGAAGGGAAGATTCGAGCTGTTGATTCATTCTCTCGGTTTGGCCGTTGGACTGTGGGTGATAACCTGAGGTGAGTGAAGATTTGCAGTTGAGGGCTGAACAAAATGCCTTCCAAACCTGAGAGATGAATTGTGGACCACGATCGGAAAGAATCTCCTGAGGGATGCCATGTAGACAGAAAACGTGTTTAATAAGGAGCTGGGCGGTCTGAAAAGCCGTAGGAAGCTTCCTGAGGGGTACAAGATGGCAGGACTTGGAAAATCGGTCAACAATGGTGAGAATTGTGGACATACCTCGAGAAATGGGAAGACCAGTAACAAAGTCGATTGCGATGTGAGACCAGGGACGAGCAGGGGCGGATTAAGAAATTTTGGCCCCCTGGGCCTGACATGGTCTTGGCCCCTCAACCCCCCGCGCGTGCGGGCGCACACACACGCACGCACTATGCAAGAAATACTGTATACTGTGAACAGACATGCACACTGTCCTGTACAGAAGAGTGCACATAGTGCACACACAATATTAGGTATACCACACAGACACTGACAAGCACAGGTTTCACACAGACACAGGGGGAGGGGATAAATGGCCTAAAAATAAACATTTTGGAAAATGATTATGCCCACTTCAGTGATGGTGCATTGGGTCATTTGAGAGAAATTATGTATTGGAAGTTGGTAGCTATCATGAAATAAACCCCCCACCCCACCCAAAAAACTAAATCGGACATGATTTTTGCCCCCTTTTCCTCCCTTCTATCATTAAAAATAAAATAATATCTTAGGAAAACACTTTGGCATAACGGCAGCTGTGCAGCAAATTGAGGCTCAAAGTCTGTATCTATTTGTGGTTAAGCTTGAGGAGAAGGAGAAAGGTAAAATGATAACATGCATCGGAGAGCACCACAAAGAAAGGTGTAGGCCAGTTCATGGTACAAGGGCTGCATGCAGGTCAAGATAGCCCATTTCCAAGAATGCTATAGTGGCTGGACAGGCACTGGACATGTCCTGAACTCAGTGTCAGACGTGGCTGCCGAATACTTGGATGAAGTGAAGCAGCTGACAGATCTCATGCTGCCCCATCTGAAGACTGTCCTGGCCAGGCAGAGGATGGATGAGGAGACCTTCCCAATGGACCCTGTCAGTGAACAGGCTAGTAACATTGATGGCACCCCTGTGCACAACATTGGGATGGAGAGACAATGTGGCAAGGTGGACTACAAACTGAAGAAGTTGGGCACACTGAACGCAGTCAATAGGTCAATAATTTTACAGAAGTGCCAGGAACTTCAGAGGTTTCAAGGCAGCAGCACAAGCAAAAAGGGAGGTTGAACTCAACTGGAGTAAATTCATGAAGGCAAAATTCGAGAGTAGGGCAGATGAGAAACAAGAGATGACTCAAAGAAAGGAGAGTAAGAGACTAGACATGCTGGACACACTGAAATCTTTTTATGGCCCCTTCACGATAGTGGGGAAGTTGAAAAGTTCCTTGTGGATGAAAGTCTGCACAAGAATGCAAAGCTGCAGAGAATGAAGCTTGAGGTTCAGTTTGCCAGAGAAAGCACCACGCTTCTGCCTAAAGTCAATCCTATCTTCACAATCCAGGTGACACTTCCCAGAAATGGCGAAAGTGCAATTCTCCAAGTCATAATGGATACTTAGAATTTTATGGTGGTGGTAAGTATTCATGAAAACAGGTAGCCTAACATTAGTGAATGGGTGAATTCTGGAAATAACCTAAAAATCTTACAAAGTGCACCTTTAAGCAAGGGGTTTCTTTCGTGCTTTCAATTTTGCAAAATCATCCACCACATCATTGAAGTCCAACTCTCTTGTCAGCTCACTCTCAATTGCCATTAGAGATAACGCATTTAATCTTTTCTGAGTCATTTTTGTGCGCAGCTCATTTTTTACTCTTGACAAAAGAGAGAATGAGCGTTCTCCCTCACAGTTACTGACCGGTAGAGTGAGAAAAATCTGTAGCGCAATGTATGTATTAGGAAACGTAGGCTGTAGTCCAAAATGTATTATTGTTTTGAGCAGTCCTGAAGGGGTCCTCTCCTCATCAGTGTTGTTGAGCTGTATAAAAGATTTGAACTGTATAAGCTCCTGTCCAAGACTTTCATTGAGGTCAGATGGGTATGATTCAGTGAGAATCTTGGCCTTGTGAATGATTGAAGCATTGGACTCTGTAGGTTCACTTCCTGTTTGGATTAACTGAGTGTGCAGCTGCTGCAGCTGTCCGGGAGGAACTCCATCTGACGTTAAGTTATTTTCTCTGTGATATCTCTGTATCTAAGTAACTCTAACTGACTACTTTAAAACATAGCACCTTCTGCTGCACTTTTCTACTGAGCACTTGTCAGTTTCACACGGTTTTATTTCTGATAGCAAGGAGTAGCTAGCCTAGGCTAGCGCTAGCTTAGCATTGCTATGGCTTCTCTCTCTCCCTCCCTCTCTTTTCCAACTCTTCCTTCTTCCTCTCCTCTCTCCTGCTCTCTGTGTCAGATGTTCAGTTATTCCTCTGCCTCCTTTAGTGATAATGGGATGTGTAATAAGTGTAGTATTTTTGTAGCTTTGGAGGCGAGGGTGTCAGAGTTAGAATCCAGGCTTCAGGCTGTTGAACATCCAAGAGTTAAAGTAGGCCCCCCACGTAGCTCTCCTCCAAAAGTGCCTGAGCAGCCAGGCGATTGGGTAACTGTACGCAGAAAGCGTAGTCATGGATCTCTGCCCACTGGTCACCACCAACCCGTTCACGTTTCTAACCGGTTTTCCCCACTCAGTGACACACCCACTGAGAAGCCCACTCTGGTGATTGGCAGCTCCATAGTCAGAAACGTGGCATTAGAGACACCAGGGACCATAGTCAAATGTTTGCCGGGGGCCAGAACGGGCGACATCAAATCCTACCTGAAACTACTGGCTAAGGATAAGGTTAAATACAGTAAGATTGTTATTCACGCTGGTGGTAATGACACCCGGTTACGCCGATCGGAGGTCACTAAAATTAGTGTTGCTTCGGTGTGTAAGTTTGCCAAAAAAATGTCGGACTCCGTAATTTTCTCTGGTCCCCTCCCTGATCTGACCAGTGATGACATGTTTAGCCGCATATCGTCATTCAACCGCTGGTTGTCTAGGTGGTGTCCTGAAAACAACGTGGGCTACATTAATAATTGGCAATCCTTTTGGGGAAAGCCTGGTCTGATTCGGAGAGACGGCATCCATCCCACTTTGGATGGTGCAGCTCTTCTTTCTAGGAATCTGGCCACATTTATTAGTCCTCCAAAACCCTGACCACCCAGGGTGCAGACCAGGAAGCAGAGTTGTAGTTTAACACACATCTCTGCAGCTTCTCTACTGTTACCCACTCTTTACTCCATCCAGACAGTGTCTTGCCCACGACCAAAATCTAATAAATTAGCAAAGATTCCCAAAGAAGTAAATCATGATAATCTAATTAAAATCAAAATAACTCCAATTGGGGAAAAAGTTAAAACAATTAAATGCGGTCTGTTTAACATAAGATCGCTTTCCTCTAAAAGTCTGCTAGTTAATGACTTGATTTGTGATAATCACATTGACTTGTTTTGCCTTACAGAAACCTGGCTGCAGCAAGAGGATTATGTGAGCATAAACGAGGCAACTCCTTCAAGCTATTTAAATTTTCACATACCCAGAAGTTCTGGGCGAGGAGGAGGAGTAGCAACAATCTTCCAGTCTGACTTACTGATTACTCCCAAAACAGTTAATACCTACAACTCTTTTGAACATTTAACCCTTAATTTCCCTCATCCAAATTTCAAGGCAAGAAAACCTCTTCTTCTTGTAACTTTGTATCGTCCGCCAGGTCCTTACTCTGAATTTTTAGATGAGTTTTCAGAGTTCCTTTCTGATTTGGTATTAAATACTGACAGGGTCATCATAGTGGGAGATTTTAACATCCATGCTGACATTGAGGGCGATAGCTTAAGAGCGGCCTTTGATGCTATATTAGACACTATTGGCTTTGTTCAAAATGTGAATAGTCCCACACATTCTCATCTTCATACTTTGGATCTTGTGCTGACATACGGCATAGAATGTGAAGAAATAACAGTATTTCCTCACAACCCTGTCCTCTCTGACCACTTTCTAATAACCTTCAGGATTACTTTAACAGAGTTCTCCTCCCCCAAAAGAAGGTTCAATTTTAGTAGATCTTTATCAGATAGTGCAGTTATAAATTTTAAAGAATCGGCTTCACTTTCTCTCTCCTCTGTGTCGCTAAACAGTGCTGCAGAGTGCAAAAGTATAGCTTATTCCCCTTCACAGGTTGATGATTTTGTTGATGGGGTTGCTAGTTCTCTGCGTACTGCCTTAGACAACGCAGCTCCTTTGAAAATGAAAACCGTTAAAAATAGAAAGCTTGCTGCTTGGTTTAATGCAGAGCTGCGTACTTTGAAGCAAAATGCTAGGAAACTGGAGAGAAAATATCGCTCCACAGGCCTGCAGGAGTCCTTCCTAGTCTGGAAAAATGGTTTACTGCTGTATAAGAGGACCCTTTGTAAAGCAAGAGCAGCATACTTCTCCTCATTAATAGAGGAGAATAAGAATAATCCTAGATTTCTTTTTAATACAGTTGCCAAACTCACCCAGAGCCATAGCTCTGTTGAACCGTCCATTCCACCTGTTCTTAACAGCAATGATTTTATGGGATTCTTTATAAATAAGATTGATGTTATTAAAAATAAGATCATAAGCACTCCTCTATCCACGATTGTACCTGAGGTAGTCATGGAATCTGAACCGGGTTTAGACTGCTTTGATCCAGTTGAACTTTCTGAATTAGCAAAATTATTGTCTTCATCTAAGCCTTCAACTTGTATGTTAGATCCAGTTCCAACCAGGTTATTTAAGGAGGTATTCCCTTTGATCTCCTCCTCCATTTTAGATGTGATTAATCTATCTCTGTTACAGGGATATGTACCTAAAGCTTTTAAGGTTGCTGTAATTAAACCTCTGCTTAAGAAACCGTCTCTTGACCCAGATGACTTGGTTAATTATAGACCTATATCCAATCTTCCTTTCTTATCCAAAATTCTTGAGAAAGTAGTTGCCAAACAAGTTTGCGACCACTTACACCATAATGAACTTTTTGAAGAGTTTCAGTCTGGCTTTAGAGCTCATCATAGCACTGAAACAGCTCTGGTGAAAGTCACTAATGATATTCTCATGGCCTCAGATAATGGACTTGTATCTGTGCTCGTCCTGTTGGATCTTAGTGCTGCATTTGATACAGTTGACCATAATATTCTTTTAGAAAGACTTGAATATTTTGTTGGAATTAAAGGAACAGCACTAGACTGGTTTAAATCTTATCTATCTGATCGAATTCAGTTTGTTTATGTTAAAGATAGATCTTCAACACACTCAAAGGTTACCTGTGGAGTACCACAGGGATCAGTGCTAGGACCAATTCTCTTTACTTTATACATGCTCCCAATTGGTAGAGTTATTAGACAGCATGGGATTAATTTCCACTGTTATGCTGATGATACCCAGCTATATCTGTCTATAAATCCAGATGAAGCTAACCCATTACATAGATTACAAGCATGTCTTGAAGACATAAAAACCTGGATGACTCTTAACTTTCTGCTTCTGAATGCAGACAAAACAGAAGTTATAGTCTTTGGACCAGAGTCTCTGAAAAAGAAGCTGATTAGCCAGTCACTTCATTTGGATGGGATTAAACTGATTTCAGATAATAAAGTAAAAAATCTTGGTGTTGTTTTTGATCAGGACCTGTCATTTAAATCCCAGATCAAAGAGGTTTCTAGAATTTCCTTCTTTCATCTGAGGAACATTGCAAAAATTAGAAATCTCCTGTCCAGGGGTGATGCTGAGAAACTAGTCCATGCATTTGTTACTTCAAGGCTGGACTATTGTAATTCTTTACTATCAGGAAGTCCACAAACTGTAGTTAAAAGCCTTCAGCTGATCCAAAATGCTGCAGCCAGAGTTCTGATGAAAATTAAAAAGAGAGATCATATCTCTCCTATCCTGGCTTCTCTTCATTGGCTTCCTGTTAAATCCAGAATAGAATTTAAAATCCTCCTTCTCACATATAAAGCCTTAAATGGCCAAGCTCCATCTTATATCAGAGATCTGATTGTTCCTTATGTTCCTAACAGAGCACTTCGCTCTCAATCTGCAGGTTTACTAGTGGTTCCTAGAATTTCTAAAAGTAGAATGGGAGGCAGATCTTTTAGTTATCAGGCTCCTCTCCTGTGGAACCAACTACCAGTTTTAGTCCGTGAGGCAGACACTCTGTCTACTTTTAAGACTAGGCTTAAAACTTTCCTTTTTGATAAAGCTTATAGTTAGGGTGGCTCAGGTTATCCTGAGCTCTCTCTCTATAGTTATGCTGCTATAGGCTTAGACTTTTGGAGGACATAGGGACCCCCATTTCATCATTCTGCTTCATTCTCTCTCTGTTCTCCTATTCTGCAGAATCTGTTTGTTCAATCTCTAACCTTCTGCTCTCTCTGCTTTTCCTCAGAGTAGCTTTGCCTCGTCTGTTCCTGTTTGGCTGTGACGTCATCCAGGAAAGAAACATCAGCTGTGCTGCTTCCATCAACACCCTTGTTTGTAGATGTTGGAGATCGGCCTGTCTTCCAGTGTGGTCCTGTTTCTCTGGCCGTGGCTGGGTGGATGTGCTCTCTTCATCCTCTGGCATGGGAGCTGCCTTGGAGCTCGTCTGCCTGGCTGTGTGTTTCCTGGACGGGGCCGCCTTTTACAGCTGCTTTTTGTATCTCTGCTTCTTGTATCTCTGCTTCTGTCTCCTTGAACCCCAGTCGGCCTTGGCAGATGGCCGCTCACACTGAGCCTGGTTCTGCTGGAGGTTTCTTCCTGTTAAAAGGGAGTTTTTCCTCTCCACTGTCGCTACAAGCATGCTTAGTGTGAGGGATTGTATTTGAGTCAATGAGTCAATGCAATCAACTGGTTTTCCTTAGATAGAAAACTTTGTATCAATTTGACTGTATGATCTGGTTGAACTGTAAAGTGCCTTGAGATGACATGTGTTGTGAATTTGGCGCTATATAAATAAACTGAATTGAATTGAATTGAATTGTATCCAAAGAGAAAAGGACACTGAACAAATTGTTCAGATGTTTGTAGGCCTCCAGACGGTGATTAAGGCTTGAACTCAGTTGATCAATAGAGGCAATAAATGTCTCTATTTGAAACAGTTGCCTTCCCTCAAGCACATCTGGGGATGCTGATTCTTCAGCAAACTTTTTACGTTTCCTCGTCCGTTCAGCCCTGTAAGATGGGGTGCCACCCAACATGTTTAAGGCTTTCTGCTCAAAATGATCAAATAGATCTCTTTGGGAGAGAACAAAGGTGCGCAGAGATTCCAGCAATCTAACTGCTGTACCAAGGTCCATGTCTGCTTTTTGAAGTTGCAGACTTGTGGCCTGAAATCTGGACAGAACAGTGTCCCAAAAGCCTGCCATGAAGGCCATCTCAAGTGAATCCAGCTTCCGCACTAGATTGTCAGCTTCAGTTCGTGTGTCTCGTTTATCTGTGTCATCAGTGGAAATAACCTGTAGTGCTGCTTTTATTTTACTGTAGTTCTGCCACAGTGCTTTGGTAGATTCTGCACGGCAACTCCAACGCGTGTTGGATAAAGCTTTAAGTGTGAGATCTATGTTGGAATTGCCAAATACCCTGTCCCATCGGTGTGTGGATGCAGTTGTGAAGTTGTAAATAGACTGAATCAAGTCAAAATACTTAGAGACTTCATTTCCACATCTGTCAATGCTGTTGACTCCCACCAAATTCAAAGAGTGAGCTGCACATGGAATATAGTGTATTAATGGGTTGCTTTTCTTTAAGTGAGCCTGCAACCCATTATACCTCCCTGACATGTTGCTGGCATTATCATAAGCCTGCCCCCTGCAATTTGACAGCTCTAACCCTAGATTTTCCAACACAGACATGACACAGTTAGCCAAACTTTCACCTGTATGGCTAGTAATGGGCTCAAAACCCACAAAGCGTTCAACAACACTGCCCTCTTTGCTAACAAAATGGAATATGAATGTCAATTGGTCCACATGAGATAAATCTGGGGTTGAATCCACAATGATAGAGTAGTATTTGCTTGCTTGCAGTTCATCTGCTATAGCCTGTTTGGTTTTTGCACCCATCAATTCAATGAATTCCTCACAAATGGTGGAGGACAGATATGAGGTATTACCTCGACCCATCTGCCCAAACTTTCTGATGTGATCCTTTAGAAAGGGATCAAATTCAGCCAGGACCTCCAGAATACCAAGGTAGTTCCCATTGAGAGGAGACCCTAACGATTCATTTTTACCCCTAAATGCAAGGCCCCTTTCTGCAAGGAATTTAATGACTGCAACAACTCTTTGTAACACCTGCCTCCAATAGCTGCTCTCTGCCTGAAACTGTTTGAACAGGTCTGCATCAACTGTGGCACCTTTGGCGCGGTTCAAGACTGCTTGCATGCAGGTTATGTGCTCAGCACTTCGCTCATGTTCACCAAATCTTTCTGAGTGTTTCCAATCACAATAGCCTGTCACAAAAGAATGCGTTTTTGGGGAAAACAGTTTGCATGCAAAGCAGTAAACATTACCAGTAGAGGGAGAGTACATCAGCCACTCTCTTTGTACTCGTTGTCCATTGGGCAAGTGTGAAGTAAAATGTTCATTGTTTAGGCATCGGGTTTTGCCTCCTAGCCCACTGTTCCTCACAGAAGCTGGATAATGGCTGTGACAGTTGTGAAATGATTTTGCACCTCTTTGAATAAGAACTTCCTTCATTGAATCAGTGAGGGTCTCAGCCCATTTAGCGGGATCACTAGGTAGAGTTGTCACTGTAGATGGTGTTGAAGAAAGATTCAGCTCATTTTCTATGCTGTCCAGAGGTGCAGTGACCTCACATTCATCCGAGCAACTGGCTACTGCTGAATTGGTTGAATCATAAGCATCAGAAGCATTTGGTTCAGTGTCTACACTTGTAGTGGTCTCAGGATCTTGGGAGCTACATGCTAGCTCAGGTGCATTGCTAACCTTAGCTGAATTTGCAGTAGCATTTATAGAATTGCTTTCAGCAGATGTCTTTGTACTGAAGAAGCTGGAGATATTTGGAACACTCTCAAGTAAAACTGATTCCTTTTTTTTCTTTTCTTGCTGAATTTTTTTTCTAGCTCCTCCACTTAAACGTTTATGATCCATATTTCCCTTCTTTCTTTGCACATTGGCTCTTTGCCTATCACAACAGATAAACCAACTATGTGTGTGTGTGTGTGTGTGTGTATGTGTGAGTTTGTTTGTGTGTTTATGATCGGTGCTGCTTCCTTCAAGTGTGTGAGGTGATTTAGAAAACTAGCAACCCAGCATCAACACTCCAAAGCAGAGAATAACAGCTTACTAGCATAGACAATTGAGAGCAGAGAATCAACTGATTCGTCTGATAGACAGCAGGAGAGCAGAGTGGTCAGTGATGATCGAATCAAGAAAATGTCTAAATGGCAAGGGAACAGACTGATTTGTACTGAGGAGAAAGAGAGAGAGAGCCAATTACAGTGAAATATATTCCAAAAGAGCCAAGTGACTAGCTGAAGGCAGGGACAAATGCCTTGGAGTGACCAACAAGAGTGCAAAGTACCAAATGGCAAAATGTGGGAAGACCAACAGGCAGATCTGCTTTTACCACTTATCTTCACAACCAAAAAGTCGCTAAATGATGTTTTTAGTCGCTAGCCAGGTATGGCCAAAAGACACGAAATCTAGCGGCAAAGTCGGTCAATCACACTGACAGTGAAACAAATATTTTGAAAAGATAATAATTGTACAACTTTGTGCACTTTTTTCTTCTATCTAAATATTTTCACAAAGGACACCAAAATGTTGCTATCTGCAGGCAGCTTGCTAGCTATGATGGCAGCAACGATGTCTGCCAGACAGGAGAGAGTGGTCAGTGACGATCGAATCGAGAAAATGACAAAATGGGTCAAAGACCAAAAAGTTATTAACTGACAGCAGTGACAAATGTCAGACTGTAAACTTTTTCGAAAGAAAAGGACAAAATGGGAAGATGCTGATAGTAACAGCAAAATGGAAAATATAAGAATTTCCAAGTAATGCTCAACTCAAGTGTGTGTGTGTGCGCGCGTTAAACTTCTTGTTGAATGATTTCAAATTATCTCTGAGTCTGAACTGAGGGAAAGGAAACCAAATTTTGAGCAGTCTCTCACGAGTTCAAAATACCAAATCAGGAGATTCTAAAAGAACAGACCGGTTTATGAAAGACTCGATGGGGGAGGGGCACAGCTAAGAATACTTGAGTGAGATTCTGTGATCCAAATTCGAGATAGAGCTTTTTGATAATGATAATTTGTCAGAGTAAGGTTGTGTAATCAAAATTTGAGAATGAGCTTTGTCAATCAATCAAGAATATTTGCATTAAGTTCTGTGATCAAAATTCAGAAACAACCTTTAATAATTGATAAAGAATATGTGAGTGAGGTTGTGTGATCCATCCAATTTGAGAATTAGCTTTGATAATAATGATTGAGAGCCTCTGGCCCTCTGTGGATCATGGCCGCGGGGCCAATTTTGCCTGGCCCCTTGGGGCCTCTGTGGGTCGTGGCCGCGGGGCCAAGTTGGCCTGACCCCTCGGGGCCTCTGGCCCTCTATGGATCATGGCCGC
This sequence comes from Cyprinodon diabolis, assembly GCA_030533445.1. Classification (NCBI taxonomy): domain Eukaryota; kingdom Metazoa; phylum Chordata; class Actinopteri; order Cyprinodontiformes; family Cyprinodontidae; genus Cyprinodon; species Cyprinodon diabolis. The sequence goes on along the minus strand of CM060084.1, from coordinate 48,556,137 downwards.
GGGGCCAAGTTGGCCTGACCCCTTAGGACCTCAGGCCCTCTGTGGGTCGTGGCCGCGGGGCCAAGTTGACCTGGCCCCTTGGGGCCTCTGGCCTTCTGTGGCTTGCGGCCACGGGGCCAAGTTGGCCTGGCCCTTTGGGGCCTCTGGCCTTCTGTGGGTCGTGGCCGCGGGGCCAAGTTGGCCTGGCCCCTTGGGGCCTCTGACCGTCTATGGATCGTGGCCGCGGGGCCAAGTTGACCTGGCCCCTTGGGGCCTCTGACCGTCTATGGATCGTGGCCGTGGGGCCATGTTGGCCTGACCCCCTGGGGCCTCTTATCCTCTATGGATCATGGCCGTGGGGCCAAGTTGGCCTGGCCCCTTGGGGCCTCTTACCCTCTATGGATCATGGCCGCGGGGCCAAGTTGGCCTGGCCCCTTGGGGCCTCTTACCCTCTATGGATCATGGCCCCTTGGGGCCTCTTACCCTCTATGGATCATGGCCCCTTGGGGCCTCTTACCGTCTATGGATCGTGGCCGCGGGGCCAAGTTGACCTGGCCCCTTGGGGCCTCTGACCGTCTATGGATCGTGGCCGTGGGGCCATGTTGGCCTGACCCCTTGGGGCCTCTTACCCTCTATGGATCATGGCCGCGGGGCCAAGTTGGCCTGGCCCCTTGGGGCCTCTTACCCTCTATGGATCATGGCCGCGGGGCCAAGTTGGCCTGGCCCCTTGGGGCCTCTTACCCTCTATGGATCATGGCCCCTTGGGGCCTCTTACCCTCTATGGATCATGGCCCCTTGGGGCCTCTTACCCTCTATGGATCGTGGCCGCGGGGCCAAGTTGGCCTGGCCCCTTGGGGCCTAAGATTATTATTTTTGCAAAAGTAGTTTTGCCTGGGTCGCGGCCCCGGGGCCAAGTTGGCCTGGCCCCTTGGGGCCTCTGGCCCCCTGGGCCTGGGCCCGGTAGGCCCATTCATTAATCCACCTATGGGGACGAGAAGGAATAGGAAGTGGATGCAACAGGCCAGAGGGAGGTTGATGTGTGGACTTGTTTCTGGCGCAGGTAGAACAGGCCAGCACATACTCCTTAACATCTCTGTGTAGAGTGGGCCACCAGAAACGTCTTGAAATGAGGTTGATGGTTCTACTCACCCCCGGGTGAGCGGCAAATTTGGCATTGTGCATCCACTGAATTAGGCGAGACCTGACAGAAGAAGGTACATAAGTCTTGTTTGGGGGACCGTTACCTGGATCTGGTTCTGAAGCGAGGGCAGAGTTTATTAGATCGGTGATCTCCCAGGCAACCACCCCAACAGTGCAGGAAGCGGGTAGAACAGGCTCAGGAGTCTCAGATTGATCAGTGGAATAAAGACGAGAGAGAGAATCGGGTTTGATGTTCTTGGATCCGGGTCTGTAAGAGATGATGAGATTGAATCGTGAGAAAAATAGTGACCACCTTGACTGTCGAGGATTGGCCTGTATGGCGGACTGGATATAGGCAAGGTTCTTATGATCTGTCCAAACAAGAACCGGGTGTTCTGCTCCCTCAAGCCAGTGCCTCCATTCCTCTAATGCCAATTTGATGGCCAGTAATTCGCGGTCACCAACGTCGTAGTTTTGCTCAGCAGAGGAGAGTCTACGGGAGAAAAAAGCACATGGGTGAACTCTTTGGTCTGAATCGAGTCTCTGAGATAAGACAGCACCAACTCCTGAGTCGGAAGCGTCGACTTCGAGGATAAATTGTTTCGATGAATCAGGCTGGATTAACACTGGAGCTCTGGAAAACAACATCTTTAATTTGTCAAAAGCAGTTTGAGCCTCGGGAGACCATTGGAAGGTTTTCTTGACTGATGTAAGAGAGGTTAGAGGTAGAGCTGTCTGACTATAATTCCTGATGAATCGTCGATAAAAATTAGCAAAACCCAGGAATCTCTGCAGCTGTTTGCGATTTTCGGGAACCGGCCACTCCAAAACTGCCTTTATCTTATCCTCAGATGGCTTAACCTGTCCGCCCTCGAGCACAAACCCCAAAAAGGTGACTGAAGGTTGGTGAAACTCCCATTTTTCGGCTTTGACAAAAAGTTTATTCTCAAGGAGTCTTTGTAAGACCAGGCGGACATGTTTCTTGTGTTCTGTGAGGTCTTTGGAGTAAATGAGTATGTCATCAATGTAGACAAAAACAAACACGTTCAAAAAATCTCTGAGAACGTCGTTGACTAAGGCTTGAAAACACGCAGGAGCGTTTGTTAGACCAAAAGGCATGACTAAATACTCGAATTGACCCAGAGGGGTCTTAAAGGCAGTCTTCCATTCATCGCCATCTCTGATTCTGAGAAGGTGATAGGCGTTCCTTAAGTCGAGCTTAGTAAAGACAGTGGCCCCCTGAACTGGTTCGAAGGCAGAAGCGAGTAGAGGAAGTGGGTACTTATTCTTAACAGTAATTTGGTTCAAACCTCTGTAGTCAATACATGGTCTGAGAGATCCATCCTTCTTACCCACAAAAAAGAAACCTGCTCCTAAAGGAGATGAAGAGGGGCGGATTATTCCAGCAGCTAGTGACTCATTTATGTATTTCTCCATTGTCTCCCATTCGGGTTTGGAGATATTATAAAGTCTACTGCCGGGTAGAGGAGCTCCTGGTAAAAGCTCGATAGCACAGTCGTATGGTCTGTGAGGTGGAAGGGACGTAGCACTGACCTTACTGAAGACAGGGGCTAGATCATGGTACTCAGGAGGAACAGAAGTAAGGTCAGGAGAGTCCATCTCCCCCCCCCTCTAGGAGATCTTACAGCGGGGGCCGCTGAACGAAGGCACGTCTCATGGCATGAGGTCGACCAAGACTCAATATGACGATCGGTCCAGTTTATGTTGGGGTTATGTCGTTCCAGCCACTCAAATCCCAAAACCAACGGAGAACATGCAGAGGGAAAAACAAAGAAAGATATGGTTTCTCGATGGTTACCTGAAACCAACAGTTCGAGGGGTTGTGTCTGGTGAGTCACTTGGTGAAGCTTCTTTCCATCAATCGCAGAGACACAGAGAGGCTGGGTTAGAGGAACAGTTTCAATCTGTAGTTGTTCAACTAAATTGGAGTCAATCAGGTTCCTTTCACAGCCTGAATCAATGAATGCAGATAAAGTGAGGTTTTGGTCAGCAAAAATCAGCGTGGCTGGAAGTGATAGGCGAGGAGATTTTTTATAAATAACATGGCCCGTCAGACTCCTCAGATCCTCTGACGGGCCCCGGCTTTTGATTTAGCTGGGCATGAGGCAATGAAATGGCCACTCTCACCACAGTAGATGCACAGCTTGCTCCTGACACGCCTTAACCTTTCCTCTGGAGTTAGCCTCGTATGTCCAACCTGCATGGGTTCGGCCTCCACTTCAACCGCATGAGAGGCCTGAACTGGCAACGGGAGAGATTGGATCTTAGTTCTTGGCTTAGAAAAAGGTTCTGTGGAAGAGGAGAAGGCAGGTGCAATGTTAGAGGCAGAAACAGAACTTAAAGGACCATGATTCCTTGGTTTAGAGCTATTTCTGGCTCGAATCCTATTATCCAGCCTGATTGTCAGGCGAATTAATTCCTCAAGAGTGGTGGGTTCGTCAAGGGTAGCAAGCTCATCCTTTAAGTTTTCATTGAGAGCCTCAAAAAATGCTTTCTTAAGAGCACATTGGTTCCAACCGGAAGCTGCGGCTTTAACCCGGAAGTTAATGGAGAATTCAGCTACAGAAGAATTTCCTTGTCTTAGTTTCAAAAGAGCTCGATAATCAACAGTTTGATCTGTTTCCTGGTTGAAGACTTGTGAAAACTCAGAGATAAAGTCGGAGTACTGGCAGCTAAGGCTTTCGTCGGAAGAAAACCTTGCCTGTGCCCATTCCAGGGCTCTTCCGGTCAATTGAGACAAAATAAATGATATCTTCTTATAATCGGTGGGAAAACTGCCAGGGGAATTTTTGAAGAATAATCGACATCGAAATAAAAATCCTTTACAGTCACTAATGTTACCTGAAAACTTTTCAGGGAGGCTTGGTCGGAATTCTGACGATGACGTCACCGCTGGTGACCTCAGAGGAGGGACTGGACCCGGAAATGGTTGTGCTAGCGGCGTGGCGTTAGCGCTGTTCAATCTATTAGCGAGGCATTGAATTACTTGGTTTTGCAACTCAATGTGGGTGTTTAACTCACTGAGAGCCTGAACATGTCCATGGATTTGAGCCTCCCGCTCCTCCAATAGACGACGGAGGTGGTCTGCTGGGCCTTGTGTTTGGCCGCAGTGTTCTGTCATGATTGGTTCAGGAAGACCCAATATGCAGAACACCACGGAGACGGAAACTGGAGTAAAAGTTAACAATGTTTATTAAACAATGGAACAATGAAAGAGTCAGGTACTGGTTCACTTCTGGGGATCTGGTTCACAGGTAACTTGAAGAATCCGGGTTTGGCTTTGAGAGAGGCACTGTTGGTTCCAGAGACTGTTTGATTCAGCAGAGATCAGTTTCAGCTTCAGCGTCTTGCATCTAACGATAGGACAGACCTTGGTTTTCCAGCTCTTAGTCCAAAGCAGCATGGGAAAATCCAGAGAAGGTTCTTCAGGTTTGGCTCTGAGGGCAGGCTCGACAGGTTAAGCTCATCCAGAGCTTACAGGACAAAAACAGGTTTCCTGTAGGCAGAGACAAAGGAAATTAGTTTCCAGCTAGGAGACTAGAGGCAACAAAGATTTCACAGAGGAAGTTAGGCTCAGGTGCTAACCAAACTGGATAAACACTGCGGCGTTGATGCGAGGTCTGAGGGCTGCTTATATGGTGGAGGATCCTCCTGATGATGAGATGGGTTTCAGGTGTGTCGAAGGCTCAGCTCAGGAGGATCCACAGTGAACTCTGCTGGAGACAGGTGGTACAGCTCCAGATCCCAACAGGTCCTGAGATACCAACTAGGGGAGTGTTGGTCTAGTGGTTAGAGAAGTGCGCTTGTGCTCTGAGGGGGATACAAGGATCCCACAGACTGCCACTCTGGGGTCCTGAGCAAAACCCTTAACCCCACCCTGCTCCCTGGGCGCAGCACAATGGCAGCCCACTACTCCCCAAGGAGATGAGTAAATTTCTCCAATGTGAGATGAATAAAGTTCAATTATTATTAGTAGTAGCTGTGCTGATGATAATGATGCATTGTCATCAGAAATTTCCAAGTCATAAATTTAATGTCCCCCAGAACACAGCAGTACGAGTGGAAAAGTCCATATGTCTGCATCTCACCTCGACAGGAGTTTAACTTTCCTACTGTGACAGTTTGTAGCATCAGGTCAGTCATTCAGGTTGTTAGTGTTTACTGGACAGTATGTTGCTGTACCATTTACAGTACATGAACAGAATCAAAAACTGTGTTTTCCCATCGCTATGGTTGTAACATTGGCCATAGTGACCATGGAGAATATAAGGGTCTACATGCTGAAAACCGAAATGCATTTACCTCAGAGAATAGGTCACTCCAGTTCCCTAAAGAGAGGCTAGTCTATGAGTCTAGGACAATCACCTTTAATCTCAACTGATAATACCTTAGGGTGATAAAAACATATTTGATCCATTGCATTCACACTGCAGCCTGAAGTGACTCAAATCCGATTTCTTTGTCCATGTACAACCTGGATCGGATCTTTTCATAGCAGTCTGAACAACTCAGATCTGATTCTTTACAGTGCGACCCAGGCCACCTGACTCTGTGGTCCTGAATCCGATACAAATCTGATCTTTTCAAATGCGACCTGTGTCATCCAACCTGAACGTCATTAATACTCAACAAAGGTCACTATTCTGTGTCCTGCTATGCAGAAACACGGAAAATAACAACCATGGTGGACAGACTCAGACTGGTAACAATTTTCGGCCTTGGCATTTTTCCATCCACACCGACCCACTTATGGACAGGCCTCTGCCTGAGTTGCAGCTGATCAATCTAGAAATAGAAGAAATATTGGTACTGTAGCTGGCAGAGAAGTGAAAGAAGCTTCATGTTCATGAGTCGTTTTCTACAATGGCGGTCATACAAACAAAACAAAGCGGTGAGGTACCAAACAGGAAATATGCATAGTGTAGAGCGGGTGTAGAATTGACCAATCAGAGGCCTCCTTTCTGCAGCACTGTCTGCGGTAACCTACAATTTTGGAAAGGTGCAGCAGAGTGTCTGTGGAAGGGGGGAGGCATATCTACGTTAACTGCGACACAAACACAGATGACCTGGTTTCTGAGCATAAACCAGGCTTTAAAGGTATAGTGGAGGATTTTCATGAATTTTTGAAAAAGACTTTAGAAAAAGAAATCCACATGCACAACCCTGTACCTGCTCCCGAGGGGGAACGCCTATTGAAAGCATGTCAGAGCGTGCACAGGTCCATTTCTCCTTGTGCATGCTCTGTTTTAAAGGTACTGTTTGCATCGCTCATACAAGCTTACTTTGCAAAAGAGGATCTGCAATTATTCCACTATGTAAGACTCACCACCAGTAAGGGAGAATGTAGTACGGCCTTACATAAACATATCACCAGAATGATTGACAGTTAGGGGGACCAATTATTTAGATGATCCAACCGGAAAAAGAACATCCTCCACTATACCTTTAAGTTGCATGAATGCGGTTAACACAGGAGATCTCATATAAGTTGCATATGTTTGGAAATGTGAATGACCACGCAAAAGAATCAGATTACACAAAAAAATCGGAACTGATCATCAAGGCCTGCAGTGTAAACGTAGCCTTAGTTTGGACATCAACAGGTTCTGACTCCAGTGTTTTATCTCTGCAGTAAAGCTCTCCTCTCCTGAACTGCCCCTAAAACTCCATAAATGATATTAGCTCAGCTCTACTGCAGTCCTTAGACATAACTCAGTTTAGCTCCTAGACAAGGTTTACAGACATACTTACAGAAGCCGTGCAGACGGGCTTGTTGGCTGCAATGTTTGGACTTTGAATGTTTGTTCACTGCAGCCCCTGTTTAAACAGGAACATGATGCAGTTTATGTGTTAGCATGAAGCTTGACAGAGAAAGGTGTATCAGTTTGAATCTTTTGGGACTTGGTTTATTTTCATTATGACTAAATGGGGATAAATGATCAGAACAAACAAAGCTTGGATCTTTGTTTCAGATAGTTTTTATTTCAGGTAAAAATCTTGAAAATCTATTCCTGATTGTCCCATTAAATACCCAGGCAGAGGATATCCAGAGGAAAGACTCCAACCAGGATGTAAACGGCTTATCAGAAGTCTCTTTCCCCAATCATGTACAGGGAGATTGCATTATCACCTTTATTAGTCAGAGTTTCATTGCCATTTTCTTCGCATTTCTGCCTTCCCAGAGAGGAGCAGTGGATTGAGGGCCCTCCTCAGCGGCCCGACGTGACCGTGTGAGGTTTGACCTGGTTTGACTCTGCCGGCACCTACAGGAAGTAAAGGCCCGGCTCTGGAACCATTACAGGTGATTTAATTCTGAAGAAGTACCTCAGAGTGATTCAAATATTCCAAAAACAGAAAGTTAAAAACAATTCACTGGACTTTGTTTCCAAGTTTGCAGACGTTTCTCTTCCATCCAGGAAACTTTTTCAATTCAAAATGTCAGAAATAGAGTTGAGTTCCAGGTTTTATCCAGCAGCCCAACAAAGCTTTGTTTTTGATTAGAAAACATGCAAATAGAAACGGATGAACGGGTCCACCCCTTTGGAATGGGGGTCATTTGGCTTCTTTGTTAGTCTGCAATGCCCCATACCTGTCTATGTCTCTGAAGGGGGGGTCGTTAGCGGGAATTAATGTCTTAGCTGAAACAGGCAAGGACTTTAATTCATTTGCAAAGCAGCTTGAAAAGTATCTTTTTGGACACATTCATTGTCAAATGGAAATCCATCCATTTTCTGTAACGTTTATCCCAAGCGGGATGGCGAGTCGCTCTGGTGCCTGACTCCAGCTGTCTACAGTGGAGAGGTGGAGTCCACCCTGGAAAGATTTCCAGTGATCGCAGGGCAATACAGAGAAAAACAGAAAATTTAGAGAAGCCAATTAACAGTCATGTTTTTGGACTGTGGGAGGAAGCTGGGGTACCCGGAGAGAACCCACGCATGCTCAGGGAGAACATGCAAACTCCATGCAGAAAGACCCCAGGTAGGGAATCAAATAAGCTCCTTCTTGCTGCAAGGCAGCATTGCTACCCACTGCAGCACTGTGCAGCATTCACATGGAAATGTTTGAAGGAATAAACCAGTGGGGGACTGGAACTCCTGTGGTTGTTAGTAAAATACTTCAGACATTAGGTTTGAATTTTCCCCCCGCTGTTTTTTACTCAGGCAATTTGAAATTGCATGATCCTTGCAAAAGTCAATCTGCCATGAAACACTAAACATATGGTTTAGGAAATTATTTTCAAAAATTGATCAAAATAGAATCACTTTTTGATGGTTCAGCTGCTCATCATGGTCATCATGTTTATCATATTTTCTTTTTGTCTGGTATAATTATAATTTCCTGCATTACTTCATCATCTGTTGCTACTCTTATCCATGCTTTTCACCATTTCAGCTGTGGTTGGTCACATACACTCAAATGTCATGTTTTCTTTTCAGAAAGGAAGATTTTATGTCGATTAAACATCTTAGAACAACATAGGAGAAGGCAGACCACCTAATCTGGCTCAATAATCACCAATCAATCAATGACTTTAATCGATTTAAAGCAAAAACCATCAAGCACCTTTGAGGGAAACAGAGCAAAACGTCAGTTGTGGGTTTTATTTTGAAAATTCAGAGCGGAAGTTGTCCTATGGAGCGTTTCCGCTTTCCTCTGCCGGTGTGACAGCTGCTGGACTTGGCTGCAGGCAGACCTTCAGGACGCTATGGAAGCCAAAGCTCAGATCCAGGAGGCCATTAAGATCCAGGGAGAGGTGGTCCGGAAGCTGAAGGCCGAGAAGGCGAACAAAGAGCAGGTCAGTCTCATCCCGGCTGGACGGGCTGTGACATGCGCTGCTAGGACAGCGTGCTCTGCATCATTAGCATCACTCCGCTTCTTTCAGTAAAACCACAATCACAGCACAGCTAAAGGCGTTTTCTCGTTTAAATGTCCCTCAGCGGACACCATAGCTGCCAAGGATCCCCTGGATTCTGCGGCAGCTGGGTTTGCTCCGGAAACAGCCGGTGTGTTTAGCTAGCTGAAGCTAGCCGGCTGCGAGCTGCTGCGGCTAATGCTAACAGGCTGACGTCAGAAACGTCATGCCTTTAAAAACCAGGGTTGAAACTGATCCTGAGAGTCTGACCATGATGATGATGACGTCCGAGGCTCAGCTGATGCAACAGGCTGCAGAAGTTACGTCAGCTGTCTGGCTTCAGCAGCTCAGCTTTGATCAGGAGGTATCCTCCATGATGCTGTCCGCTCTGTGGAAGACACATCTGGGCACATCTGGGCTGGAGGATAGAGCAGCATCAGCATTCTATTCAGTTTATTTCTATAGCTCCAGTTCGCATCATGTCATCTCAGGTCACTTTCCAGTTCACCAGATCATCCAGTCAGATTGATTCAAAGTTTTCTAAGGAAAACCAGCTGATTGCAACTCTTCAGCAATCCCTCACACTAAGCATGCTTGTTGCGACAGTGGAGAGGAAAAACTCCCTTTTAACAGGAAGAAACCTCCAGCAGAACCAGGCTCAGTGTGAGCGGCCATCTGCTGAGGCTGACTGGGGTTCAAGGAGACAGAAGCAGACATAGAAAAAGAAGCTGTAAAAGGCGGCCCCGTCCAGGAAACACACAGCCAGGCAGACGAGCTCTGAGCCAGCTCCCATGTCAGAGGATGAAGAGAGCACATCCAGCCAGTTAAGGTCAGAGAAACAGGACTATACTGGAAAACAGGCAGATATCCAGCATCTAGAAACAAAGGTGTTGATGGCAGCAGCACAGCTGATATTTCTCTCCAGGATGGAGTCACAGCCAAACAGGAACAGACCAGATGAAGCTACTATGAGAAAAAGCAGAGAGAGCAGAACGTTAGAGATTGAACTAATAGATTCTGCAGAGTGGGAGAATAGAGATAGAATGATGAAATGGACTGGTGGTCCAGAAGCCACCATCTGGATGGGAAGCTATCAGACAGCTGATGCTGCAGTCAGCAGGCGAACAGGTTCTGACCCCCCAGAGGGCAGCGGTCCATCTGGCTGTTCAGGTTCTGATCTTTGTGTGTTTGGACTGGATGCTAACAGAACCAGAACCGGTCCATCATGTCTGCAGCTGTTCTGAGCCTTTTGTTTCTTTAACTGTGATTGACTTACTGCGTCTCATCTTCTGTCCTCCACGCTGTGGTGATGATGATGATGATGCCCCGCCCCTCCCTAGCGCTAGGGTTGCTTACCACTTTTCTCCTGTTCTTCCTGGCTGGTCGTCCTCATCGCCGTCGGGGATCTGGACCTGCGCTGCGCCTCCACCTGTGACTGCTGTTGCCATGACGAACTGCTGAACTCCGCCCTCCCTGCTCTCTGGACTGTGTTTTTTATTTGTATTTTTTGTGTTGCTGCTGTTGGACGACCATGCTGGCTCTGTCCTGCGCCCGTGGCTGCTCCGGGCTGCGGACCGCCCTGCGTCTTCACGCCCTGCGCTCTGTGTCTGGCCTCACCGCGGCTCAGGTGGAGTGAAGCCCAACCTCTACGTTCCTGAACATCCAAACCAGAGAAGGTTTCTAAGTAGATTCTGTGTTTTCCTTGCAGATTGATGAAGAAGTAGCCAAACTGCTGGAGCTGAAGGCTCGGCTGGGAGGAGATGACGGCAAACACCAGTTTGTGCTGAAGACACCAAAGGTGAGAACCTTCTACTGAAGAACACGCTTCCTGAACCTAGAGCTGCAAGTAGACCTTCACCAGCTTGGCTAAAAGTTAATGTTTTCACTCTAGATCCAATAAAGTTTTATGTAATATATGCATTAAATGTGAGTCTAAAGCCAGCAGTAGACCACCTGCCCACCCTTTTACCTGCATTTTTGGGGTCCTTAGGATGGTTTAGGTGAAGTCCACTCTACTCTGACCTGCTGGAAGTCTCAGTCTTATGTATCCTCGGTATCCTTATATTTTAAAGAAGTAATCATGAAAATCAGTTTTCTGAGAGATGCTCCATTATTGGCTCAAATAATAATAATATAATATATATATATATAATAATAGATACGATCTCCTAATTATGAGATAAGCTGGTGAATGTAATACGCTTCCATAGAAAACAGCAAAGTTACTTTTAAAAACCTTTTTTGTTTAAGATGAAAAGATAATTTCTCTCTCTTTTTTTTTCTGCAGTTATAAACGTTTCCCTTGTTGCAACAATAATGGATCAAAATTCGCTCCATGTTATCTGAAGAGTTTTTATTGTTTCAGTGAGGAGATGTTTCCAGATAACATTTAAATATTTAAGGCGTTCTGTAATCGTATAAAAATCGACCTGTCAGACTTTTAAAATCCTCTCCTTTATGTCTAACTCCGTGGAGTGATTGTGTGTATTTTTGTCTGTTGCGTGGTTATTTCTTGAGTCAGCGGCTGAAATGTTTGGTAAACTCAGAGCAGAGGAAACCTGTAGAGTGACAGGAAACCTGCTCTTAGCTCCGCCTCCTGCGTTCAGCTCTGATTGGAGCCACCTCCTCAGATCTCCTGAAAGGTTCTGGGTGTTGACCTGCTGATGGCGTCACCCTCAGCCTCCTCCATCTGAGCAGATGATTGATTGTGATGCAGGGAACGAGAGACTACAACCCCAAGCAGATGGCCATCAGAGAGAAGGTCTTCAGCACCATCACCCGCTGCTTCAAACGCCACGGAGCTGAGACCATCGACACGCCCGTGTTTGAGCTGAAGGTGGGTTTGTTCTGCCTGGACCTCCTTGCTGCCAGGAAGTCATTGTTTACTGACCCCCTCTGCTCCTCCTGCAGGAGACGCTGACCGGGAAATATGGAGAAGACTCCAAGCTCATCTATGACCTGAAGGACCAGGGAGGAGAGCTGCTGTCTCTGAGATACGACCTCACTGTATCCTGCAGCCAGTGGAGCCAGCTGGGAGCCTCCCAGTAGGAGACTGGGAAACCTTCCCAGTGTGTGTCCCGGTAGAGGGAGGCGGATCCCGTCCCGGTAGAGGGAGGCGGATCCCGTCCCAGTACGCCCCAGTAGCCCGTCCCAGTACACCCCAGTAGCGCGAGGCGGATCCCATCCCAGTAGCGCGAGGCGGATCCCATCCCAGTAGCGCGAGGCGGATCCCGTCCCAGTAGCGCGAGGCGGATCCCGTCCCAGTAGCGCGAGGCGGATCCCGTCCCAGTAGCGGGAGGCTGATCCCGTCCCACTAGTGGGACGTGGGAGGCGGATCCCGCCCCACTAGCGGGACGCGGATCCCGCCCCACTGGCGGGAGGCGGATCCCGTCCCACTGGCGGGAGGCGGATCTGTCCCAGTACGCCCCAGTAGAGGGAGGCGGATCCTGTCCCAGTAAGCCCCCTTTCTAACTGATCCTCCATCAGAACAGTTTGTCCTCCTTCACCTCTTCCTCTCCAGGTACCGTTTGCTCGCTATCTGGCTATGAACAAGATAACCAACATCAAGCGTTACCACATCGCTAAGGTCTATCGCCGTGACAACCCCGCCATGACCCGCGGCCGTTACCGAGAGTTTTATCAGTGTGTAAGTTCTGTCAGAGCAGGTTGGTGTGCGTTGGGCTCCAGCCGCTCTTCTCACAGTCTGTGCGTTTCAGGATTTCGACATCGCCGGTCAGTACGACGCCATGATCCCCGACGCAGAGTGTCTGAAGATCGTCCATGAGATCCTCAGCGAGCTGGAGCTGGGAGACTTCCGCATCAAGGTCAGTGACTGCCGCGTCAGAACGTCATCAGGTAGAAGGCCCTTCCTGACTCCTGCTTCGTCGCCAGGTCAACGACCGACGCATCCTGGACGGGATGTTTGCCGTGTGCGGCGTTCCTGACGACAAGTTCCGAACCATCTGTTCAACGGTGGATAAGCTGGATAAGGTAAGATGTTCTCCTGCTGCCGGTCCTTTGGACCACCTTCCATCAGCTCGGCTCTGATCCTGTCGTCGTTCTGCAGATGTCCTGGGACGATGTGAAGAAGGAGATGGTGAATGAAAAGGGTTTGTCTGAGGAGGCTGCAGACCAGATTGGGAGCTACGTTGGCCTGCATGGTGAGTCCAGTGGTAACACCTGGTCCCTCCTCCGAGCATGGAGATTAGGTTGCTTCAAGCTCCCTGATGCTCCTCAGAACCTTCACGCTGTTTATCGTAGAACTTGAGAACACCAACAGACTGAACAGACTCCATCAGGTCCATCTGGGCCTCCAGGTCTGGATGGACCTGTAATGTTAAACCTGTAATATTCCGGGTTCATCAGCTGATAGAACCTTGAACACAGAAAACACCTTTAGAAGCTGTCATTTGTTGGTACAGGTCTGAGGAATAGCTTGTTTTAAAGTCGTAGGGAAGTGGCTGTTCCAACCGTTGCATTTCTGAATTCTCCCAAGTGGTGTCCGACTTTACACAGGTGAATGAAGTGAATGTCATTGGTCGATTATCAAGGGGGCGCGATTGTTATGGCGGAAGGTTCGCAAGCAAGTTTGATTATGACCGGTTTCTTCGAAGCATCTTGCTAACCAGTTAGCAACTTGGTGCTAGTAGGTTCCCAATGGGAAATTCCATTGGGACCAAGTAGCACTAAATTGGTGACTTAGAAACGACACTGTCAAGGAACGCTATGGACAGAGGAAACATGCAAGAGGAGGAGAGTTTAGTGTCGGAGGTCGTGGATGAGTCTCCTCCGTCATCCATTTTTTATTTAGAGGAGGAAAGCGGGGACGAAGATGTTGTGGAAGAGGACGCCAGGGCGGCAGAAGCTTGGTTTGGTGTAGAAGGCTTCCAGCCGTACATGTTTGAGCCCTTGCCTCGCAACGCTGCCAGTTCTGTTAGCTCTACGCCTGCTGAAGACACAGACGTCCATCCCCGTGAACACTGGGACGCAACTCCAGTTGCGTGTATTAGCTCCAACATCTGAATCAAGATGCAATGACCGAAAAAATTTGATATGATTGGCCGAATTTAGGTGTTCAGGCTGACGTAGAACTAACTGACCTGCAGAAGATAACGAAAAAAAACCACAGATTTTAAGACAGGATTTATTTTTTATTTTTTTAAATAGAAATTTTCTAAATTTTGTTTATGACGTCACACTCTGCTTTGTTTAAAAAATATATAAATATAACAAATATAACGGTGGATGTCTGGGGGATAGTGATTGGCCTACATGTTCTGAATGCTGGATTACCATAAAGAATAAATGATGAACAGTTTAGTTCAAGTCGTTGCCCATAGGAAGACGTTACTTGGATATTACCTAACAGAATATCTTTAGAACAGCTCCAAATGACACAAAACTCATATGGGAGAGTAGAACATGATGGAATAACGTAAAATCAAGGGGCCAATGTAAAAAAAACCAGCGTTCCCCTTTAAGTGCATTTTTTAGACCACTTCTTTTCTCCGTTGTGGTCCACTAAGGTAGGGTGACCATATTTTCATTTGGGAAAACCAGGACACCTTGGAGCGGGGGGCGGCGGCAGGGGGGATCTCTATTCCCATGCATAGAGATGTCTGTGGCATGCACTCACTTAACATAGACCTACGTAATCCTACAATAACATGATATTTACAGTTGATTTATTAAAAATGCTTTTCAGTAAAAGTCAACAGCTATAAATACATTAATAAATTATAATTTTATTCAAAATATATTTATTAAAAAATGCTTAACAATTCCTGTAATGAATGAAAAGCACAATGAAAGAAATAATGTCTCATCTAAACATCCCTCACTTAAAGGAATAGTACACCCAAAACATGATAGGCCTTCATTTTCTACTCACCCCCATGCTGAACAACACTCTGGAGTACTTTTTTGATATCTCAAATGCATCTGGAGATCTGGGAGGCTTCTTGCTGTCTGCTGACATTCAAATAATGGAGGTCTATGGCGCCCGAGGCAGAAAGGTTCATAAAAGTCCACAAAAAACGTGTCAATATTCCTCCATACTGCTCGTCCAATGTATTCCAAGTGTCCTGAGTGGGTAGCGTCCATAATTTACTCGAAACGAAGTCATTTAGAATGTTTTTAGAGCATAAACAGTAGTGTATAGGATTTCCTAAAAGCGAGTTCATGACTCTACGGAAACCGCGGCAGACCAAACCAGATGAAAGTGCGCATTCAGCTCGGCAAAGAACTCATGCTCTTCCTCAACACTGAAGTCCTCAGACATTTTTCTTTCGTTGTTTCTTTCTTTGCACAGGTAAACAGCAACTTTCTTCTTCTACGCTTGCATTATCAAGAGCAGACGCTGAATGCGCACTTTCATCTGGTTTGGTCTGCCGCAGTTTCCGTAGAGTCGTGAATTCGCAGGCGTGCGCTTTTAGGAAATCCTATACACTACTGTTTATGCTCTAAAAACATTCTAAATGACTTCGTTTCGAGTAAATTATGGACGCTACCCACTCAGGACACTTGGAATACATTGGACGAGCAGTATGGAGGAATATTGACACGTTTTTTGTGGACTTTTATGGACCGTTCTGCCTCGGGCGCCATAGACCTCCATTATTTGAATGTCAGCAGACAGCAAGAAGCCTCCCAGATCGAAAGCGGGGAAACTCTTTTGTAAATCGTCGGTAAACATACATTTGCAGCTTTGCATGTTGTTGGCGTACTGACAGCCACGTTATATATATTCTGATTAAGAACAGGGCTGCCCGCATTGACGCGGCTCAGGCATTACGTCACACGCAGCGTCGTGCGCAGTGCCCTAGTGCCTGTAAATTTAATGGTCCGTTGAAGGTATTTTAAAAAAAACAGGACATTTCCTCACTTTCTTAAAAAAAACCCGGGACGCCTGGGACGCCCGGGACAGGACGTAAAATACGGACATGTCCCGGGAAATACGGACGTTTGGTCACCCTAACTAAGAATCCTACACATCATTATCTTAAAGAGGAAAACACAATGGACAAGTTGATTAAGTGACTGTTACTGTGTGAATCAAATGCCGTTATTTAAGATAAAACATTTCAAATTAATTTATTTATTTTCGACCAAATAACATTTTACATTTACATCCTTAGGGTAAACATGCTGTGGCTCTGACTGCAGCGCTTAGAGGGTCTACTGCGGAAGCAGGAGAACGAGGCTGGGACAGGGGAGGCGCCCCACGGCAGCACCTGCCGCTGGACGACAAGAGTAGGAATGATACGTGCTTTCACGTAAGAGTCTCCAAAAGCCGCCAGTGACACCAGAAAAGTCGCTAGATTTCTCGCTAGATGCTTTTTTTTGAAAAAGAGTCGCTGGAGGGGTCTGAAAAGTTGCTAAATATAGCGACAAAGTCGCTGAGTTGGCAACACTGCGGGCGAACTGGGCAGAAGGGGCGGCATTTTTATAAAGGAGGGCGGGACGCGCGCTTCAAAAAAAATATAACTGCCGCTTGGAGTAGGTCTCACCCAGGGAGTAGAACCGCCGCTGACAATGGAGGTCAGAAAGTTAGAATTGGTTTAGTATGTTAGAAGTTGACTAGCTCGATGAGATGAGAACATAGCCTACTGATCCACAATCCAACTTGATAGCCCAAAAATGAAGTTGCACTTACCTCAGTCAGACGTCCCGCTCTGGCGTCGCTGGATTTGATACGCCAAATGATTCAAGAAATAAGTTACATGTATAAGCGTGGCGCGCATTCTTCCTGTTGCTTGGTTACGGCCGTAAACAATTTCTCTCTATGGCGCTGGGTTATGGGTGGTATGAAAGTACAGCTGTGGAATGGTCTGATAAACTAACAGATCTTATTGTTGTTGTTGCTTTCTCTGTGTCTATATAACACTGTGGCGGACCCAGACGAGGCTGTGGCGGCCCATTCATTAATGCGAAACACTGCATGTTTAAGCCTGAGTGATTTGGCATTTAAATATGACTTCCCGATGTCTTTACGGTTAGGTTGGGTTTGCTGGTACATGAGTGAAGACCTGGACTCCAGCTCTCAGCAGGTTCTGGTGGAACTGGGTCTTGACCAGTGGTCTGTGCTGCTAGCAGAGTAAAACCAGGAACTGAACAGGGCTGGTTGTGTTTCAGGGGGGATGGACCTGGCGGAGCGCCTCCTGTTGGATCCCCGGTTGTCTCAGAGCAAGCAGGCCTGTGCCGGCCTGTCCGACATCAAGCTTCTCTTTAGCTACCTGCAGCTCTTCCAGGTCACAGACAAGGTGAGGCGTCCATCTGTCTCTGTGTCTGGGTCTCTGCTGCGTGACGTCTGTCCTGACCCTTCCCTCTCAGGTGGAGTTTGATCTGAGCCTGGCTCGTGGGCTGGACTACTACACCGGAGTCATCTATGAGGCGGTGCTGACGCAGGCCGGGGCCGCTCCGGCGTCCAGCGACGCCCAAAACGGGTCCGAAGAAGGTGTCAGCGTGGGGAGCGTCGCAGGAGGGGGCCGCTACGACGGGCTGGTTGGCATGTTCGACCCAAAGGGCCGGAAGGTTCCGTGTGTGGGCGTCAGCATCGGCATTGAGAGGATCTTCTCCATCATGGAGCAGAAGGCCGAGGTGACCCCTGGAGCCGGGTTCTACTGTACTCTGTCGGTACCAATGTTTCCATTAAAACCATGCTGTCCTTCTCTAGGCGTCTGCAGAGAAGGTCCGGACCACTGAGGTCCAGGTCCTGGTGGCATCTGCCCAGAAGAACCTGTTGGAGGAGAGGCTCAGGCTAGTCACCGAGCTCTGGAACGCTGGCATCAAGGTGAGTGGGACTTGGATCCAATTGGCTCCAACGCTCTGGAAGGAACTTCCACCTCCTAGCTGGCTGGGCTCTAACCCATTAGGTCAAGAATAGCTCCATCCGTCCTCTGCTCAGGAGAAGGAGTCTTTTCACATGGCGACCTTTAGGGTTGTACGCCGAATCTTCTGGACCAGCGAGGACAATGAAAGCTGGTGGTGGAAGGAAGTGGTACCAGGTTCTGTGTAGAGATAACCTCCCTTTGCTCCACCTGGAACCCCAACCCTAAACCCAGCATCAGTACAGATATCCAACCCACCAGGAGGTTCTGGCAGAACATTCTGAGGGGTTTTGAACCCAGCCAGGACCCCTAAACAAACCAGACACCCTTCAACTGTCATAGTTAGCGAGAATGTCGGTTTTTGAGTGGATGTTAAGGTTAGGGGAAATGTAGGGCCTAGTGGGGATGTTGCGGCCTGGCATAAAAGTTGTGGTCTGGCATATCACGGGTAGTGTGAATATCGGGTTGGTGTTGGCGTCAGGAACTGAAATGAATGTGAGTCAATGTTTTGATCTGGATAGAAATCCAAAGGTTGTGTGTGTCTGCAGGCTGAGGTGATGTACAAGAAGAACCCCAAACTGCTGAGTCAGCTGCAGCTCTGCGAGGAGACGGGGATCCCCCTGGTGGCCATACTGGGAGAGCAGGAGCTAAAGGATGGAGTGGTCAAACTGCGGGTGGTGGCCACCCGAGAAGAGGTAGCCCCCCCACAACCACCCACCCACCCAAGCTGCTGGATGCCCTCAGATACAGAAAGCGTTTAACAGCTGTTGGTTCTGGTTGTCTTTCAGGTTGATATAAACAGATCGGACCTCATTGCTGAGATCAAGAAAAGAACCTCTGAGGACTAATCAGCCATTCTGCTCCGCTTCATAGAGCCTTATGGAACTAGGCAGCAGTTTACAGACTGAGACGAGTCCAGAACCCACGGCCTATTGTGGTGTGGTTGGGGCTCATGGTTGGCGGGACTTTAAGGTTAAAGCATCCAGCTGCTCCAGGCTGCCTTCAGACCTCTCCTCCTTTCAGTGTTTATCATTCGGCTTTGTCTCTGCTTCATACGTTCATTAAAACAGTCCTAAAACATCCCTGTGGTCTGAGGCAGTTTGTTCACAGAGTCCATGACGTCCAGGACCAGAACCATTCGCGTTTCCTCCCCTATAAACTGCTGTTTTCACCCTGCAGTCTGCTGCTTTATCTCCATCAAAAACATCTGAATATCGTTACTGAAATGAAACACCGGATGGTCTCACAGCGAAGAAAACATCTAAAATCTATTATTTTATTTAAATTAACACCATATGCTTACTGATTGGCTAAGGAGGTGAATGTTGGGCGGATCTTTACTACAGAAAAGAGATTTGTGGTGATTTTCTCATCCCTTCATAAACCGAAGACGTATGCTGAGTTTGAATTCAGCAGCTGCATCCTCAGAAGGCCAGTTTCGTTGGCTGATGATGTCATAGCGCGGCGCCAAGGTCTGTTCGGATTGGAAGACTGCTCGTTATGCGGCTGAAAATGCATCCTTTTTTTTCCCCCGTTTGAAGGACGTGTCCACCCTATCCTACATAGCCTTGGATATCCCAGGATCAACAGAGTAACTTGGTGATGAAAGCTGGTGGGGGCGCAGTTATTTGACCCAAACGTTAAATGAGCTGAAACATATATCTATTGAGTGCTTTCCTTTTGTAGAAAACACATGAGAACCACAATACACTGCACTGATACTTATATTGATTAGTTAGACAGATGCCTTTTAGTTCATTATTTAGAAAAGGCTCAAAAACAATGTATAAAGAAAAAAGACAAATAATAGCTGATACCGACAGCAATATAACATACATCCCTAGTGTGGACACTTTAATTCCATCCATCCAGGAAAATATGGATGGATGATGGATGGTTTCCCTTTGAGGTTCATCAGTGAATGTCCTACTTCACAAGAAGCAAAATCAAATTTAGAAATGTGTCTTATACATTGTCATCTCAAATCTATGTATTGAACCCATTTCAACAATAATTTATTCACTGATTTTTACTCTATTTGCGCTTTAATTCTTGTAGGTTTCTTATATTTTAATTCTTTGTTCTTTGTGGCTGTGCCTGAGTTGGCTGGCACAGCTATGTCTGAGTCTTGCTGAATGAATTAAATTACTGTATATTGATTTGGAGATATATTTTCTTGCATGTTGCATATTCCAGTAAACCTGTTTCCCCTTTAAATCTCCAGCTGTCCCTGCTTGTGTCTGATCTCTGCTTAAACAGATTTATTTTAATTTATTTACTCCATCCAGACAGTGTCTTCCCCACGACCAAAATCAAGTAAATTAGAAAAGATTCCCAAAGGAGTAAATGATCATAATCTAATTAAAATTAAAATAACTCCAATTGGGGAAAAAGTTAAAATGATTATTTAATTTTTATTTAACATAAGATCTCTTTCCTCTAAAAGTCTGCTAGTTAATGACTTGATTTGTGATAATCACATTGACTTGTGTTGTCTTACAGAAACTTGGCTGCAGCAAGAGATAAATGAGGCAACTCCTTCAAGCTATTTAAATTTTCACATGCCCAGAAGTTCTGGGCGAGGAGGAGGAGTAGCAACAATCTTCCAGTCTGACTTACTGATTACTCCCAAAACAGTTAATACCTACAACTCTTTTGAACATTTAACCCTTAATTTCCCTCAACCAAATTTCAAGGCAAGAAAACCTCTTCTTTTTGTAACTTTGTATCGTCCACCAGGTCCTTACTCTGAATTTTTAGATGAGTTTTCAGAGTTCCTTTCTGATTTGGTATTAAATACTGACAGGGTCATCATAGCGGGAGATTTTAACATCCATGCTGACATTGAAGGCGATAGCTTAAGAGCAGCCTTTAATGCTATCTTAGACACTATTGGCTTTGTTCAAAATGTGAATAGTCCCACACATTCTCATCTTCATACTTTGGATCTTGTGCTGACATACGGCATAGAATGTGAAGAAATAATAGTATTTCCTCACAACCCTGTCCTCTCTGACCACTTTCTAATAACCTTCAGGATTACTTTAACAGAGTTCTCCTCCCCCAAAAGAACATTTCACTTCAGCAGATCTTTATCAGATAGTGTAGTTAAAAATTTTAAAGAATCTGCTTCACTTTCTCTCTCCTCTGTGTCGCTGAGCAGTGCTGCAGAGTGCAAAAGCTTAGTTTATTCCCCTTCACAGGTTGATGATTTTGTTGATGGGGTTGCTAGTTCTCTGCGTACTGCCTTAGACAACGCAGCTCCCTTGAAAATGAAAACCGTTGAAAATAGAAAGCTTGCTCCTTGGTTTAATGCAGAGCTGCGTACTTTGAAGCAAAATGCTAGGAAACTGGAGAGAAAATATCGCTCCACAGGCCTGCGGGAGTCCTTCCTAGTCTGGAAAAATGGTTTACTGCTGTATAAGTGGACCCTTTGTAAAGCAAGAGCAGCAACTTCTCCTCATTAATAGACGTGAATAAGAATAATCCTAGATTTCTTTTTAATACAGTTGCCAAACTCACCCAGAGCCATAGCTCTGTTGAACCGTCCATCCCACCTGCTCTTAGAAGTAATGATTTTATGGGATTCTTTATAAATAAGATTGATCTTATTAAAAATAAGATCATAAGCACTCCTCTATCCGCGATTGGCTTATCTCTGTAAGGTGAGGCAGCTTCTGATGTAGTCATGGAATCTGAACCGGGTTTAGACTGCTTTGATTCAGTTGAACTTTCAGAGTTAGCAAAACTATTGTCTTCACCTAAGCCTTCAACTTGGATGTTAGATCCAGTTCCAATCAGTTTATTTAAGGATGTATTCCCTTTGATCTTCTCCTCCATAGACCTATATCCAATCTTCCTTTCTTATCTAAAATTCTTGAGAAAGTAGTTGCCAAACAAGTTTGCGATCACTTACACCATAATGAACTTTTTGAAGAGTTTCAGTCTGGCTTTAGAGCTCATCATAGCACTGAAACAGCTCTGGTGAAAGTCACTAATGATATTCTCATGGCCTCAGATAATGGACTTGTATCTGTGCTCGTCCTGTTGGATCTTAGGCTGCATTTGATACAGTTGACCATAATATTCTTTTAGAAAGACTTGAATATTTTGTTGGAATTAAAGGAACAGCACTAGACTGGTTTAAATCTTATCTATCTGATCGAATTCAGTTTGTTTATGTTAATGATAGATCTTCAACATGCTCAAAGGTTACCTGTGGAGTACCACAGGGATCAGTGCTAGGAGCAATTCTCTTTACTATATCCATCCATCCATCCATTTTCTGACACGCTTATTCCAAGCAGGGTCGCAAGGGGTGCTGGTTCTCATCTCCAGCTGCCTACGTGCATGAGGGGTACACCCTGGACAGGTCGCCAGTTCTCTTTACTGTATATATGCTCCCAATTAGGGATGTGCCGATACCAGATTTTTTCAAACCAAGTATGATTACAAGTGCTATTAAGTGCCATTAACTGCTCAGAATCAATTTCAATTTTTTTTTTTTTCATTTTGCTCATTAAACTGAATTACACTTGGGATTGGTTGGTACACTTGGTATTCTAGTTGTTTAGATCTGTCTTCTTATTATATTTTAAGACGTAGAACACCACTTTTAGTCTAACCAACACTGTTAGTCTAACATAGATTTTAACATTTATTGAATACTTTTAACAGCCTTGTCACAGTTTTTACCTATGTGTAAATACAATATATAACAATGAAAACAAACATAATGCTTTTTGTAAAGCTTGTCTTTTAGGTTGGAACCTATTTTTAGAAAGTGAGGGGCAAGTTTTTCTTGATGAAAAACAACATCTCTGCATTTGCTGCACTTAATTTGGTTCTTCATTTATGATGTGTGCAACTGAGCTAAAAAGTCTCTCACTTTCTACACTGGAACATGGAGCTGAGAGGTACCTCTGGGACATTTTAGCCAAAGCAGGAAACCACATTTTATTAACAAACCAACAACTGCAGTGGGTTTTCTTCCTGAGCAATTGTAGTCTCTCCAAGGTAGGTCTCTAACTGAATGGCAGCACCCACTGGGGTGGCATGGCTTTGTCAAAATGACTGTTTTTCTTCTGTTATCTCTTTAAACACTGTCCAGACTGCTGCTAGCTTGTGTCATACGAAGCCTTCTGATGGGTGGCTCTTCAAGACTCTCCTTTGGCTCTCCTGCATTCACGGTCTACAACTCCACCTTCAGCATTTCTTTGGCATCCATGGCAATGTTGATGTTTGAGAAAAAACGATCTTTGTACCTACAACCGGAAAAAAATACATTTGCTTTTTATGGATAGGCAAGTCTTTAAATTGTAGGTGAAAATTTGTATATCATATGATGTAACTTAAAGTAAGCTTATGTAGTATGTTAAAAGCCATAAGTGTAATTGCATTATTCTGAATAAATGTTTAATTACATTTTTGTAAAACTTTTCAGCTCTTCTGTTTTGATCATATTCTAATATGCTAAACAGAAATGGAAAGACTTTTACCTTGGATCCAGTAGAGTTGCAATGCAGTAGAGGGGGATCTTCTCCATGTCAGTGAAGCGCCTCTCCACAGCTGCAGCTAAGGTCGACTTCATTGTTTTGATACCCTGATCTTCTTCAGTTTTTTCTGTTTAAGATTCTCAGAAGCACATTCATAGCAGGGATCACATCTGATGCCAATGCATCAGAACAGCTTACTTTTCTTGTAAGCTCTCCAAAAGTGCTCACTGGTGAGCGGCGAGATTCTCTGGAAGCTGGTGGTCAGATCCATATATCCCAAGAGCACGCTTCTGCTCAATGAGAGACTGTATCATGTAAAATGTGCTGTTACAGCTGGTCTGAACATCTTGTTGCAATCTTTTTGTTGGTTGGTTGAGCTGCAACCGAATATCTTCCAGCCGTGAGTAAGCTAACGTGGAGTGTTTAAAATGTCTTACGATTTTCCGGCCGATAGCGACAGCATCAGTCTCACTCCTCTGGACCAGAAGCCCTTCGTTAACCACCAGCTGGAGTGTGTGTGCGCGAAACATGGAAGGCTCTGAAGTCCGGCATCCGTCATGGCTTTTATCATGTTTTCAGCATTATCATGTAGCACAACATGAATCAAAGTTTTGGGAACGCCCTACTTCCAGAGCATCTCATCAAACACATCCACGATGGCTTGGCTAGTGTGTGATCCCCGAAAATGTTTTGCATGCAAGACAGCCCTCCGCAGAGTAAAATCTTTGTCAACCCATTGTGCAGATTGGCTAATGAGTGACACCGGGCTAACGCTGCTCGTCCAGATATCAGTTGTCAAGCTAATCGCTGAAACGTCTTGCAAAAGGCTTTGGATGTGTCTCTTCACAAAGTCGTATAGTTTCGGCAGCTTCCTGTCAGTGATGTATTGGTGACTAGGAATTTCATACCTCGGCTCCAGCGCGAGATATGAAATTCTGACACGCTTATTCCAAGCAGGGTCGCAAGGGGTGTTGGTGCCCATCTCCAGCTGTCTTTTTACTATATATATGCTCCCAATTATGGATCTGCCGATACCAGATTTTTTCAAACTA
Source organism: Cyprinodon diabolis (assembly GCA_030533445.1). Classification (NCBI taxonomy): domain Eukaryota; kingdom Metazoa; phylum Chordata; class Actinopteri; order Cyprinodontiformes; family Cyprinodontidae; genus Cyprinodon; species Cyprinodon diabolis. Next base: position 48,531,770 of record CM060084.1, on the reverse strand, counting down.
AGAAGACGTCGGAATCCAATATTTTCAACGAGGGATAATGGCTGATGTCGTGTCGTGTCTTAAGATGTTTTATCAGGTTACTTGTGTTTTAACTTCTAGGGTTTGTTCCTCTGCTTGATAACTTAATTTACATATTTTGCAACTAGCCTTACTTTTGTCGTCCTCGTTTACTTGAAAATATGTCTAAATAGTGGACATGGCTAACTCCACCCTTTTTGTGTTTACTCCCTCCTTCTCTATGCTCTGGCTGGTGGGTTCTTGACATCACACTATGTTCTTCTTCGCTGCTTTGTCTTCTTCTTCTAGTATCTGATTGCAAACTAATGCTTTCTGTTAAAGATAAAGGTAAACTAGTATCCGTTCCTGTAGTATCAGAGCACATTTACGGATAGAGGTACAAGTACAAGCACGTGGTATCGGGCATCCCTACTCCCATTTGGTAGAGTTATTAGACAGTATTGGATTAATTCCACTGTGATGCTGATGACACTCAGCTATATCTTTATATAAATCCAGATGAAGCTAAATCTTGGGGTCGTTTTTGATCAGGACCTGTCATTTAAATCCCATATCAAAGAGGTTTCTAGAATATCCTTCTTTCATCTGAGGGACATTGCAAAAATGAGAAATCTCCTGTCCAGGGTTGATGCTGAGAAACTAGTCCATGCATCTGTTACTTCAAGGCTGGACTATTGTAATTCTTTACTATCAGGAAGTCCACAAACTGTAGTTAAAAGCCTTCAGCTGATCCAAAATGCTGCAGCCAGAGTTCTGATGAAAATGAAAAAGAGAGATCATATCTCTCCTATCCTGGCTTCTCTTCATTGGCTTCCTGTTAAATCCAGAATAGAATTTAAAATCCTCCTTCTCACATATAAAGCCTTAAATGGCCAAGCTCCATCTGATATCAGAGATCTGATTGTTCCTTATGTTCCTAACAGAGCACTTCGCTCTCAATCTGCAGGTTTACTAGTGGTTCCTAGAATTTCTAAAAGTAGAATGGGAGGCAGATCTTTTAGTTATCAGGCTCCTCTCCTGTGGAACCAACTACCAGTTTTAGTCCGTGAGGCAGACACCCTGTCTACTTTTAAGACTAGGCTTAAAACTTTCCTTTTTGATAAAGCTTATAGTTAGGGTGGCTCAGGTTATCCTGAGCTATCTCTATAGTTATGCTGCTATAGGCTTAGACTGCTGGAGGACATAGGGACCCCCATTTCATCATTCTATTTCTATTCTTCCATATGCACTTGAAATAAGACAATGCAATTGTGTTTTCTTATTTTAAATGTAAATTCCTTTTTTCCATTATCAAAATGTCTCTTTTACCTCCTCAATCCAAGAACAAATGCACATATTTTAAGAAAAAAATAACTTCTCTAGATTTCAATTTTTGCAGTGTTCCTGTTTGGCTGTGACTCCATCCTGGAGAGAAATATCAGCTGTGCTGCTGCCATCAACACCTTTGTTTCTAGATGTTGGAGCTTGGCCTGTTTTTCAGTGTAGTCCTGTTTCTCTGACTGTGACTAACTGGATGTGCTCTCTTCATCCTCTGACATGGGAGCTGGCTCGGAGCTCGTCTGCCTGGCTGTGATTCCTGGACAGGGCCGCCTGTGGAGCTGGTTGACAGTTGCTTTTTGTATGCTCTTTGTCGTTTTTTGTCTCCTTGAACCCCAGTCGGCCTCAGCAGATGGAATTGGTGCTATAGAAATAAACCAAATTGAATTGAACATTTTATGGATAATCAGCAGAACTCAGAACAACCATGCCTGTTGATTTTCGTGCTGACTCTGTAGATTTTCTAATATTTGACATCTAGAAAGTAATTTGCACTTCAGAAAGAGTCTCTATAAAAAACAGTGATGGATCAGCCTAATGATGTTGGTACTCATCATTCTGGCTCAACAATCAACAGCTGCTTGGTCCATCTTTGGTTGTTAGTGAAGCACTGCTTCCTCCTCTTGAAGCACCCGATGTTATGTCAGGATTGTTGCAAAAGTCTTCCTGCACAGTCTCTTCAAACTCCTCCCAGACCAGTGGTTTTGCCTCTGGAACCACCGGGGCAATGGCACTCTTGGCCTCACAGTACTTGCTTACTGCCTCAGGGGTCCCACAAGCCAACTAAGCTTAAAAGGACTGTAGTTTGGCAGAATCTCTTATTGCTTATTGACTGGTTTAGGGGTTGCTGCAACAACAGGCACCAGACCTACAGCTACGGGCAGCCAGATCAACAACAGAGGCAGAGAAGATGATCCACTGATGCTCCATGTCCCCAGCCTCTCCCAGAAAGCTCTTCTGGAGTGAGGGTACCGCTAGACGTTCCATGCAGACCATCGTTGCTCACTTGGTTCAGCCAAGTCTGTCCAGCGTCCTCCTCTTCTAGTACATCCGACGGCGATCAGTGTACACCTCCAACCCTCGCTTCGTCCAAATGTCCAACAATGACACGTGACAATAGTCAATTATTGAGTAAGTGTAGGCCACTATTAAAATGAACTTAATCAGGATCAGTTGGCATCACTGGTCACACAGGCAGCCTGGATGAATATAAAATACAGATGTGGCAAACATAGCGTTTCAGTTGTTTTTGATACAATAAATTCAATTCAGTTTATTTCTATAGCGCCAATTAACAACACATGTCATCTCAGGTCACTTTACATTTCACCAGATCATCCAAAGTTTTCTGTCTAAGGAAAACCAGCTGATTGCATTGACTCATTGACTCAAATACAATCCCTCACACTAAGCATGCTTGTAGCGACAGTGGAGAGGAAAACTCCCTTTTAACAGGAAGAAACCTCCAGCAGAACCAGGCTCAGTGTGAGCGGCCATCTGCTGAGGCCGACTGGGGTTCAAGGAGACAGAAGCAGACATAGAAAAAGAAGCAATGAAAAGCAACATTGATTTAAATAAAACATTTTAGATGTGAATTTGAGAGCCTTGTTCATATTTTACCTTGGATTTAAAAATAAAAATCAAACATCAAAACAATTTGGATAAACTGAAAAGTCTTTAAACTTTTAAAATTGAAATAAAGTATATATCAGTGCAGCTACAACTAGGTGTAGAGAAAACAAACCATTCTATTTGATCCTACACTCAGTCTACACATTGATCATTTAAGCTAAATGCTGAATGTTTTATTGATATTAAGTCAAGTGCAAGATTACTTAAAATCTATATCAATTTACAAAGTGAATTATCTTAGTCCAGATAAAATAAGATAAAATGAAAATGACAAATCTCGTAATAACTGCTCAGAAATCCCGGTAATTTTTCAATATCTGCCACAAATCCTTCAGCTCTGCTGCTGGCAGCACAGTGAATATGTGGGCTGGTGCAAAAATATGGACTGGAACTGAACCTGGCATGTCATTATGTGTTAGGACTAATGAAAACACGGACAGGATTTTTATCACCAGGGTATTTTTATACATAAATAAGTGGAATGGAGTTGAGTTTTAATGTCCTTCATTTTTTAGCGTGAAAAATTGGTGATCTGGAGTGTGAACGTGTGAAGACAGTGAGATGCGTGAGTCTCACACCCAATGGGTAAGAGTTGACAGTCCTGTAAAAATGCATTTACAACACGTCAACAGGGATATATCCTCATAACCCGGCACTGTACCTGAGCCCTGACATGTTATTAACATTATTTAGGAGGTTCAACTACAAAAATGGCCTACGCCCACCTTGCATAGTTGACAGCATGCCAAAAGGTGATCGGCAAAGATCAGGCACGTCCCCGCGGAGGGGAGGGGCTTATTTACAGCGGGAACGAGCCCAAACTGCCTGTTGTTTCCAGTCTCTTCCTCTGTGGTCTAGATTTTAACAGTAAATTCTCTGGAGGAAAACCCTTAGTCAGAATCAGTGGGAAGAGCAAAGAGAGAGAGGGAAGTACAGGTAGAGTTGTAGACAGGTACAGAGGCATGGCTAAGATAAGGATAAGAGATGCTCTTTGAAGAGGTTTGAGTTTCCTAAAGATAGAAAGGGACGCTGCTGTTCTTGTAGCGCTTGTAAGTCATTCCACCTTCTTCGAACAAGATAATTCACGAAGTTTGTAATTAAAACATGCCGCTTAATATTAGGAGCTAATAAACGTCAAATCTAAAATTATGATATTACTGCATATTTCCTGTTCTGTGTCTATCCAGGGCTCATCTAAGGGATTATGTTTTATCCATTTAGAGATGTATTGGAATCTATTTGCTAAGTAGTAGTGTTGGAAGTTAATCTAGTCCCCCTCTGTCTTTAGTTTTCTGTAGTGTCTTTAAGCTGATATATTAGAGATGGAAGAATCTAAAATCGAGATTTAAACCATTCGGTTGATGGTTTATTTGGGATCATTGAAAATAGGTAGTTAATTCTGGGTAAGACCATCATTTTAATTGATGCTACCCGACCCATAAGGGAGATCGGAAGCAATTTCCATCTTTCTAGGTCCTCTTCTATTTTTAAGAGGGGTGTGGTTGAGTTTTGGTAACTCAGCTAGTTTAGATTACACAGTAATTCCTAAATATCTGATATTTCCTGATTGCAATTGTAGAGCTGATGGATTCTGTAGAGAGCAATTAATTGGTAGTACTATAGATTGAGACCAATTTATAGAGTATTCTGAGACTTTTGGGAAAGATTCTAGTAAACTAATCACTTGAGAGAGGCAAGTGTTTGAGTGCTGGAGATAAAGTAATACATCATCTGCGTAAAGACTAATCTTATGCTCTATTTTCATGCCTTTTATACCTTTAACCACATTAGTTTGTCTGATTGTAGCAGCCAGAGGCTCAATAAAAATAGCAAAAAGTGAGGGGGAGAGCAACATCCCTGTCTGGTGCCCCTCTGGAGACAAAAGCTGGAAGATGTTTGATTATTTGTCCTGACACAGGCTGTTGGGAAGCTGTATAATACTTTTAACCAATTTATAAAGGAATTGCCAAAAACCAAATTTTTATAGAGTAGCAAATAAAAATGTTTAGTTTACTCTATCAAATGCTTTTTCTGCATCTAAAGACAATATGTAGGATTTAAGATTTTTATTGTAGGAATAATCTGTTAAATTCAGCAGTCTGCATGTGTTAGCAGCTGACTGCCTTCCTTTAATGAAATCAGTTTGATCAGGGTGGATTATGAGAGGAGTGATTTTATCTAATCGTTTTGCTAAAGCTTTACAGATTATTTTAATATCCTCATTAATTAAGGATATGGGACGATAGCTGGTGGGAAACATAGGATCTTTGCCTGGCTTAAGCAGGAGACTAATGGTGGCAGAATTCATATTAACTGGAAATTTGCCATTATCTTGAGTTTCCTGCAGGATTCTGTGGAACGTTGGAGCCAGAATGTTCTTTCTAGAACTTATCGGGAACCCGTGTGGACCTGGCGCTTTATTTTTTGGCATGCTTCTTAATGCTTCCTGAACTTCAGCTGTAGACAGCGGTGAGTCCAGGGTCACTCTTTGACTCTCTGATCATTTAGGAAGAGTTATTTCTGTAAACAGATTTAAAGATTATTAGAAATTAAATACTGGAAAATTAGCTCAAACAAAGTCCTCTTCTTCTCCATAAAAATTATCAAATAAATACATGTAATCTTGCAAAAAACTAACAAAATTAAAGATTTATAGGTCAATCATTTCAAAAGCATCAACGTTAATACTAAAGAATATATATACAAAATGAAGATAACTTTTCTTTTTGGGGAGCAGAAAGGCAATTCAGGTTTTTTTCCACCTGTGAACCAAAGGACCTTGCATAGGAACGTGAGGCTCTCTCTAAGGGTGAGAGGAAGGTTGTAGGTGCCACCAGAAGGTACTTAACTTTACTGAGACGTCGGTAATCTAGAGTGGGATCCCCCCAGTTATCCAGGTCGGCACCATAGGAATGGTGTGTATCGGGCAGAGTTAAATTACCTGTAGATAATGGGAAAGGGTTGCAGTTCTATGGTAGTAGAACAAAGGTAAGGTTCCAGGGAATTGTCAACTGCCCAAGGAGAAATTTTTGATCAAATGCTAAGAAAATCAGGTTCTTTTAATGTTGCAATACAAAAATGTTGAAGAAAAGATAAACCATTATGATGAGAACTTAGAGGCTAAAAAGAAGGTAAGGGAAGAAGATTTACAGATTTTGAAAAAATAAAAAGCATCTATATGGATCCTTATTAGTTTAGCTTTGCTGTTTTTCTCTTGTTTTATCTTCTTTCCACCCTTTTCTTCATCAGAACAAATAACATGTTCTGTTGAAGAAAAACCACAAAGTTTCAGTCAATTTAACCTCAATTTATATCTGAGCTATGGATTCATTGAGAACAGATTCCACCATTCATCTTAATGTAGGAAATTCTAGTTTCTGTGGCTCATTCTTCCCCCTAACCTGTTTTCAAAACAAAGCAGGAGTTAAAGATGTTAAACTTAATGCACAGCTGTTTAAATTGGGAATAAAGGGGATTAATATAAGGTTCAAATATCACAACAAATAAAGTTTAATGAAACAAATAAAAAAAGTAATTAAATCAAATGAACAGATTTAGTCTGTTTAACAATAATTGGGCATTTCTTCAAATAAACAGGAAACTGTCATTATTTAAATGCTAAATGCTAAAGTTTAATTTGTTAACCTTAATTCTTTAATATTTAGATTAAACTTTAAGGGTAGATAAATCTATATGTGTAGAGCAAAATAAGTTGTATAAAAATAAATTAGGCTGATTGAATTTGCTTTTAAATTATTTACAATTCTTTAACAAGTAAATCTATCTTAAGCTGATCTGGAATAAATATGCAAATTTATTTAACATAACATTATTTGTTAATAATTATAAGGAGTTCAAATGACTCAATTGGAAATAATAATATTATTAAATAATAATAACATTAATAATAATGATTACAGTGACAGAGGATATAAATAACAGGATTTAATTCCTACATTAAGATGAATGGTGGAGACCTTAAAAGGATCTATTCTCAATGAATCCATAGCTCAGATATATCTGGAGGTTAAAATGACTGAAACTTTATGGTTTTTCTTCACCAGAACATATTTTATTTGTTCTGATGAAGAAAAGGGTGAAAAGAAGATAAAACAAGAGAAAAACAGCAAAGCTAAACTCACAAGGATCCATATAGATGCTGTTTATTTTTCCATCTGGAACAGTCCATGTGGAATCTGGGTTGATAATTGAGAGCAGAATAAATAAACAACCTAAATAAAATACTAAATTAGAACTAAACCAGTAAAGTAAATAAATAAGGGAATAAAATGGCCTTATAAAGGAAAACGATCTATTAAGGTAATTCTTAGCAGCAGAGGACAGAAACGACTGCTAGACTGCTGGATGAAGTTTGAACACCTCAGCCTGACTGTCTGATGTGCGTTTGGGAAAAACAGCTTTGTTGATGTTTGTTGATGGTTCGGCTTCTTGCACCCCTGGTTCGCTGTTTCTTCACCTCATGAAACTCTAGTTTCTGGTTCTTCGATTTTGCTTTGCCTTGGAAACATCGTTCTTGAAATCGGATGGAAAGCCTATTTTCTTCTTCCACACACATCATGTCTGGTGGAAGCAACAGAAGGCTGTGGTGCAGCGTCTCCCCTTGTTTACATTGCTGCAGTCCACTGACACACACTGTCCTCTGCTGAGGAGAAGCTTGTTTGGATTTCTGCAGGTGCAGAAGTGATAAGTGGTACGAATACTAAGGAAGTACATTTACTGGGTAAGTTTGAAATTATTGAATAATTCAATGATTTGTGACAAAGTTCAAATTTTAATCTAAAGTTCTTTAAGCTACATGAACTTATTTTGATCTACTGTTGTTTGTGAAAGGCTAAGATAACATCTGATCTGTCCTTCTCCCAGCTCCTTTAATTCAGCATGTTGGTAACTTTGACTCCCACTTTTCCTCCACATGAGCTCATGACGGGTCGACCCTTTCCTGGACCACAGAACGGGCCAGACCTCTGGCCAGACTGGGACTGACAGGTGACACATTAAAATGGCCTGCAAGACCTTTTTTCCCTTAGAGACGGCTCTACAGAGGGACCAAGGTGCCTGGAGATCCTGATGGAGGACCTTCTCAGCCATCCTTCCATCCTTCAGCACGAGGAGGTGTGGCTCAAAGTTATCAAAGAAAGTGATCAGAGCTCATCTGAGCTCATCTGGAAGGAACCAGGAAAAGCTTCAACAAAACAAACCAGAATAAAGGGGCAGAATAATCCCCTCTGATTGGTTAAATAACCCATCAGTCGTCCACCTGATGTGTTGAGGACCAGCTGTTCTGCAGACCTCGTTCAAAATGTGGCCTGTATGAGGGACCAACATCAACAGAAAGATGAAGACGCCCACCTGAAGATGTCTGACATCAGCTTTGGCTTTTTGATTATTTAATTATACAACATGAATGAGAAGGGAAAGTGTTGTATTTTAATGAAAGGTGAACATTTTTAGTATCTAAGTGTTTGATATTACTTTTCTTGATAATAAAAATAAAGTCCAAGTGTTAGATGAGCAGCTGATGGTCAGTATTGTCAGAGATTTCTGGATTAGAGGATGAACTCTGATGATCGGGTCTCAGCTACCGTTGGGAAAGAGGAGCGCTGAGATTAAATCCTCCAACTTTTCAATGTGTGCTTTGACTGACCCCGATTCTGAAGAGCTGAACTCGTCATCTGCGTGAAACATCTTTGTGTTATGATTTTAACTTTTTGCATTGAGATTGATCTTTTTTTACTTTTAATGAAGCTCAGATTAATAATTTGATTTACGCTTTGTAGACATGAAGGGGTCTATTGTTTTGACTGATTTGAACTTTTCTCTTTCCAGGGAAACAAAAGGGTAACTGAAAATGATAAGAACTAAACATTTTAATTCTCAGCAAATTGATATTCTACCATAAAAGTATCATCATGGGAAAAAAACGTAAATATTTATGCTAAGATGTGATTCCAGGGCTCTATTTATTGGCAACATATTTTAGCTCTCATAATCTTGAAGGCCACAACATTCTCTGCAGGATGGTGTTTGTAGACCAGACATAGCTTCTTCCCATAACAAATCAGATTATTTCTCAAGGTTTATTCATAACATGTTACTGTTTAACCAAAGTGTGTGTAATTTGTTTTGACTCTGACTACTTTCATTGCTGTAAGTAAGGGGGAATGAACGCTGCTCAGGCAGAACAGAGCAGAATGCTGTACCATTAGGGCTGTATGATGACTGTTCTCTCTTTGCAAAGATATGAATAGATGTGCCGACTGCGTGAAATCCATCCATCTCTGTTTATTTAACTAGAGTGAATAGTTGAATAATTGTTTCCCACGACACCAGTCAGTCAGTAACTGCAAATATAGTTGCTTATTTTTAGTTGATTAGTTAAAAGTCAGACTAAGGGCCTGCAGATCAGATGGCAGAGGCCTCCCAATGCTGTCCAATCCTGGTCCCTCATTGTTCCCCTTGCAGGTAGGGCTTGGCCTGGCTGGGTCCAACGAGGAGGAACCTGACTTCCAGGTGAACAAACCCAAACCACCTGGATCCCCACCACACTGAGCAACATCACTTGCCTTCATTTTTTTTTTCCATTGTTAGGGCTTTTTGAACCACTTCTTTAATGATAAATTTAATATTCATATCATGCATTAGGTCAGGGATTTCCAAAGAGGGGCCAATGGACACCCAGCTGGAGGTCACTGCATCGTACTTCATTGGAGCATTGATTTTAAACTGTTTTTATTTTGGTCCTTTCTGGAGGGTCTCCTGCAGAGTTGAAGCAGATGGAGCAGAGACTCGTTTAACGTCTGGAGAATCACAGAAGGGAAGAACTTAATGAATGGGTAGATACTTAATCATCATAAATCTCAAGGGTCCTTCATCACACAGCTAAAAAAAGAAGCTGCCGTTTTCATAACAGACATTATTTTAATTAAAATGAGGAACTCAAAACACAATACTGAACAACATTAGAAGACAACATCACTCTAAAGTTTAAACACACAACTATGGAACACAATTAAAAGCATGCAAAAAAGAAAAAGCACACCAAGCAAACTTTTTTTTTTCTAAAACATGGACAGAAACCAGCCTGGCGGTGCTAGAACCAACTGGAGACTTCAGGCGGCCAAATGGGAGTTGGGCATTTTCAGCAGCAGCTGCTGGGCAACGGCCCGCCGGGCCTCGTCTATTGTAGCTCTGCGGTTAGGTCCAGGCAGGACCATGACCGTCCCACGGAAGCTGCTTCTCACGCCCTGGATGAGAACCTTGTAGAAGAATTCAACAAATCCATCTGATCGGGGCAAGCCTTTGCTCAGCTCATACAATGGCTGGCCGTAGCCGTTCAGCTCACAGAACCTATGGAGGACCACCACCGGGGACACCAGGGGCTGCAGAGAGGTGAGGGAGACCGGCTTCCCTACTGCTCCGCAGAATCCCTGAGACGGGGCTGGAGGGTCTGGGTTGGCCTGGCCACAAGGAAGGAAGCAGGGCTGCATCAGGATCTTTGGAGCCTGAGAACAAGAGGGCTGGTTGGGGCTCAGATCCTCGCCTGGTTCCCACGTGACGAACACCTCCAATGAACAGTGCTTCTTGAGCTCTAGACACAGAGGAGATACGTTAACGTTGTCTGTCCTGGATAGAAAACCCACATGTGGTTCTGAAAACAGGTTGGAGAAATTCAGACCCCAAACATTTCATATGACAGACCAACACAGAGCAGGAGATGCTGAGGAGTGGCTCAGAAGGGATGGATCCCTTTAAAGGTGCTGTAGGAGATCTTGGAAAAACGGTTCCAGCAAGCTATATGTTAGAACATACACAACCATACCTCTCCCTTCAGATCACCCTTTGAAACCACGCCTTCACAACACATTAACGCCTATGCTGTCTGCAGCACGTCTACAGCAGCAGGAGCAGCGTGTTGCACATAACTGGCAGGGAGACAAACAGCGCTGATGATGCAGAGCGCTATGTTCACTCCTCTGAAATAGTTTATTAACCCCTAAATCAACATAAAATGCCAGAATCTGCCAGCAAAGTATGTTTGCTTTTATTATTCTGGTGCCTGCAGTTTGGATTACGTACATGAAAACCGCCTTCCTGCCGCCACGACCGGGCCATAGGCTGCTGTTGAACGGGTTTCCCAGTGACAGCACACCGGTATGTGGGGGTCTGAGCGGCTCCCACAGAGAAATAATCTTTGAAGGCAGGATGCTAATCTGGATGAACTGACTGCACAGACCATGTTTTCAGGTGGACTTTCTCACTTTAAAATAGATTCAAACTACTTTCTACCCACTGGTCACAGCTAATATAGCTGCCATTGTTCCAGGCATAGAAAGGATAGGATAGCTCCGCCCAACGCGCATCAGACCTGCTTTTTCACCGTGCAGCCAGAGCATACAAAATGAAGCAGCACGCTCGTTTTTGCAGCTCTTGCTTCTTTAGGTAGTATGACCAGATGCCCTCTTTTTCCTGGACATATCCTACTTTTCATACCTAAAAATTGTCCGGGGGGAATTTCAAAATTGTCCGGGATTTTTGTAAACTACAGCTCAGAAGAACTGAGCCGTGACCTCCGGGGCCAAAGCGACCGAACCCGACCCAGTGACGGTAGCCTGGACACCGGTTTCCTCGTGCTTCCGGGTAAGGCGAGCGGAGGGGAAGCATACCATCACCGGGTCGGGTTCGGTCGCTCTGTCCCCAGCCGCTGGGGTTCCTGGTCCGGTCCAGTCAGCGGCCCCAGCAGCCCCCCCTCCCCAATGAAAAATGTTATCTCCTTTTCAGAAACCCAAACCTGGTTACCATAGGTGTGAATGTAGCATAACAGCGGCTAGCTTACAGCCATGTAGTCCTGCATGAGCATTGGGGGGGTCGATTCGTTCATGTGTCAGGGTACACCCACAGGGGGGAGGGACAAGCAGACAACCATGATTGACATGTCAGGAACCAATAGTGTACAACTGACAGTCTTTTGTGTCTGGTTGGGGTTATTCATTGATTTCTCACTGTAGCAGGGATCATTGAGTTTAGTTTCACTTCCAGACCTTCTACTTCACTGCTTGCTAAGCGGCTGTGGGGAGATCTTTAAGCCACATGGTAAAAAATGCATCAGAAAAGATCTCCAACTGCACCTTTAATTCTTGTTCCAAAAATAATGTGTGGAAGAACCGCTCAGTTATCAGGAATATAGCTGGAGAGGTAGAATGAAGAGTCCAGATGGCAACTGTTGGGCCATAAATCATGATAATAATTTTGGACATTGAGAATCAATGCAGTTTATTTCTACTGATATGGACTGGGTGATGTGTTAGGTACAAAAGGATGCCGCATCATTTGATGGAAATTAAAATGATCAACCTACAGAGCGCTGAATTCAAAGATTACGGTGAAAAAATGATACAGCAGGCTAGTCCATTTTGCTGAAATTTCATTGCAGCAAAATGGTATCCAGTCATTTGTATGGCCCCCACGTGCATGTAAGCATGCCTGACAACATCTGGGCATGCTCCTAATGAGACGACGGATGGCGTCCTGGGGTATCTCCTCCCAGATCTGGACCAGGGCATCAATGGTATCAATTCCTTTATCCCCCAGGAACTGCACCAGGAGGAACCCAGGACCCACTGCACCAGCATAGGGTCTGTCAATGGGTGCAAGGATTTCATCCCGATACCTAATGGCAGTCAGGGTGCCGTTGTCTAACCTGTATAGGTCTGTGTGTCCCCCATTCTAAATTAAAAAATCCACCTTAAACTGTAATAGTTTTCAACCATGTTCCGCTTCCTCTTTGTACATAGTAGTTTAGTTTAGTTTCACTAGTTTTAGTTAAAAGTGTTAAACTGAAGTATGTTTGACTTGGAGCTGAAAGATTTTTGTTAATAAAATCTTATATTTTGAACAGAAGTTGTGGTGAATTTATTCCATGTGTGTGCAGAATTAACTGTTTGACCATGATTAGAGTTTGAATCACTCTTTCATTCATTGTTCTAACACACAGCTAGTAGGACTGTGTGTCATAAACAATATATAACAGCTGAAATAATATCTGATCTAGAGAATCTAGTGGTGGCTAGACCTCAGAGGGTCTGAAGCTTCAAACTACCAACCCTGAGGGACGCCTCAGCCTTTCTCCGCCCTTGTCTGGCAGAACTCTGTGTTGGTGATTCCATTTGATTTCCTCTCAAACACATTCATACTGTAGTTGGAACCAGATTAAATAATTCAAATCCGGAATACAGCTACTACCCGGCGTCGGTCGCTCACCTGCTGCCAGAACTTTCTTGGCCATTGATGCAGTGAAATGGGACGAGAAGCCAACAACGGCAGAGACCCCGTCTATCCCAGGCCCAGTCTTCAAAGACACCCTCTCCACGCCCTCCACCAGCACCTGCAGAACCTTTGCCATGAACACACAGACCAGAACCGTTATCACCAGTTTTACTCAGCTCAACATTTACTAAAGTGGAGGAACTTTTTCGATAATCATCTTTAATCGTATTAATAAACCTACAGATTTTCCAACTGAATCAGAAAAGCGGAGCTGGCACCATGAGACCATGAATAAATAGAAATGTTTTCTAATGTGAGCACTGGGAGATCTCAGCTTTAACCACTGCAGGAAGCTGCTGCTTCAGTTTTTCAGCTCCTTAGCCAATATATACACGATTAGAAATGGATTTCTTTTGGTTTAACTCAGTTTATTAAACTCCAAACACCTTCTTCCATATTCACAAACTCAGAAAACAAGAATCAGATCTCCTTGATGGAACATCCTTCATCCTGTAAATCCAGCGGGTTCCTATCATAGGTTTCCTTTAGATTATTATTATTTTTTTTATCTTCCAGACAAGCAACAGTATAGAAAAGCTTCTAACCAGCAGAGATCCATCCCAGCTCCACTCCCATAACTGCTCATACTTTCTTCCCCATTGACGCACAGAACAGGTGTGCACTTCTAGTTTAAGCCATTTCTCTAGGGGACACCCTGTCCCATTAACAGGCGGCCATAGAGCAGTTTGGAAAAACTACCCATCAACTGGTCTGTCAAGCGATCACCATTATTCTGTTACAAATATTCTGTTATCTGCATAGCAATGGAATGATCAGAATGTTTATGAGCAGAAAAGAAGAGGTTCTGAAACGGGGCCATGTAGGCTGTCACAACATACAGGAGAGGAGGATACTGTCCTGCCAAGATTGTTGCAGATTCCAAAACGTACCAGAAAGCAGAAAAAAAGACATGTGGCCCTACAGCTCTAATTACGGTAGCTCACAGGACTTCTGCGGCGCTGGACCGTCTAATCAGAGACCAGATTCAGTGGCGCATCAGATGTTTTTAAAGTGAGCATCTCAGGAGTGACAGTGGCGACAGCCGATCAGAAAAGACACTTTGCTTAATATTAAATTAACTTAAAATGTCGAAACCTGCCAGCTAAAGATGTTCTCTTTCATTATCTGGGTGCCTGCAGTTTGTACAACATACCTGAAAAATGCCAATTAACTTCCAGGCGCCATTAACAGTTGGGAAAAGCCCAGAGAGGTGGGGGTCTGCTAGGCTCTGGCCAAAGAATACTTCAGCCGATATTTGGAGGTTGACTTCCTCACTTAAAAACAAACTAAAGCTACTTTGTAACCACTTATCTGGTCTGGTACCAAGATGCATCTGTAAACACTTAACTAGATACTCCTCAGGGGTGAAGTGAAGGAATGAATCATGAGTATCACTTACCTGCTGTCTGCCCCTCTTCATTTTTGTTTTTTTGTGAGGCCTAAAGGAGGATCACTACTTTATCAGTTATATAACGTCCTGACCTCACATCTCATTACAAGGCACTTTATCAGAGACAGTTCAACCAGATCATCCAGTCAGATTGATTCAAAGTGTTCTATCCAAGGGAAAGAAGCTGATTGCATCGACTCATTGACTCTTCAGTAATCCCTCACACTAAGGATGCTTGTAGCGACAGTGGAGAGGAAAAACTCCCTTTTAACAGGAAGAAACCTCCAGGCTCAGTGTGAGCGGCCATCTGCTGAGGCCGACTGGGGTTCAAGGAGGCAGAAGCAGAGATAGAAAAAGAAGCAGAGATACAAAAGGCATTCCTCACGGACTAAAACTGGTAGTTGGTTCCACAGGAGAGGAGCCTGATAACTAAAAGATCTGCCTCCCATTCTACTTTTAGAAATTCTAGGAACCACTAGTCCTGATCAAAAACAACACCAAGATTTTTTACTTTATTATCTGAAATCAGTTCAATCCCATCCAAATGAAGTGACTGGCTAATCAGCTTCTTTTTCAGAGACTCTGGTCCAAAGACTATAACTTCTGTTTTGTCTTATCTGAGGCCATGAGAATATCATTAGTGACTTTCACCAGAGCTGTTTCAGTGCTATGATGAGCTCTAAAGCCAGACTGAAACTCTTCAAAAAGTTCATTATGGTGTAAGTGATCGCAAACTTGTTTGGCAACTACTTTCTCAAGAATTTTGGATAATAAAGGAAGATTGGATATAGGTCTATAATTAACCAAGTCATCTGGGTCAAGAGACGGTTTCTTAAGCAGAGGTTTAATTCCAGCAACCTTAAAAGCTTTAGGTACATATCCCTGTAACAGAGATAGATTAATCACATCTAAAATGGAGGAGGAGATCAAAGGGAATACCTCCTTAAATAACCTGGTTGGAACTGGATCTAACATACAAGTTGAAGGCTTAGATGAAGACAATAATTTTAATGATGAAATAATTTCTCAGGCTAATATACAGCGCTCCATACGACTATGCAATTTGGGAGAAGACACATAGTCGTTGCCCAGGTCATGTGACCTGGAAGAAAGTACTCCTATATAGAGCTGCAGGCTCTTATATAGTCACGGATCTCAGGCTTTTGCTCTACTGTTTTTCCACCTGCTCGACTGCTGGTCATGGCTGAGGTAAAGAAAAAGTTTGAACCTTCCTGTCCTAGTGGTTAGGGCATTGCACTTTGATACCAGAGGTTCTGAGTTCAAACCCCACTCCAACGGACTGCCATTCTGGGTCTCCAAGCAAGACCCTTAACCCCACACTGCTCCCTGGGCGCTGCACAATGGCAGCCCACTGCTCCCCAAGGGGATGGGTTAAATGCAGAGAGAGAATTTTGTTGCTTTGAACTTGTAACAGTGAAAATAAAGTCAAATTCTATTCTATTGCTGCTCCTGGTTTATGGAACAGCCTCCTGCGGCACATTAGGGAGGCTCCTTCCCTGCCGAATTTTAAATCACAGCTCAAGACTTACTTGGCAGGACTTAGTTGTTGTGACCTCATTAATTTGGCTTAAACAAATTCATATTATTGCCTCAATTTATATTTCTATGCTGGCCCATCAAATCTCATCCCATTTTAGCTGACTTTTGAGACAGTGCTGAGATGACCCCCCCCAGTGGCCAAAAGCTACATGGTGTGCCTTTAAGCCATCAACATCGATGTCAGCAAGGACGTTAAAATCCCCCACTATGATGACCCCGTCAGTATCTAACACCATATCAGAGAGGAACTAAGGACTCTGAGGGGTAAAGTATTTTATTTTGTAATATTTTAATTGTTTCTGCACAAGTCAGTCCTGCTTGCTTTATATTCGCTGTGTGACTCAAAAATTTACTGTTTTCTCTGATTAACACATTTGATTTTGTATTTTCCCCCGAAGTGGATGTGTTTTATCTTGTAACAGCGTCTCTCTTCCTGTCAGACTCATGAAACTGCAACTGAATTGCTAGTAGTCTGACTAAAATAGACCTGGGCTCTATCTCAGTGGAAGCTATGCTGCCCCCTGCAGGGTATCGTGTTGGTGTCATCATCCCCATCGACTTTCAATGAGCTCTAAACGCAACATTCCTCTGACAACTTTTTCTGTTGGGTCAGATGCATAATCAGATTTGGTGAGTTCTGGCCTCAACAGAACAGAAGCTCAAAAACTAGATATGTGATTTAAGCCCTTTAAGTCAACAGAATCAGCAGCACTGCAAGGTTCCAAGTAGGAAAAAATACAAACAGTGTTAACCAGGGTTCCTCAGGTCTGCTGTCCTGCACCTTTTTGGATGCGTCTCTGCTTCAACACAACCAAGACCAATGATGGGGTTAGCAGATAGACTCTGAAGAACCTGACTGCATACTGAGGAGCTGAGTCAGCCCTTTGATTCTGGCGTAGAAAAACAAATGCGACTAAAAGGTCCGGTACTCTAAACCTGGACGACGTCTGTTGGAAATATTTACAGTAATGTGTTTACTATTTTCTGGTAAAGGTAAGCTGTGATTTCAGAAAGTTTTTATTTTTTGTATTATAGATCACCCTGTACACAGCACCACCCTCTCAGTACAACGGCGTTAAAGTCAGTCTAGAGCAGCCAGCAGAGACTCAGCAGATGATTGATGGGTAACGTCTGCAGGTTGGACGAGAGTTTTCCTACCTACTTGTATACTGGTGGATATTTGGAAGAAAAACCTCTTGGCAGCATCTCTGCTCTATTAAAAACCATCAGCAAAGGAAAGAAAGCTAGAGACTTTGAATAATGAGCTGGCTTGTAGCTCGTCTGCCTGGCTGTGTGTTTCCTGGACGGGGCCGCCTGTGGAGCTGGTTGACAGCTGCCTTTTGTATCTATGCTTCTTTTTGTATCTCTGCTTCTGTCTCCTTGAACCCCAGTGGGCCTCAGCAGATGGCCGCTCACACTGAGCCTGGTTCTGCTGGAGGTTTCTTCCTGTTCAAAGGGAGTTTTTCCTCTCCACTGTCGCTGCAAGCATGCTTAGTGTGAGGGATTGCTGAAGAGGCAATGAGTCGATGCAATCAGCTGGTTTTCCTTAGATAGAAAACTTTGAATCAATTTGACTGGATGATCTGGTTGAATCGTCTCTTTAAAGTGCCTTGAGATGACATGTTGTGGTACTATATAAATAAATTGAATAAAAAAAAGTTGTACCTCTTGCAGGTTCTGTACACTTGTGGAGGATGGCAGGTTGTGAATGCAAAGGTGTCTCTTCTCTATGCTGTAGCGGACACAAAGGTAGCAGTTGGGCTCAATCATGTAGCCGTTCAGCTTTTGGATAGCCTTCATCGCAAGGGCGTTAGTGCCATACTTGGCGTAGGCAAAGCCGCGGTTCTGGCCACTGAAGTTCATCATGAGGCGGAACTCCCAGAGCGGTCCAACAGAACGGAACAGGGGGATTAGCAGGTCCTCGTAGACGTCCCGTGGGATGTGACTGATGAAGACCTCACAGCATTTGCCAGGGGGGGGACCATCCCACACTAAACCATGAAGAGCAGACAGGATGCCCTGAGAACAATGGTACAGGAGGAACCCAATAAAGATGTTCTGTAGACCCAGAACAACCGCTGAACCACTGCGGGCCTCAGAGGTCATGATTTAACAGAGAGAAATGTCCTGAATGGGAGTCTTCCAAGGCTACGATGACCCTGCTGACCCAGAAGAACACAAAGGCCCGAGTCAGGTAGACCAGAATCTTCTTAAGGATGGTCTGGTGGACAAATGTGGAACTTTTGGATGACAAATTAACACAGTTTCCTAATGACCTGTAACTACTGTCAAAACTAGGGCTGAAAGATTTTGACAAAATTACAATTGCGAAAATTTTCAACAAATAATGCAATTTTATTGCAATTCTTCTTTAGGCTAAGCACAATTATGTTAAAGTTTTACTCCAGGTTTTCAGTTTTTTGTCCAGAATCCAGTGTTGCAGGACTTTACTGTAACATTTGCAAGAAAAAAGTTATTCTACTATAATGCGTAGATCTAGGTTCTAGCTTCAACTCTCTGTTCCATTCTGTGCACCAGCATACCCACTTAAATTGTATTACCGCCACCTATGGGAGAAATTTAGTGCCCTACTCTTGTTATGTATTTTAAGTTTTGCAAACTGCATTTTTCTAAATTGTGATAATATTGCAATTGCAATCCATTGCCTAGCCCTGGTCAAAACTAATGGAAATATGCCCTTTGCTAGACGGCTGTTAGTATCGGATAATAAAGTCCGATTAAAACTGATCCAGTAGCTAGGCCTCCTCTGAAAAGCTAGCTAAGCTCTGGACTCCAAGTCATACTAAATACCCACTCTGCAAAGAAGAGGTGATCAGGGTCCCTCAGTGGGGATGAGAAAGACTCGTCATCAGGCATTATGGAGATATTTGGCGTTTACTCCTGAGTTAGCTTTGCATTTAGCTGAGGCAAACATCTGTAAGAAGGGAGCTGCTCTATGTCTCCCGCAGTGGTAGGGTTGGGTGGTCTGGCGTGGCTGTGCGTCTCACCCTCAGGTGGTCCTCCATACTTCCTCTGGCCGTTCAGCTGGGTCAGCGTGGTGTTGGTCTCCTTCAGCCAGGCATCCAGAGCCTGCATGCGTTGAAATTGCCTCAACTGACCGTGGAAACAAAGCAGGAAGATGTTATTCAGAGCACCTCTGACAAGTTGTGACGTTAACAATTTATGTAGGAAATCCATTCTATCATCTGAGGAGCAGGTTCAACTGGAGGACTTCAAATCTCGATTAGATAACTCATTTCTAGACAAAGCTCAGGGGAGCATCAGTGTCCATCCATCCATTCTCTTCCTCTTTATCCGGAGGCCGGGTCACAGAGGCAGCAGTCTAAGCAGAGATGCCCAGGCTTCCTGATCCAGTCACACCTCCTCCAGCTGCTCCCCGAGGCGACACCAGGCCAGCTCAGAGACATAGTCCCTCCAGCCTGTCCCGGGCCTTCCACCAGGCTTCCTCCCAATTGGACATGGAAGCATCTGGAACAGATGCCCGAGCCTCCTCAGCTGGCTCCTTTCGACATGGAGGAGCAGCGACTCTACTCTGAGCTCCGAGCCCTGATAGTGATGTTATGAGATGAGCCGAGGCTTCGAGCAGTCGAGGGGACGTTTTCGCAAAGCGCGTGTCGAGGTGCGATTGGTTTGGGGGAGGGGCCAAAACTGATGACATCTGAGCAAGCCACTGGTTACAGTTATAACATCAGTATTAAGTAGAATGGCTTTCTGACGAGCAGGTACCATCGCCACTGGCCATAGCTCTAAGACATGCACTTCCACTCCTGAGGTTGTTGGTTAAAGACCCACCTTAGAGTTTGGAAAGTTCCAATAACACTTAAATATTTGGCTAATGTGACTAATTTGTACTGGTTTGCCCTTGTAGAAATATAGATTGTGTAAAAACGCTGCCAAATTAGATTGTTTGGTTTAACTAAAAGATTGGTTGAACACATCACTTCAAACCCGATTAAAACCAAAAACTGTGGAAAAACTATTACGTTTGAATAAAATGACTAACGCCTTTCATGTCACTCATCATTGCCCAATTTGCACAAACACTTTCACTGCTTCAGCTTATTTCAGTAAAATGGTAGAAATAGGACATTTTACGCACAAAGGAACTTAAATAGAAAAAGAAAACAAGAAAAACAATTGCAAACAATCATGTAGTTTTGCACTCTACCAGTACTGATGATCATGTAGGTCGGCTGTGTTTTCAACCCAAATCTCCTAAAAATAACAAACATATTTTCACTTTATTCCAAGCAAACTGCATCTCAGTTCCTGATGTAATTTTAGTCTGTTCTGGTCTCAGAAGAATGCTGGAACAAAACATGGTCTCTACCCAATAAATATTTACGAGTCAAAACGATTAAAAATGTTTCCATTAAGATCTTTAGTCACTGTTAGTACAGTCAGTTTTGATTTAATATAAAAACATTGATACGACTCGTACTTTCTGCAACACTTAGTCTGTTCCTGCAAGTACAGGGGGCATCTATGGCAAGCTATTTGTCACTTTATTCTGGACAATATTTATGACAACTTTTAACATTATGTTAAGGATGTTTACATTATATAAAAAAAGAACTTTCACACCAGTTCTTATGTAATCTTTTTCTTCTGTTGATTAAGTTTATCCACAAATGTAAAACTATTATGATTAAACCCTCATGTGTCTCTTTTTTAAGGGAAGCAACAACTTATGGTTCTACATTGTCCTCCATTAAAAAAAAAAAAAAACTATGAAAGCTTCTTTATGCTCTAAACTCTAAGTATTTATGTATTCTCTTTACATGCTGCCATTTGTAGCTTTGCTTTATTACCATGTTCAGTGGCGGTTCTAGACCAAATGTTGCAGGGGGCCAGAAGGGGGCCAGCTTTTTTTTCATGGGGGCCCAGAAAAGCATTAAATAAAAAACAGGGCAAGAGATTCAAATATATTAAGAAAGCTGCATGATGTGAAAGTTCTACTCAATTAGGTTTAATTAAAATTCTATATCTTATTAGGTCAATATACATTCAGAATTTAGGAATTTTACATATTTTTTACTTAATTTAAAGTCGTAGGGAAGCGGCTGTTCCATCCGTTGCATTTCTGAATTCTCCCGAGTGGTGCCGGACTTTATATGAGTGAATAAAGTGAATGTGATTGGTCATTTATCAAGGGGGCGGGATTGTTGTGGCGGAAGGTTAACAAGCAAGTTTGATTGTAGCCCGTTTGTCGGAAGCATCTTGCTAACCAGTTAGCAACTTAGTGCTAGCAGGTTCCCAATGGGAAATTCCATTGGGTCCAAGTAGCACTAAATTGGTGACTTAGAAACGACGCTGTCAAGGAACGCTATGGACAGAGGAAACATGCAAGAGGAGGAGAGTTTAGTGTCGGAGGTTTGTGGATGAGTCTCCTCCGTCATCCATTTTTTATTTAGAGGAGGAAAGCGGGACGAAGATGTTGTGGAAGAGGACGCCAGGGAGGCAGAAGCTTGGTTTGGTGTAGAAGGCTTCCAGCCGTACATGTTTGAGCCCTTGCCTCGCAACGCTGCCAGTTCTGTTAGCTCTACGCCTGCCGAAGACACAGACGTCCATCCCCGTGAACACTGGGACGCAACTCAGTGGGAAAGGAAATGAATAGGGCTGGGTATTTTCGCCAAAGTCCTGAATCAATTCGATTTTGACTCATACAGCTCTAAATCGATAATTTAGCTTGTTTTTACAGCAATGAAAGTGGTTCAACGGTGTTTCAAAATACTCATGTATTTTATTTTTTCCTGTCACATTAAACACAAAGTTCAAACTTGTAAATTAAACAGTTTAAACTTGAGATGTGAACAAACCTGTCTCATAAGTGCAAACTTGTTTGTGAAAAGTGAAAAAGTGAAGCCTCACTCGAGCGAGCAGAAGTGACACAGCAGACATGCATGAGCTGCATTATCTCCACTGTACAACCCATGTGTGCAGGGGAGGCAGTAACGACTAAAGGGTGTTTGCTGCTCAGCCCCCATTTGTTAATGTCTTCATTCAACCTATTGGTTATATTTGCAGCTGTCTGGCTTGAAGTCATCTTGATTGCATCTTTACTGCTCACTTGAATGTGAACGTCACTCATCTTAAAACTAATGGATCTCATTCCTTTTAAAATCGATTGTGCAAAAACATAAAGGAATCGATTCAATCGTTTTTTTTTACCCAGCCCTAGAAATTATTCTGATTACTTATTTCAACCGGTGCGTATATTAGCTGCGATATATGAATCAAGATGCTATGACCGATAGAATTTGATTGACAGATGACCGTTGATATATGATTGGCTGAATTTAGGTGTTCAGGCTGACGTAGAACTAACTGGCCTGCAGAAGATAACGAAAAAAACACAGATTTTAAGACAGGATTTTTTTTTTTTAAATAGAAATTTTTTGACTTTTAGGACTATATGGTCTGATAAACAATACATTTATATACATGTTTGAGCCAGAACTATTTGATATTTAAATATAAATAAACTTTAAATTAAAATGACCATTTTACATAAAATCTGAATTAGAACTCATGAAAAACTGATAAATTCAGCTGTAAAAATTAGACAATTTTTTAAAATTTGTTTTGTAAAAAAAACATTTAGCAGATGAAAACTGGGATCCTATCTCAATGCCACTGAAGCTATCGCCTTATTGTGTTTAAATAATTAGAAAAACTGAATTTGTAAAGAGAAAAAAAGAGAAATAGATCCAACGGACCCATCAGTAACCATGTCTGCTCCAGTGCAGATCGTCAGTAGAAATGCTTTGAGTATTACGTGTTCAGTACAGGGGCCATAACATGATCAACAGGGGCACCGGCCCCCATTGGCCCCTGTCTAGAACCGTGACTATGCTTACTCTTATTTAGTTATTTCAGGGTTTATACAGGAATGAGTAACTGTAATTTAATGCTTTTTAATGCTCTTAGAAATTATTTTAAGCCCATCAATAAGTCTCTCCCTTTCTCATATATATATATATATATATATATATTATATATATATTAAAATATTTATTGCAATATAAAATATCTTAATTTTCTTTTTTAATAAAGCATTTTAAATGTCAAGATAATCACATTTAATGAATTTTAATGCCAGTTAAGGCCTTATTGTAAAAAATAATAATTTTATGATTTTTAATGACCCGCGGAAAGCCTGCATTTTTTATTTCTGTTCAAACGCCTGCTGACTGTTGAATGGACATTCTACTTATTCATTTTTGCATCTTAGATAGAATATTCTATTAAAGTTGTTTTCTTTAAACGCCCACAGGGCGCTGCTGTTATTTCTTACAGCTACAGGCTGGGACCACTGGGTGGCGCCATGGAGCAGCAGCTGCGGCCTGTTTTTTAATTAGTCTCCAGGTGGATTTCTAACCCGCAATCATCAATTGTCCCTTTGCATTTTTACTAAATCTAGAAATCAACCAGTGAAGTCATGAAAGAAAGGGTGAATGAATGAACAACATCAGCACTAAAGCAAGTGGCTAAAATCCGCAGATGCAATAAGAATAATAATAACAACACGAAGCTGCAAAACGATGCAAGAAGAAAGAGAAATGCGCTTTTCTGTTACGGCGCAGAAACAGTATTTAAAGAAAACAACCAAACAACAATTAGAACTAGAAAATTTCTAAAGAAATTTTGAGGGGGGCCACCTACTGCCCGTCTGGGGAACCGGGCCAATACGGCCCTGGCAAGTGACGTCGGGGCTCCCCAGACCAACTGCTTACGACTTTGAGGGCTGCTGAGGGAAGGAAAGAGGGCAAGTTCATGGGCAAAGAGAGCTGTGTGCCACTTGTGCTGAAATCTGGGAAATAGACGTGCACAGCGTATGATGCACAAGGGTAATATGGGTTGTCCATATTGAAACACAGTGGGTAAAGCCCAGTTGGCGGGCTTCGCCCGCCTGCTAGGAGCCATCTCAGTGAAGAAAAAAATCACCAATGGCGGGCTCTGCCCGCCTTCTAAGAGCCATTGCAGTGATGAAATCACCAATGGCGGGCTCCGCCCGCCTGCTAAGAGCCATTGCAGTGATGTAATCACCTTTGGCGGGCTCCGCCCGCCTGTTACCATTGGCGGGCTCCGCCCGCCTTCTAAGAGCCATTGCAGTGATGAAATCACCAATGGCAATGAGCAATATGCCAGAATGTATGAGTGTGTATAAGGAAGAGGCTTTTATTCTGTAGAGTCCTTGTAGTCTTATTTTGAAAGTCTATCATGAATGTGCATCAAAAGATGGGTCACGCCCAGCAGTGATATAGAATCCATTTCCAAATGTTAAATCACTGGTTTTCCATGTTATTAGGTGAATAGTTGCTGTATTACAGAGTAAATGGGAGACTTTTATTGTGAAATTTGCTCTGGGTGTGTTTTGAAAAGGTCACTAGAGTCTAATAAAAACAACCTGGAAGAGTTTGGGTCATAATGTTGAGCCATTTGCATCAATTAATGCATTAGTATAATCTAGAGGCTTTTATTTTGTAGGGTCCCTGGAGTCTTATTTTGAAAGTCCAACAGAGTTGTGTTTATAGAAAATGTTCAGACCCGTCAATGATAGTTGATTACTTTCCAATCGTTAAATCACTCTTTTTCCATGTTATTAGGGCAGCAGATGAAGCGGAAATGGGAGGCTTTTATTTTGAAATTTGCTATAGGGTGTGTTTTAAACAGTCTCCTAGAGTCTATTCTCTAAAACGGGGTTGAGTTTGGGTCATAATGTTGAGCCATATAGGGCAATAAATATATGTAAAAAATATAGAGGCTTTTATTTTGTAGGGTCCCTGGAGTCTTATTTTGAAAGTCTATCAGTGCTGAGTGGCAAGGGAAGTGTCATGGACAGCAGTCATATAGTATCCATTTCCCAATGTTAAATCAGTCCTTTCACCCTCCATTAGATTAATATGTGCTGTTAAAAACAGCAGAGGTAAAATCTGTTTGAAGCTTGGTAACCTTGACAACGCTTAACGAGCCTCTCACTGACACAGACAACAGCTGCACTCACTATTGGTTTCTTCTTCCCAGGCTTTTTTGTATGGGAAGAACGGCACCGAACAAACGACTACTGATCAAAAACCGTATGAGTTATTCAAAAAACATTTTCACCATGAGCATCAGCAATCCTTCGACTCCAACTATACCAACTTTGGTGTATGTGTGTCATTCAGAAAAAATATTTATGACGAGTGAAAACACATAGTGTGATTTGTTTCTCTCCCATCTTCAGCTCAAAAAGAATAGAGAAAGGCTGAAACTCTCATCGACTTTAGGTTGGTCTGGAGGGTTTTTAAGGAAAAGTATTAATCCTACCGTAATTCCGAAGACATTGTGTGAGTCCAGAGGTTTCAGTCTACAAACTGACCAAAAATGGTGACTGTAGCTCCAAATATGTGGCCGTGAGGGCGAGAATAAGATGTTTGATCTTAAAAAAATGGCCGCCTCACACTAAGATTTCAGCAGCTGCACTCTAGCAGGCTGCTGCAGAAGCTAACTGTCAGCTAGCTTCCAGGTGCTTACCCTCCGAACAAACGACTGCTGAGCAAAAACCGTAAAAGATATCTGAAAAATTCTTTCAGTGAAAGCAACATCTATCCTTTGTCTCAGACTGGGGTAACCTTCATGTCTGTAGGTCTTTCACAACCCAAAACGAAGCACAAACAAAATGGTTGGCCCACCTGCTCCTCCCTTTGTTTGAACTGCAGGACCTCACTCTCACTCACCTTTTAGCTGCTAAAGCACCCCTCCGAACAAACGACTGCTGAGTAAAAACCGTAAAAGGTATCTGAAAAATTCTTTTTATCTAAGCGACAGCTATATCTTGTCTTCAATTGGAGTAACTTTCATGGCTGTAGGTCATCTACAAACTGAATGGGAAGAGAAAGAAAAAGAAAAAACGTTTCATCACACCTAAGCTTCTAATTGAGCTAGCTGCAGCAGGTCACTGTCACTCAGCTTTCAGGTGCTTAAAATGTCCTCCGAACAAACGACTGCTGAGCAAAAACCGTATGAGTTATTCAAAAAATTTTTTCACCGTGAGCGTCAGTCATCCTTCGACTCCAACTATGCCAACTTTGGTGTATGTGTGTCATTCAGAAAAATATTTATGACGAGTTTAAAACACATAGTCTGATTCGTTTTTCTCCCCTCTTCTGCTCCAAAACCAATGAAAAACGGCTCTGATTTTCATCGACTTTAGGTCGGTCTGGAGGGTTTTTAAGGAAAAGTATTAATCCTACCGTAATTCCGAAGATATTGTGTGGGTCCAGAGATTTCAGTCTACAAACTGACCAAAAATGGTGACTCTAGCTATAAATATGTGGCCGTGAGGGCGAGTTTAAAATGTTTTTTTGTGTTTAAAAAACGCCTGCCTCACACTCTAGCTTTTCAGTTGCTCCACTCTAGCAGGCTGGATTTTGCTAAAACTTTGTGGCGCTTGAGGTCTGATTATACAAAAACCGTAGCAGTTATCAACATACCGTCTTCAGTTTTAAATAGACGAAGGATTTATCTACAAACTGAGCTTTAAACTGTTTTTCTAGGTGAATGTATGCCGACACAGTGAAGTGCTGTTTTTTATGCTTTTTTTTTCCTCTCCCCATTCATTTCCTATGGGATTTTTTTGCGACGTTTTCGCTAATAATTCGCAAACCTTCGGACTAATGAGAAAGTTTTATACAAGCACACATCACCCCATTGGTCCCGACGCGTGTGCCAACTTTGGGCCCGATCCGCCAAACCGTGCGGGACTAGTTACGCGCCGAAGTTTTGGGTATACGGGAGAATTATAATAACTAGAAAATTTCTAAAGAAATTTTGAGGGGGGCCACCTACTGCCCGTCTGGGGAACCGGGCCAATACGGCCCTGGCAAGTGACGTCGGGGCTCCCCAGACCAACTGCTTACGCCTTTGAGGGCTGCTGAGGGAAGGAAAGAGGGCAAGTTCATGGGCAAAGAGAGCTGTGTGCCACTTGTGCTGAAATCTGGGAAATAGACGTGCACAGAGTATGATGCACAAGGGTAATATGGGTTGTCCATATTGAAACACAGTGGGTAAAGCCCAGTTGGCGGGCTTCGCCCGCCTGCTAGGAGCCATCTCAGTGAAGAAAAAAATCACCAATGGCGGGCTCTGCCCGCCTTCTAAGAGCCATTGCAGTGATGAAATCACCAATGGCGGGCTCCGCCCGCCTGCTAAGAGCCATTGCAGTGATGTAATCACCTTTGGCGGGCTCCGCCCGCCTGTTACCATTGGCGGGCTCCGCCCGCCTTCTAAGAGCCATTGCAGTGATGAAATCACCAATGGCAATGAGCAATATGCCAGAATGTATGAGTGTGTATAAGGAAGAGGCTTTTATTCTGTAGAGTCCTTGTAGTCTTATTTTGAAAGTCTATCATGAATGTGCATCAAAAGATGGGTCACGCCCAGCAGTGATATAGAATCCATTTCCAAATGTTAAATCACTGGTTTTCCATGTTATTAGGTGAATAGTTGCTGTATTACAGAGTAAATGGGAGACTTTTATTGTGAAATTTGCTCTGGGGTGTGTTTTGAAAAGGTCACTAGAGTCTAATAAAAACAACCTGGAAGAGTTTGGGTCATAATGTTGAGCCATTTGCATCAATTAATGCATTACTATAATCTAGAGGCTTTTATTTTGTAGGGTCCCTGGAGTCTTATTTTGAAAGTCCAACAGAGTTGTGTTTATAGAAAATGTTCAGACCCGTCAATGATAGTTGATTACTTTCCAATCGTTAAATCACTCTTTTTCCATGTTATTAGGGCAGTAGATGAAGCGGAAATGGGAGGCTTTTATTTTGAAATTTGCTATAGGGTGTGTTTTAAACAGTCTCCTAGAGTCTATTCTCTAAAACGGGGTTGAGTTTGGGTCATAATGTTGAGCCATATAGAGCAATAAATATATGTAAAAAATATAGAGGCTTTTATTTTGTAGGGTCCCTGGAGTCTTATTTTGAAAGTCTATCAGTGCTGAGTGGCAAGGGAAGTGTCATGTACAGCAGTCATATAGTATCCATTTCCCAATGTTAAATCAGTCCTTTCACCCTCCATTAGATTAATATGTGCTGTTTAAAACAGCAGAGGTAAAATCTGTTTGAAGCTTGGTAACCTTGACAACGCTTAACGAGCCTCTCACTGACACAGACAACAGCTGCACTCACTATTGGTTTCTTCTTCCCAGGCTTTTTTGTATGGGAAGAACGGCACCGAACAAACGACTACTGATCAAAAACCGTATGAGTTATTCAAAAAACATTTTCACCATGAGCATCAGCAATCCTTCGACTCCAACTATACCAACTTTGGTGTATGTGTGTCATTCAGAAAAATATTTATGACGAGTTGAAAACACATAGTCTGATTCGTTTTTCTCCCATCTTCAGCTCAAAAAGAATGGAGAAAGGCTGAAACTCTCATCCACTTTAGGTTGGTCTGGAGGGTTTTTAAGGCAAAGTATTAATCCTACCGTAATTCCGAAGACATTGTGTGAGTCCAGAGGTTTCAGTCTACAAACTGACCAAAAATGGTGACTGTAGCTCCAAATATGTGGCCGTGAGGGCGAGAATAAGATGTTTGATCTTAAAAAATGGCCGCCTCACACTAAGATTTCAGCAGCTGCACTCTAGCAGGCTGCTGCAGAAGCTAACTGTCAGCTAGCTTCCAGGTGCTTACCCTCCGAACAAACGACTGCTGAGCAAAAACCGTAAAAGATATCTGAAAAATTCTTTCAGTGAAAGCAACATCTATCCTTTGTCTCAGACTGGGGTAACCTTCATGTCTGTAGGTCTTTCACAACCCAAAACGAAGCACAAACAAAATGGTTGGCCCACCTGCTCCTCCCTTTGTTTGAACTGCAGGACCTCACTCTCACTCACCTTTTAGCTGCTAAAGCACCCCTCCGAACAAACGACTGCTGAGTAAAAACCGTAAAAGGTATCTGAAAAATTCTTTTTATCTAAGCGACAGCTATATCTTGTCTTCAATTGGAGTAACTTTCATGGCTGTAGGTCATCTACAAACTGAATGGGAAGAGAAAGAAAAAGAAAAAACGTTTCATCACACCTAAGCTTCTAATTGAGCTAGCTGCAGCAGGTCACTGTCACTCAGCTTTCAGGTGCTTAAAATGTCCTCCGAACAAACGACTGCTGAGCAAAAACCGTATGAGTTATTCAAAAAATTTTTTCACCGTGAGCGTCAGTCATCCTTCGACTCCAACTATGCCAACTTTGGTGTATGTGTGTCATTCAGAAAAATATTTATGACGAGTTTAAAACACATAGTCGGATTCGTTTTTCTCCCCTCTTCTGCTCCAAAACCAATGAAAAACGGCTCTGATTTTCATCGACTTTAGGTCGGTCTGGAGGGTTTTTAAGGAAAAGTATTAATCCTACCGTAATTCCGAAGATATTGTGTGGGTCCAGAGATTTCAGTCTACAAACTGACCAAAAATGGTGACTCTAGCTATAAATATGTGGCCGTGAGGGCGAGTTTAAAATGTTTTTTTGTGTTTAAAAAACGCCTGCCTCACACTCTAGCTTTTCAGTTGCTCCACTCTAGCAGGCTGGATTTTGCTAAAACTTTGTGGCGCTTGAGGTCTGATTATACAAAAACCGTAGCAGTTATCAACATACCGTCTTCAGTTTTAAATAGACGAAGGATTTATCTACAAACTGAGCTTCAAACTGTTTTTCTAGGTGAATGTATGCCGACACAGTGAAGTGCTGTTTTTTATGCTTTTTTTTTCCTCTCCCCATTCATTTCCTATGGGATTTTTTTGCGACGTTTTCGCTAATAATTCGCAAACCTTCGGACTAATGAGAAAGTTTTATACAAGCACACATCACCCCATTGGTCCCGACGCGTGTGCCAACTTTGGGCCCGATCCGCCAAACCGTGCGGGACTAGTTACGCGCCGAAGTTTTGGGTATACGGGAGAATTATAATAATAATAATACGCGGAATAAATATGTGCAATAGTAGTAGGTGGGCCATGCCTTCGGCATGTGGCCCCCCAACTAGAAAATTTCTAAAGAAATTTTGAGGGGGGCCACCTACTGCCCGTCTGGGGAACAGGGCCAATACGGCCCTGGCAAGTGATGTCGGGGCTCCCCAGACCAACTGCTTACGCCTTTGAGGGCTGCTGAGGGAAGGAAAGAGGGCTAGGTCATGGGCAAAGAGAGCTGTGTGCCACTTGTGCTGAAATCTGGGAAATAGACGTGCACAGCGTATGATGCAAAAGGGTAATATGGGTTGTCTATAGTGAACCGCAGTGGGTAAAGCTCAGTTGGTGGGCTCCGCCCGCCTGCTAGGAGCCCTTGCAGCGATGAAAAAAATCACCAATGGCGGGCAATGGCGCCTGCTAAGAGCCATTGCAGTGATGAAATCACCAATGGCGGGCTCCGCCCGCCTTCTAAGAGCCATTGCAGTGATGAAATCACCAATGGCGGGCTCTGCCCGCCTTCTAAGAGCCATTGCAGTGATGAAATTACAAATGGCAATGAGCAATATGCCAGAATGTATGAGTGTGTATAAGGAAGAGGCTTTTATTCTGTAGAGTCCCTGGAGTCTTATTTTGAAAGTCTATCATGGAAGTGCATCTAAAGATGGGTCATGCCCAGCAGTTATATAGAATCAATTTCCAAATGTTAAATCACTGGTTTTCCATGTTATTAGGTGAATAGTTGCTGTATTACAGAGTAAATGGGAGACTTTTATTGTGAAATTTGCTCTGGGTGTGTTTTGAAAAGGTCACTAGAGTCTAATAAAAACAACCTGGAAGAGTTTGGGTCATAATGTTGAGCCATTTGCATCAATTAATGCATTAGTATAATCTAGAGGCTTTTATTTTGTAGGGTCGCTGGAGTCTTATTTTGAAAGTCCAACAGAGTTGTGTTTATAGAAAATGTTCAGACCCGTCAATGATAGTTGATTACTTTCCAATCGTTAAATCACTCTTTTTCCATGTTATTAGGGCAGTAGATGAAGCGGAAATGGGAGGCTTTTATTTTGAAATTTGCTATAGGGTGTGTTTTAAACAGTCTCCTAGAGTCTATTCTCTAAAACGGGGTTGAGTTTGGGTCATAATATTGAGCCATATAGGGCAATAAATATATGTAAAAAATATAGAGGCTTTTATTTTGTAGGGTCCCTGGAGTCTTATTTTGAAAGTCTATCAGTGCTGAGTGGCAAGGGAAGTGTCATGGACAGCAGTCATATAGTATCCATTTCCCAATGTTAAATCAGTCCTTTCACCCTCCATTAGATTAATATGTGCTGTTTAAAACAGCAGAGGTAAAATCTGTTTGAAGCTTGGTAACCTTGACAACGCTTAACGAGCCTCTCACTGACACAGACAACAGCTGCACTCACTATTGGTTTCTTCTTCCCAGGCTTTTTTGTATGGGAAGAACGGCACCGAACAAACGACTACTGATCAAAAACCGTATGAGTTATTCAAAAAACATTTTCACCATGAGCATCAGCAATCCTTCGACTCCAACTATACCAACTTTGGTGTATGTGTGTCATTCAGAAAAATATTTATGACGAGTTGAAAACACATAGTCTGATTCGTTTCTCTCCCATCTTCAGCTCAAAAAGAATGGAGAAAGGCTGAAACTCATCGACTTTAGGTTGGTCTGGAGGGTTTTTAAGGAAAAGTATTAATCCTACCGTAATTCCGAAGACATTGTGTGAGTCCAGAGGTTTCAGTCTACAAACTGACCAAAAATGGTGACTGTAGCTCCAAATATGTGGCCGTGAGGGCGAGAATAAGATGTTTGATCTTAAAAAAATGGCCGCCTCACACTAAGATTTCAGCAGCTGCACTCTAGCAGGCTGCTGCAGAAGCTAACTGTCAGCTAGCTTCCAGGTGCTTACCCTCCGAACAAACGACTGCTGAGCAAAAACCGTAAAAGATATCTGAAAAATTCTTTCAGTGAAAGCAACATCTATCCTTTGTCTCAGACTGGGGTAACCTTCATGTCTGTAGGTCTTTCACAACCCAAAACGAAGCACAAACAAAATGGTTGGCCCACCTGCTCCTCCCTTTGTTTGAACTGCAGGACCTCACTCTCACTCACCTTTTAGCTGCTAAAGCACCCCTCCGAACAAACGACTGCTGAGTAAAAACCGTAAAAGGTATCTGAAAAATTCTTTTTATCTAAGCGACAGCTATATCTTGTCTTCAATTGGAGTAACTTTCATGGCTGTAGGTCATCTACAAACTGAATGGGAAGAGAAAGAAAAAGAAAAAACGTTTCATCACACCTAAGCTTCTAATTGAGCTAGCTGCAGCAGGTCACTGTCACTCAGCTTTCAGGTGCTTAAAATGTCCTCCGAACAAACGACTGCTGAGCAAAAACCGTATGAGTTATTCAAAAAATTTTTTCACCGTGAGCGTCAGTCATCCTTCGACTCCAACTATGCCAACTTTGGTGTATGTGTGTCATTCAGAAAAATATTTATGACGAGTTTAAAACACATAGTCGGATTCGTTTTTCTCCCCTCTTCTGCTCCAAAACCAATGAAAAACGGCTCTGATTTTCATCGACTTTAGGTCGGTCTGGAGGGTTTTTAAGGAAAAGTATTAATCCTACCGTAATTCCGAAGATATTGTGTGGGTCCAGAGATTTCAGTCTACAAACTGACCAAAAATGGTGACTCTAGCTATAAATATGTGGCCGTGAGGGCGAGTTTAAAATGTTTTTTTGTGTTTAAAAAACGCCTGCCTCACACTCTAGCTTTTCAGTTGCTCCACTCTAGCAGGCTGGATTTTGCTAAAACTTTGTGGCGCTTGAGGTCTGATTATACAAAAACCGTAGCAGTTATCAACATACCGTCTTCAGTTTTAAATAGACGAAGGATTTATCTACAAACTGAGCTTCAAACTGTTTTTCTAGGTGAATGTATGCCGACACAGTGAAGTGCTGTTTTTTATGCTTTTTTTTTCCTCTCCCCATTCATTTCCTATGGGATTTTTTTGCGACGTTTTCGCTAATAATTCGCAAACCTTCGGACTAATGAGAAAGTTTTATACAAGCACACATCACCCCATTGGTCCCGACGCGTGTGCCAACTTTGGGCCCGATCCGCCAAACCGTGCGGGACTAGTTACGCGCCGAAGTTTTGGGTATACGGGAGAATTATAATAACTAGAAAATTTCTAAAGAAATTTTGAGGGGGGCCACCTACTGCCCGTCTGGGGAACCGGGCCAATACGGCCCTGGCAAGTGACGTCGGGGCTCCCCAGACCAACTGCTTACGCCTTTGAGGGCTGCTGAGGGAAGGAAAGAGGGCAAGTTCATGGGCAAAGAGAGCTGTGTGCCACTTGTGCTGAAATCTGGGAAATAGACGTGCACAGCGTATGATGCACAAGGGTAATATGGGTTGTCCATATTGAAACACAGTGGGTAAAGCCCAGTTGGCGGGCTTCGCCCGCCTGCTAGGAGCCATCTCAGTGAAGAAAAAAATCACCAATGGCGGGCTCTGCCCGCCTTCTAAGAGCCATTGCAGTGATGAAATCACCAATGGCGGGCTCCGCCCGCCTGCTAAGAGCCATTGCAGTGATGTAATCACCTTTGGCGGGCTCCGCCCGCCTGTTACCATTGGCGGGCTCCGCCCGCCTTCTAAGAGCCATTGCAGTGATGAAATCACCAATGGCAATGAGCAATATGCCAGAATGTATGAGTGTGTATAAGGAAGAGGCTTTTATTCTGTAGAGTCCTTGTAGTCTTATTTTGAAAGTCTATCATGAATGTGCATCAAAAGATGGGTCACGCCCAGCAGTGATATAGAATCCATTTCCAAATGTTAAATCACTGGTTTTCCATGTTATTAGGTGAATAGTTGCTGTATTACAGAGTAAATGGGAGACTTTTATTGTGAAATTTGCTCTGGGGTGTGTTTTGAAAAGGTCACTAGAGTCTAATAAAAACAACCTGGAAGAGTTTGGGTCATAATGTTGAGCCATTTGCATCAATTAATGCATTAGTATAATCTAGAGGCTTTTATTTTGTAGGGTCGCTGGAGTCTTATTTTGAAAGTCCAACAGAGTTGTGTTTATGGAAAATGTTCAGACCCGTCAATGATAGTTGATTACTTTCCAATTGTTAAATCACTCTTTTTCCATGTTATTAGGGCAGTAGATGAAGCGGAAATGGGAGGCTTTTATTTTGAAATTTGCTATAGGGTGTGTTTTAAACAGTCTCCTAGAGTCTATTCTCTAAAACGGGGTTGAGTTTGGGTCATAATGTTGAGCCATATAGGGCAATAAATATATGTAAAAAATATAGAGGCTTTTATTTTGTAGGGTCCCTGGAGTCTTATTTTGAAAGTCTATCAGTGCTGAGTGGCAAGGGAAGTGTCATGGACAGCAGTCATATAGTATCCATTTCCCAATGTTAAATCAGTCCTTTCACCCTCCATTAGATTAATATGTGCTGTTTAAAACAGCAGAGGTAAAATCTGTTTGAAGCTTGGTAACCTTGACAACGCTTAACAAGCCTCTCACTGACACAGACAACAGCTGCACTCACTATTGGTTTCTTCTTCCCAGGCTTTTTTGTATGGGAAGAACGGCACCGAACAAACGACTACTGATCAAAAACCGTATGAGTTATTCAAAAAACATTTTCACCATGAGCATCAGCAATCCTTCGACTCCAACTATACCAACTTTGGTGTATGTGTGTCATTCAGAAAAATATTTATGACGAGTTGAAAACACATAGTCTGATTCGTTTCTCTCCCATCTTCAGCTCAAAAAGAATAGAGAAAGGCTGAAACTCTCATCGACTTTAGGTTGGTCTGGAGGGTTTTTAAGGAAAAGTATTAATCCTACCGTAATTCTGAAGACATTGTGTGAGTCCAGAGGTTTCAGTCTACAAACTGACCAAAAATGGTGACTGTAGCTCCAAATATGTGGCCGTGAGGGCGAGAATAAGATGTTTGATCTGAAAAAAATGGCCGCCTCACACTAAGATTTCAGCAGCTGCACTCTAGCAGGCTGCTGCAGAAGCTAACTGTCAGCTAGCTTCCAGGTGCTTACCCTCCGAACAAACGACTGCTGAGCAAAAACCGTAAAAGATATCTGAAAAATTCTTTCAGTGAAAGCAACATCTATCCTTTGTCTCAGACTGGGGTAACCTTCATGTCTGTAGGTCTTTCACAACCCAAAACGAAGCACAAACAAAATGGTTGGCCCACCTGCTCCTCCCTTTCTTTTAACTGCAGGACCTCACTCTCACTCACCTTTTAGCTGCTAAAGCACCCCTCCGAACAAACGACTGCTGAGTAAAAACCGTAAAAGGTATCTGAAAAATTCTTTTTATCTAAGCGACAGCTATATCTTGTCTTCGATTGGAGTAACTTTCATGGCTGTAGGTCATCTACAAACTGAATGGGAAGAGAAAGAAAAAGAAAAAACGTTTCATCACACCTAAGCTTCTAATTGAGCTAGCTGCAGCAGGTCACTGTCACTCAGCTTTCAGGTGCTTAAAATGTCCTCCGAACAAACGACTGCTGAGCAAAAACCGTATGAGTTATTCAAAAAAATTTTTCACCGTGAGCGTCAGTCATCCTTCGACTCCAACTATGCCAACTTTGGTGTATGTGTGTCATTCAGAAAAATATTTATGACGAGTTTAAAACACATAGTCTGATTCGTTTTTCTCCCCTCTTCTGCTCCAAAACCAATGAAAAACGGCTCTGATTTTCATCGACTTTAGGTCGGTCTGGAGGGTTTTTAAGGAAAAGTATTAATCCTACCGTAATTCCGAAGATATTGTGTGGGTCCAGAGATTTCAGTCTACAAACTGACCAAAAATGGTGACTCTAGCTATAAATATGTGGCCGTGAGGGCGAGTTTAAAATGTTTTTTTGTGTTTAAAAAACGCCTGCCTCACACTCTAGCTTTTCAGTTGCTCCACTCTAGCAGGCTGGATTTTGCTAAAACTTTGTGGTGCTTGAGGTCTGATTATACAAAAACCGTAGCAGTTATCAACATACCGTCTTCAGTTTTAAATAGACGAAGGATTTATCTACAAACTGAGCTTCAAACTGTTTTTCTAGGTGAATGTATGCCGACACAGTGAAGTGCTGTTTTTTATGCTTTTTTTTTCCTCTCCCCATTCATTTCCTATGGGATTTTTTTGCGACGTTTTCACTAATAATTCGCAAACCTTCGGACTAATGAGAAAGTTTTATACAAGCACACATCACCCCATTGGTCCCGACGCGTGTGCCAACTTTGGGCCCGATCCGCCAAACCGTGCGGGACTAGTTACGCGCCGAAGTTTTGGGTATACGGGAGAATTATAATAATAATAATAATACGCGGAATAAATATGTGCAATAGTAGTAGGTGGGCCATGCCTTCGGCATGTGGCCCCCCAACTAGAAAATTTCTAAAGAAATTTTGAGGGGGGCCACCTACTGCCCGTCTGGGGAACCGGGCCAATACGGCCCTGGCAAGTGACGTCGGGGCTCCCCAGACCAACTGCTTACGCCTTTGAGGGCTGCTGAGGGAAGGAAAGAGGGCAAGTTCATGGGCAAAGAGAGCTGTGTGCCACTTGTGCTGAAATCTGGGAAATAGACGTGCACAGAGTATGATGCACAAGGGTAATATGGGTTGTCCATATTGAAACACAGTGGGTAAAGCCCAGTTGGCGGGCTTCGCCCGCCTGCTAGGAGCCATCTCAGTGAAGAAAAAAATCACCAATGGCGGGCTCTGCCCGCCTTCTAAGAGCCATTGCAGTGATGAAATCACCTGCTAAGAGCCATTGCAGTGATGTAATCACCTTTGGCGGGCTCCGCCCGCCTGTTACCATTGGCGGGCTCCGCCCGCCTTCTAAGAGCCATTGCAGTGATGAAATCACCAATGGCAATGAGCAATATGCCAGAATGTATGAGTGTGTATAAGGAAGAGGCTTTTATTCTGTAGAGTCCTTGTAGTCTTATTTTGAAAGTCTATCATGAATGTGCATCAAAAGATGGGTCACGCCCAGCAGTGATATAGAATCCATTTCCAAATGTTAAATCACTGGTTTTCCATGTTATTAGGTGAATAGTTGCTGTATTACAGAGTAAATGGGAGACTTTTATTGTGAAATTTGCTCTGGGGTGTGTTTTGAAAAGGTCACTAGAGTCTAATAAAAACAACCTGGAAGAGTTTGGGTCATAATGTTGAGCCATTTGCATCAATTAATGCATTACTATAATCTAGAGGCTTTTATTTTGTAGGGTCCCTGGAGTCTTATTTTGAAAGTCCAACAGAGTTGTGTTTATAGAAAATGTTCAGACCCGTCAATGATAGTTGATTACTTTCCAATCGTTAAATCACTCTTTTTCCATGTTATTAGGGCAGTAGATGAAGCGGAAATGGGAGGCTTTTATTTTGAAATTTGCTATAGGGTGTGTTTTAAACAGTCTCCTAGAGTCTATTCTCTAAAACGGGGTTGAGTTTGGGTCATAATGTTGAGCCATATAGAGCAATAAATATATGTAAAAAATATAGAGGCTTTTATTTTGTAGGGTCCCTGGAGTCTTATTTTGAAAGTCTATCAGTGCTGAGTGGCAAGGGAAGTGTCATGTACAGCAGTCATATAGTATCCATTTCCCAATGTTAAATCAGTCCTTTCACCCTCCATTAGATTAATATGTGCTGTTTAAAACAGCAGAGGTAAAATCTGTTTGAAGCTTGGTAACCTTGACAACGCTTAACGAGCCTCTCACTGACACAGACAACAGCTGCACTCACTATTGGTTTCTTCTTCCCAGGCTTTTTTGTATGGGAAGAACGGCACCGAACAAACGACTACTGATCAAAAACCGTATGAGTTATTCAAAAAACATTTTCACCATGAGCATCAGCAATCCTTCGACTCCAACTATACCAACTTTGGTGTATGTGTGTCATTCAGAAAAATATTTATGACGAGTTGAAAACACATAGTCTGATTCGTTTTTCTCCCATCTTCAGCTCAAAAAGAATGGAGAAAGGCTGAAACTCTCATCCACTTTAGGTTGGTCTGGAGGGTTTTTAAGGCAAAGTATTAATCCTACCGTAATTCCGAAGACATTGTGTGAGTCCAGAGGTTTCAGTCTACAAACTGACCAAAAATGGTGACTGTAGCTCCAAATATGTGGCCGTGAGGGCGAGAATAAGATGTTTGATCTTAAAAAATGGCCGCCTCACACTAAGATTTCAGCAGCTGCACTCTAGCAGGCTGCTGCAGAAGCTAACTGTCAGCTAGCTTCCAGGTGCTTACCCTCCGAACAAACGACTGCTGAGCAAAAACCGTAAAAGATATCTGAAAAATTCTTTCAGTGAAAGCAACATCTATCCTTTGTCTCAGACTGAGGTAACCTTCATGTCTGTAGGTCTTTCACAACCCAAAACGAAGCACAAACAAAATGGTTGGCCCACCTGCTCCTCCCTTTGTTTGAACTGCAGGACCTCACTCTCACTCACCTTTTAGCTGCTAAAGCACCCCTCCGAACAAACGACTGCTGAGTAAAAACCGTAAAAGGTATCTGAAAAATTCTTTTTATCTAAGCGACAGCTATATCTTGTCTTCAATTGGAGTAACTTTCATGGCTGTAGGTCATCTACAAACTGAATGGGAAGAGAAAGAAAAAGAAAAAACGTTTCATCACACCTAAGCTTCTAATTGAGCTAGCTGCAGCAGGTCACTGTCACTCAGCTTTCAGGTGCTTAAAATGTCCTCCGAACAAACGACTGCTGAGCAAAAACCGTATGAGTTATTCAAAAAATTTTTTCACCGTGAGCGTCAGTCATCCTTCGACTCCAACTATGCCAACTTTGGTGTATGTGTGTCATTCAGAAAAATATTTATGACGAGTTTAAAACACATAGTCGGATTCGTTTTTCTCCCCTCTTCTGCTCCAAAACCAATGAAAAACGGCTCTGATTTTCATCGACTTTAGGTCGGTCTGGAGGGTTTTTAAGGAAAAGTATTAATCCTACCGTAATTCCGAAGATATTGTGTGGGTCCAGAGATTTCAGTCTACAAACTGACCAAAAATGGTGACTCTAGCTATAAATATGTGGCCGTGAGGGCGAGTTTAAAATGTTTTTTTGTGTTTAAAAAACGCCTGCCTCACACTCTAGCTTTTCAGTTGCTCCACTCTAGCAGGCTGGATTTTGCTAAAACTTTGTGGCGCTTGAGGTCTGATTATACAAAAACCGTAGCAGTTATCAACATACCGTCTTCAGTTTTAAATAGACGAAGGATTTATCTACAAACTGAGCTTCAAACTGTTTTTCTAGGTGAATGTATGCCGACACAGTGAAGTGCTGTTTTTTATGCTTTTTTTTTCCTCTCCCCATTCATTTCCTATGGGATTTTTTTGCGACGTTTTCGCTAATAATTCGCAAACCTTCGGACTAATGAGAAAGTTTTATACAAGCACACATCACCCCATTGGTCCCGACGCGTGTGCCAACTTTGGGCCCGATCCGCCAAACCGTGCGGGACTAGTTACGCGCCGAAGTTTTGGGTATACGGGAGAATTATAATAATAACTAGAAAATTTCTAAAGAAATTTTGAGGGGGGCCACCTACTGCCCGTCTGGGGAACCGGGCCAATACGGCCCTGGCAAGTGACGTCGGGGCTCCCCAGACCAACTGCTTACGCCTTTGAGGGCTGCTGAGGGAAGGAAAGAGGGCTAGGTCATGGGCAAAGAGAGCTGTGTGCCACTTGTGCTGAAATCTGGGAAATAGACGTGCACAGCGTATGATGCACAAGGGTAATATGGGTTGTCCATATTGAAACACAGTGGGTAAAGCCCAGTTGGCGGGCTTCGCCCGCCTGCGAGGAGCCATCTCAGTGAAGAAAAAAATCACCAATGGCGGGCTCTGCCCGCCTTCTAAGAGCCATTGCAGTGATGAAATCACCAATGGCGGGCTCCTCCCGCCTGCTAAGAGCCATTGCAGTGATGTAATCACCTTTGGCGGGCTCCGCCCGCCTTCTAAGAGCCATTGCAGTGATGAAATCACCAATGGCAATGAGCAATATGCCAGAATGTATGAGTGTGTATAAGGAAGAGGCTTTTATTCTGTAGAGTCCTTGTAGTCTTATTTTGAAAGTCTATCATGAATGTGCATCAAAAGATGGGTCACGCCCAGCAGTGATATAGATCCATTTCCAAATGTTAAATCACTGGTTTTCCATGCTATTAGGTGAATAGTTGCTGTATTACAGAGTAAATGGGAGACTTTTATTGCGAAATTTGCTCTGGGGTGTGTTTTGAAAAGGTCACTAGAGTCTAATAAAAACAACCTGGAAGAGTTTGGGTCATAATGTTGAGCCATTTGCATCAATTAATGCATTAGTATAATCTAGAGGCTTTTATTTTGTAGGGTCCCTGGAGTCTTATTTTGAAAGTCCAACAGAGTTGTGTTTAGAGAAAATGTTCAGACCCATCAATGATAGTTGATGACTTTCCAATCGTTAAATCACTCTTTTTCCATTTTATTAGGGCAGTAGATGAAGTGGAAATGGGAGGCTTTTATTTTGAAATTTGCCATAGGGTGTGTTTTAAACAGTCTCCTAGAGTCTATTCTCTAAAATGGGGTTGAGTTTGGGTCATAATGTTGAGCCATATAGGGCAATAAATATATGTAAAAAATATAGAGGCTTTTATTTTGAAGGGTCCCTGGAGTCTTATTTTGAAAGTCAATCAGTGCTGAGTGGCAAGGGAAGTGTCATGGACGGCAGTCATATAGTATCCATTTCCCAATGTTAAATCAGTGCTTTCACCCTCCATTAGATTAATATGTGCTGTTTAAAACAGCAGAGGTAAAATCTGTTTGAAGCTTGGTAACCTTGACAACGCTTAATGAGCCTCTCACTGACACAGACAACAGCTGCACTCACTATTGGTTTCTTCTTCCCAGGCTTTTTTGTATGGGAAGAACGGCACCGAACAAACGACTGCTGAGCAAAAACCGTATGAGTTATTAAAAAAAAAATTTCACCATGAGCATCAGCAATCCTTCGACTCCAACTATACCAACTTTGGTGTATGTGTGTCATTCAGAACAACATTTATGACGACTTGAAAACACATAGTCTGATTCGTTTTTCTCCCATCTTCAGTTTAAAAAGAATGGAGAAAGGCTGAAACTCATCGACTTTAGGTTGGTCTGGAGGGTTTTTAAGGAAAAGTATTCATCCTACCGTAATTCCGAAGACATTGTGTGAGTCCAGAGGTTTCAGTCTACAAACTGACCAAAAATGGTGACTGTAGGTCCAAATATGTGGCCGTGAGGGCGAGAATAAGATGTTTGATCTTAAAAAAATGGCCGCCTCCCACTAAGATTTCAGCAGCTGCACTCTAGCAGGCTGCTGCAGAAGCTAACTGTCAGCTAGCTTCCAGGTGCTTACCCTCCGAACAAACGACTGCTGAGCAAAAACCGTAAAAGGTATCTGAAAAATTCTTTCAGTGAAAGCAACATCTATCCTTTGTCTCAGACTGGGGTAACCTTCATGTCTGTAGGTCTTTCACAACCCAAAACGAAGCAAAAACAAAATGGTTGGCCCACCTGCTCCTCCCTTTCTTTTAACTGCAGGACCTCACTCTCACTCACCTTTCAGCTGCTAAAGCACCCCTCCGAACAAACGACTGCTGAGTAAAAACCATAAAAGGTATCTCAAAAATTATTTTTATCTAAGCGACAGCTATATCTTGTCTTCAATTGGAGTAACTTTCATGGCTGTAGGTCATCTACAACCTGAATGGGAAGAGAAAGAAAAAGAAAAAACGTTTCGTCACACATGAGCTTCTAATTGAGCTAGCTGCAGCAGGTCACTCACCCAGCTTTGAGGTGCTTAAAATGTCCTCCGAACAAACGACTGCTGAGCAAAAACCGTATGAGTTATTCAAAAAATTCTTTCACCGTGAGCGTCAGCCATCCTTCGACTCCAACTATGCCAACTTTGGTGTATGTGTGTCATTCAGAAAAATATTTATGACGACTTGAAAACACATAGTCTGATTCGTTTTTCTCCCCTCTTCTGCTCCAAAACCAATGAAAAACTGCTCTGATTTTCATCGACTTTAGGTCGGTCTGGAGGGTTTTTAAGGAAAAGTATTAATCCTACCGTAATTCCGAAGATATTGTGTGGGTCCAGAGATTTCAGTCTACAAACTGACCAAAAATGGTGACTCTAGCTATAAATATGTGGCCGTGAGGGCGAGTTTAAAATGTTTTTTTGTGTTTAAAAAACGCCTGCCTCACACTCTAGCTTTTCAGTTGCTCCACTCTAGCAGGCTGGATTTTGCTAAAACTTTGTGGCGCTTGAGGTCTGATTATACAAAAACCGTAGCAGTTATCAACATACCGTCTTCAGTTTTAAATAGACGAAGGATTTATCTACAAACTGAGCTTCAAACTGTTTTTCTAGGTGAATGTA
The DNA here is from genome assembly GCA_030533445.1 of Cyprinodon diabolis. Taxonomy (NCBI): domain Eukaryota; kingdom Metazoa; phylum Chordata; class Actinopteri; order Cyprinodontiformes; family Cyprinodontidae; genus Cyprinodon; species Cyprinodon diabolis. Next base: position 48,489,034 of record CM060084.1, on the reverse strand, counting down.
TGCCGACACAGTGAAGTGCTGTTTTTTATGCTTTTTTTTTCCTTTCCCCATTCATTTCCTATGGGATTTTTTTGCGACGTTTTTGCTAATAATTCGCAAACCTTCGGACTAATGAGAAAGTTTTATACAAGCACACATCACCCCATTGGTCCCGACGCGTGTGCCAACTTTGGGCCCGATCCGCCAAACCGTGCGGGACTAGTTACGCGCCGAAGTTTTGGGTATACGGGAGAATTATAATAATAACTAGAAAATTTCTAAAGAAATTTTGAGGGGGGCCACCTACTGCCCGTCTGGGGAACCGGGCCAATACGGCCCTGGCAAGTGACGTCGGGGCTCCCCAGACCAACTGCTTACGCCTTTGAGGGCTGCTGAGGGAAGGAAAGAGGGCAAGTTCATGGGCAAAGAGAGCTGTGTGCCACTTGTGCTGAAATCTGGGAAATAGACGTGCACAGCGTATGATGCACAAGGGTAATATGGGTTGTCCATATTGAAACACAGTGGGTAAAGCCCAGTTGGCGGGCTTCGCCCGCCTGCTAGGAGCCATCTCAGTGAAGAAAAAAATCACCAATGGCGGGCTCTGCCCGCCTTCTAAGAGCCATTGCAGTGATGAAATCACCAATGGCGGGCTCCGCCCGCCTGCTAAGAGCCATTGCAGTGATGTAATCACCTTTGGCGGGCTCCGCCCGCCTGTTACCATTGGCGGGCTCCGCCCGCCTTCTAAGAGCCATTGCAGTGATGAAATCACCAATGGCAATGAGCAATATGCCAGAATGTATGAGTGTGTATAAGGAAGAGGCTTTTATTCTGTAGAGTCCTTGTAGTCTTATTTTGAAAGTCTATCATGAATGTGCATCAAAAGATGGGTCACGCCCAGCAGTGATATAGAATCCATTTCCAAATGTTAAATCACTGGTTTTCCATGTTATTAGGTGAATAGTTGCTGTATTACAGAGTAAATGGGAGACTTTTATTGTGAAATTTGCTCTGGGGTGTGTTTTGAAAAGGTCACTAGAGTCTAATAAAAACAACCTGGAAGAGTTTGGGTCATAATGTTGAGCCATTTGCATCAATTAATGCATTAGTATAATCTAGAGGCTTTTATTTTGTAGGGTCCCTGGAGTCTTATTTTGAAAGTCCAACAGAGTTGTGTTTATAGAAAATGTTCAGACCCGTCAATGATAGTTGATTACTTTCCAATCGTTAAATCACTCTTTTTCCATGTTATTAGGGCAGTAGATGAAGCGGAAATGGGAGGCTTTTATTTTGAAATTTGCTATAGGGTGTGTTTTAAACAGTCTCCTAGAGTCTATTCTCTAAAACGGGGTTGAGTTTGGGTCATAATGTTGAGCCATATAGGGCAATAAATATATGTAAAAAATATAGAGGCTTTTATTTTGTAGGGTCCCTGGAGTCTTATTTTGAAAGTCTATCAGTGCTGAGTGGCAAGGGAAGTGTCATGGACAGCAGTCATATAGTATCCATTTCCCAATGTTAAATCAGTCCTTTCACCCTCCATTAGATTAATATGTGCTGTTTAAAACAGCAGAGGTAAAATCTGTTTGAAGCTTGGTAACCTTGACAACGCTTAACGAGCCTCTCACTGACACAGACAACAGCTGCACTCACTATTGGTTTCTTCTTCCCAGGCTTTTTTGTATGGGAAGAACGGCACCGAACAAACGACTACTGATCAAAAACCGTATGAGTTATTCAAAAAACATTTTCACCATGAGCATCAGCAATCCTTCGACTCCAACTATACCAACTTTGGTGTATGTGTGTCATTCAGAAAAATATTTATGACCAGTTGAAAACACATAGTCTGATTCGTTTCTCTCCCATCTTCAGCTCAAAAAGAATAGAGAAAGGCTGAAACTCTCATCGACTTTAGGTTGGTCTGGAGGGTTTTTAAGGAAAAGTATTAATCCTACCGTAATTCCGAAGACATTGTGTGAGTCCAGAGGTTTCAGTCTACAAACTGACCAAAAATGGTGACTGTAGCTCCAAATATGTGGCCGTGAGGGCGAGAATAAGATGTTTGATCTTAAAAAAATGGCCGCCTCACACTAAGATTTCAGCAGCTGCACTCTAGCAGGCTGCTGCAGAAGCTAACTGTCAGCTAGCTTCCAGGTGCTTACCCTCCGAACAAACGACTGCTGAGCAAAAACCGTAAAAGGTATCTGAAAAATTCTTTAAGTGAAAGCAACATCTATCCTTTGTCTCAGACTGGGGTAACCTTCATGTCTGTAGGTCTTTCACAACCCAAAACGAAGCACAAACAAAATGGTTGGCCCACCTGCTCCTCCCTTTGTTTGAACTGCAGGACCTCACTCTCACTGACCTTTTAGCTGCTAAAGCACCCCTCCGAACAAACGACTGCTGAGTAAAAACCGTAAAAGGTATCTGAAAAATTCTTTTTATCTAAGCGACAGCTATATCTTGTCTTCAATTGGAGTAACTTTCATGGCTGTAGGTCATCTACAAACTGAATGGGAAGAGAAAGAAAAAGAAAAAACGTTTCATCACACCTAAGCTTCTAATTGAGCTAGCTGCAGCAGGTCACTGTCACTCAGCTTTCAGGTGCTTAAAATGTCCTCCGAACAAACGACTGCTGAGCAAAAACCGTATGAGTTATTCAAAAAAATTTTTCACCGTGAGCGTCAGTCATCCTTCGACTCCAACTATGCCAACTTTGGTGTATGTGTGTCATTCAGAAAAATATTTATGACGACTTTAAAACACATAGTCTGATTCGTTTTTCTCCCCTCTTCTGCTCCAAAACCAATGAAAAACGGCTCTGATTTTCATCGACTTTAGGTCGGTCTGGAGGGTTTTTAAGGAAAAGTATTAATCCTACCGTAATTCCGAAGATATTGTGTGGGTCCAGAGATTTCAGTCTACAAACTGACCAAAAATGGTGACTCTAGCTATAAATATGTGGCCGTGAGGGCGAGTTTAAAATGTTTTTTTGTGTTTAAAAAACGCCTGCCTCACACTCTAGCTTTTCAGTTGCTCCACTCTAGCAGGCTGGATTTTGCTAAAACTTTGTGGCGCTTGAGGTCTGATTATACAAAAACCGTAGCAGTTATCAACATACCATCTTCAGTTTTAAATAGACGAAGGATTTATCTACAAACTGAGCTTCAAACTGTTTTTCTAGGTGAATGTATGCCGACACAGTGAAGTGCTGTTTTTTATGCTTTTTTTTTCCTCTCCCCATTCATTTCCTATGGGATTTTTTTGCGACGTTTTCGCTAATAATTCGCAAACCTTCGGACTAATGAGAAAGTTTTATACAAGCACACATCACCCCATTGGTCCCGACGCGTGTGCCAACTTTGGGCCCGATCCGCCAAACCGTGCGGGACTAGTTACGTGCCGAAGTTTTGGGTATACGGGAGAATTATAATAATAATAATACGCGGAATAAATATGTGCAATAGTAGTAGGTGGGCCATGCCTTCGGCATGTGGCCCCCCAATAATACGCGGAATAAATATGTGCAATAGTAGTAGGTGGGCCATGCCTTCGGCATGTGGCCCCCCAATAACTAGAAAATTTCTAAAGAAATTTTGAGGGGGGCCACCTACTGCCCGTCTGGGGAACAGGGCCAATACGGCCCTGGCAAGTGATGTCGGGGCTCACCAGACCAACTGCTTACGCCTTTGAGGGCTGCTGAGGGAAGGAAAGAGGGCTAGGTCATGGGCAAAGAGAGCTGTGTGCCACTTGTGCTGAAATCTGGGAAATAGACGTGCACAGCGTATGATGCAAAAGGGTAATATGGGTTGTCCATATTGAACCGCAGTGGGTAAAGCTCAGTTGGGGGGCTCCGCCCGCCTGCTAGGAGCCCTTGCAGCGATGAAAAAAATCACCAATGGCGGGCTCTGCCCGCCTGCTAAGAGCCATTGCAGTGATGAAATCACCAATGGCGGGCTCCGCCCGCCTTCTAAGAGCCATTGCAGTGATGAAATCACCAATGGCGGGCTCCGCCCGCCTTCTAAGAGCCATTGCAGTGATGAAATTACAAATGGCAATGAGCAATATGCCAGAATGTATGAGTGTGTATAAGGAAGAGGCTTTTATTCTGTAGAGTCCCTGGAGTCTTATTTTGAAAGTCTATCATGGAAGTGCATCTAAAGATGGGTCATGCCCAGCAGTTATATAGAATCAATTTCCAAATGTTAAATCACTGGTTTTCCATGTTATTAGGTGAATAGTTGCTGTATTACAGAGTAAATGGGAGACTTTTATTGTGAAATTTGCTCTGGGTGTGTTTTGAAAAGGTCACTAGAGTCTAATAAAAACAACCTGGAAGAGTTTGGGTCATAATGTTGAGCCATTTGCATCAATTAATGCATTAGTATAATCTAGAGGCTTTTATTTTGTAGGGTCGCTGGAGTCTTATTTTGAAAGTCCAACAGAGTTGTGTTTATAGAAAATGTTCAGACCCGTCAATGATAGTTGATTACTTTCCAATCGTTAAATCACTCTTTTTCCATGTTATTAGGGCAGTAGATGAAGCGGAAATGGGAGGCTTTTATTTTGAAATTTGCTATAGGGTGTGTTTTAAACAGTCTCCTAGAGTCTATTCTCTAAAACGGGGTTGAGTTTGGGTCATAATGTTGAGCCATATAGGGCAATAAATATATGTAAAAAATATAGAGGCTTTTATTTTGTAGGGTCCCTGGAGTCTTATTTTGAAAGTCTATCAGTGCTGAGTGGCAAGGGAAGTGTCATGGACAGCAGTCATATAGTATCCATTTCCCAATGTTAAATCAGTCCTTTCACCCTCCATTAGATTAATATGTGCTGTTTAAAACAGCAGAGGTAAAATCTGTTTGAAGCTTGGTAACCTTGACAACGCTTAACGAGCCTCTCACTGACACAGACAACAGCTGCACTCACTATTCGTTTCTTCTTCCCAGGCTTTTTTGTATAGGAAGAACGGCACCGAACAAACGACTACTGATCAAAAACCGTATGAGTTATTCAAAAAACATTTTCACCATGAGCATCAGCAATCCTTCGACTCCAACTATACCAACTTTGGTGTATGTGTGTCATTCAGAACAATATTTATGACGACTTGAAAACACATAGTCTGATTCGTTTCTCTCCCATCTTCAGCTCAAAAAGAATGGAGAAAGGCTGAAACTCATCGACTTTAGGTTGGTCTGGAGGGTTTTTAAGGAAAAGTATTAATCCTACCGTAATTCCGAAGACATTGTGTGAGTCCAGAGGTTTCAGTCTACAAACTGACCAAAAATGGTGACTGTAGCTCCAAATATGTGGCCGTGAGGGCGAGAATAAGATGTTTGATCTTAAAAAAATGGCCGCCTCACACTAAATTTCAGCAGCTGCACTCTAGCAGGCTGCTGCAGAAGCTAACTGTCAGCTAGCTTCCAGGTGCTTACCCTCCGAACAAACGACTGCTGAGCAAAAACCGTAAAAGATATCTGAAAAATTCTTTCAGTGAAAGCAACATCTATCCTTTGTCTCAGACTGGGGTAACCTTCATGTCTGTAGGTCTTTCACAACCCAAAACGAAGCACAAACAAAATGGTTGGCCCACCTGCTCCTCCCTTTGTTTGAACTGCAGGACCTCACTCTCACTCACCTTTTAGCTGCTAAAGCACCCCTCCGAACAAACGACTGCTGAGTAAAAACCGTAAAAGGTATCTGAAAAATTCTTTTTATCTAAGCGACAGCTATATCTTGTCTTCAATTGGAGTAACTTTCATGGCTGTAGGTCATCTACAAACTGAACGGGAAGAGAAAGAAAAAGAAAAAACGTTTCATCACACCTAAGCTTCTAATTGAGCTAGCTGCAGCAGGTCACTGTCACTCAGCTTTCAGGTGCTTAAAATGTCCTCCGAACAAACGACTGCTGAGCAAAAACCGTATGAGTTATTCAAAAAATTTTTTCACCGTGAGCGTCAGTCATGCTTCGACTCCAACTATGCCAACTTTGGTGTATGTGTGTCATTCAGAAAAATATTTATGACGAGTTTAAAACACATAGTCTGATTCGTTTTTCTCCCCTCTTCTGCTCCAAAACCAATGAAAAACGGCTCTGATTTTCATCGACTTTAGGTCGGTCTGGAGGGTTTTTAAGGAAAAGTATTAATCCTACCGTAATTCCGAAGACATTGTGTGAGTCCAGAGGTTTCAGTCTACAAACTGACCAAAAATGGTGACTGTAGCTCCAAATATGTGGCCGTGAGGGCGAGAATAAGATGTTTGATCTTAAAAATATGGCCGCCTCACACTAAATTTCAGCAGCTGCACTCTAGCAGGCTGCTGCAGAAGCTAACTGTCAGCTAGCTTCCAGGTGCTTACCCTCCGAACAAACGACTGCTGAGCAAAAACCGTAAAAGATATCTGAAAAATTCTTTCAGTGAAAGCAACATCTATCCTTTGTCTCAGACTGGGGTAACCTTCATGTCTGTAGGTCTTTCACAACCCAAAACGAAGCACAAACAAAATGGTTGGCCCACCTGCTCCTCCCTTTGTTTGAACTGCAGGACCTCACTCTCACTCACCTTTTAGCTGCTAAAGCACCCCTCCGAACAAACGACTGCTGAGTAAAAACCGTAAAAGGTATCTGAAAAATTCTTTTTATCTAAGCGACAGCTATATCTTGTCTTCAATTGGAGTAACTTTCATGGCTGTAGGTCATCTACAAACTGAACGGGAAGAGAAAGAAAAAGAAAAAACGTTTCATCACACCTAAGCTTCTAATTGAGCTAGCTGCAGCAGGTCACTGTCACTCAGCTTTCAGGTGCTTAAAATGTCCTCCGAACAAACGACTGCTGAGCAAAAACCGTATGAGTTATTCAAAAAATTTTTTCACCGTGAGCGTCAGTCATCCTTCGACTCCAACTATGCCAACTTTGGTGTATGTGTGTCATTCAGAAAAATATTTATGACGAGTTTAAAACACATAGTCTGATTCGTTTTTCTCCCCTCTTCTGCTCCAAAACCAATGAAAAACGGCTCTGATTTTCATCGACTTTAGGTCGGTCTGGAGGGTTTTTAAGGAAAAGTATTAATCCTACCGTAATTCCGAAGATATTGTGTGGGTCCAGAGATTTCAGTCTACAAACTGACCAAAAATGGTGACTCTAGCTATAAATATGTGGCCGTGAGGGCGAGTTTAAAATGTTTTTTTGTGTTTAAAAAACGCCTGCCTCACACTCTAGCTTTTCAGTTGCTCCACTCTAGCAGGCTGGATTTTGCTAAAACTTTGTGGCGCTTGAGGTCTGATTATACAAAAACCGTAGCAGTTATCAACATACCGTCTTCAGTTTTAAATAGACGAAGGATTTATCTACAAACTGAGCTTCAAACTGTTTTTCTAGGTGAATGTATGCCGACACAGTGAAGTGCTGTTTTTTATGCTTTTTTTTTCCTCTCCCCATTCATTTCCTATGGGATTTTTTTGCGACGTTTTCGCTAATAATTCGCAAACCTTCGGACTAATGAGAAAGTTTTATACAAGCACACATCACCCCATTGGTCCCGACGCGTGTGCCAACTTTGGGCCCGATCCGCCAAACCGTGCGGGACTAGTTATGCGCCGAAGTTTTGGGTATACGGGAGAATTATAATAATAATAATACGCGGAATAAATATGTGCAATAGTAGTAGGTGGGCCATGCCTTCGGCATGTGGCCCCCCAATAATACGCGGAATAAATATGTGCAATAGTAGTAGGTGGGCCATGCCTTCGGCATGTGGCCCCCCAACTAGAAAATTTCTAAAGAAATTTTGAGGGGGGCCACCTACTGCCCGTCTGGGGAACAGGGCCAATACGGCCCTGGCAAGTGATGTCGGGGCTCCCCAGACCAACTGCTTACGCCTTTGAGGGCTGCTGAGGGAAGGAAAGAGGGCTAGGTCATGGGCAAAGAGAGCTGTGTGCCACTTGTGCTGAAATCTGGGAAATAGACGTGCACAGCGTATGATGCAAAAGGGTAATATGGGTTGTCCATATTGAACCGCAGTGGGTAAAGCTCAGTTGGTGGGCTCCGCCCGCCTGCTAGGAGCCCTTGCAGCGATGAAAAAAATCACCAATGGCGGGCTCTGCCCGCCTGCTAAGAGCCATTGCAGTGATGAAATCACCAATGGCGGGCTCCGCCCGCCTTCTAAGAGCCATTGCAGTGATGAAATCACCAATGGCGGGCTCTGCCCGCCTTCTAAGAGCCATTGCAGTGATGAAATTACAAATGGCAATGAGCAATATGCCAGAATGTATGAGTGTGTATAAGGAAGAGGCTTTTATTCTGTAGAGTCCCTGGAGTCTTATTTTGAAAGTCTATCATGGAAGTGCATCTAAAGATGGGTCATGCCCAGCAGTTATATAGAATCAATTTCCAAATGTTAAATCACTGGTTTTCCATGTTATTAGGTGAATAGTTGCTGTATTACAGAGTAAATGGGAGACTTTTATTGTGAAATTTGCTCTGGGTGTGTTTTGAAAAGGTCACTAGAGTCTAATAAAAACAACCTGGAAGAGTTTGGGTCATAATGTTGAGCCATTTGCATCAATTAATGCATTAGTATAATCTAGAGGCTTTTATTTTGTAGGGTCGCTGGAGTCTTATTTTGAAAGTCCAACAGAGTTGTGTTTATAGAAAATGTTCAGACCCGTCAATGATAGTTGATTACTTTCCAATCGTTAAATCACTCTTTTTCCATGTTATTAGGGCAGTAGATGAAGCGGAAATGGGAGGCTTTTATTTTGAAATTTGCTATAGGGTGTGTTTTAAACAGTCTCCTAGAGTCTATTCTCTAAAACGGGGTTGAGTTTGGGTCATAATATTGAGCCATATAGGGCAATAAATATATGTAAAAAATATAGAGGCTTTTATTTTGTAGGGTCCCTGGAGTCTTATTTTGAAAGTCTATCAGTGCTGAGTGGCAAGGGAAGTGTCATGGACAGCAGTCATATAGTATCCATTTCCCAATGTTAAATCAGTCCTTTCACCCTCCATTAGATTAATATGTGCTGTTTAAAACAGCAGAGGTAAAATCTGTTTGAAGCTTGGTAACCTTGACAACGCTTAACGAGCCTCTCACTGACACAGACAACAGCTGCACTCACTATTGGTTTCTTCTTCCCAGGCTTTTTTGTATGGGAAGAACGGCAACGAAAACAAACGACTACTGATCAAAAACCGTATGAGTTATTCAAAAAACATTTTCACCATTAGCATCAGCAATCCTTCGACTCCAAGTATACCAACTTTGGTGTATGTGTGTCATTCAGAACAATATTTATGACGACTTGAAAACACATAGTCTGATTCGTTTCTCTCCCATCTTCAGCTCAAAAAGAATGGAGAAAGGCTGAAACTCATCGACTTTAGGTTGGTCTGGAGGGTTTTTAAGGAAAAGTATTAATCCTACCGTAATTCCGAAGACATTGTGTGAGTCCAGAGGTTTCAGTCTACAAACTGACCAAAAATGGTGACTGTAGCTCCAAATATGTGGCCGTGAGGGCGAGAATAAGATGTTTGATCTTAAAAAAATGGCCGCCTCACACTAAGATTTCAGCAGCTGCACTCTAGCAGGCTGCTGCAGAAGCTAACTGTCAGCTAGCTTCCAGGTGCTTACCCTCCGAACAAACGACTGCTGAGCAAAAACCGTAAAAGATATCTGAAAAATTCTTTCAGTGAAAGCAACATCTATCCTTTGTCTCAGACTGGGGTAACCTTCATGTCTGTAGGTCTTTCACAACCCAAAACGAAGCACAAACAAAATGGTTGGCCCACCTGCTCCTCCCTTTGTTTGAACTGCAGGACCTCACTCTCACTCACCTTTTAGCTGCTAAAGCACCCCTCCGAACAAACGACTGCTGAGTAAAAACCGTAAAAGGTGTCTGAAAAATTCTTTTTATCTAAGCGACAGCTATATCTTGTCTTCAATTGGAGTAACTTTCATGGCTGTAGGTCATCTACAAACTGAATGGGAAGAGAAAGAAAAAGAAAAAACGTTTCATCACACCTAAGCTTCTAATTGAGCTAGCTGCAGCAGGTCACTGTCACTCAGCTTTCAGGTGCTTAAAATGTCCTCCGAACAAACGACTGCTGAGCAAAAACCGTATGAGTTATTCAAAAAATTTTTTCACCGTGAGCGTCAGTCATCCTTCGACTCCAACTATGCCAACTTTGGTGTATGTGTGTCATTCAGAAAAATATTTATGACGAGTTTAAAACACATAGTCGGATTCGTTTTTCTCCCCTCTTCTGCTCCAAAACCAATGAAAAACGGCTCTGATTTTCATCGACTTTAGGTCGGTCTGGAGGGTTTTTAAGGAAAAGTATTAATCCTACCGTAATTCCGAAGATATTGTGTGGGTCCAGAGATTTCAGTCTACAAACTGACCAAAAATGGTGACTCTAGCTATAAATATGTGGCCGTGAGGGCGAGTTTAAAATGTTTTTTTGTGTTTAAAAAACGCCTGCCTCACACTCTAGCTTTTCAGTTGCTCCACTCTAGCAGGCTGGATTTTGCTAAAACTTTGTGGCGCTTGAGGTCTGATTATACAAAAACCGTAGCAGTTATCAACATACCGTCTTCAGTTTTAAATAGACGAAGGATTTATCTACAAACTGAGCTTCAAACTGTTTTTCTAGGTGAATGTATGGCGACACAGTGAAGTGCTGTTTTTTATGCTTTTTTTTTCCTCTCCCCATTCATTTCCTATGGGATTTTTTTGCGACGTTTTCGCTAATAATTCGCAAACCTTCGGACTAATGAGAAAGTTTTATACAAGCACACATCACCCCATTGGTCCCGACGCGTGTGCCAACTTTGGGCCCGATCCGCCAAACCGTGCGGGACTAGTTACGCGCCGAAGTTTTGGGTATACGGGAGAATTATAATAATAATACGCGGAATAAATATGTGCAATAGTAGTAGGTGGGCCATGCCTTCGGCATGTGGCCCCCCAACTAGAAAATTTCTAAAGAAATTTTGAGGGGGGCCACCTACTGCCCGTCTGGGGAACCAGGCCAATACGGCCCTGGCAAGTGACGTCGGGGCTCCCCAGACCAACTGCTTACGCCTTTAAGGGCTGCAGAGGGAAGGAAAGAGGTCAAGTTCATGGGCAAAGAGAGCTGTGTGCCACTTGTGCTGAAATCTGGGAAATAGACGTGCACAGCGTATGATGCACAAGCGTAATATCGGTTGTCCATATTGAACCACAGTGGGTAAAGCTCAGTTGGCGTGCTCCGCCCGCCTGCTAGGAGCCATTGCAGTGATGAAAAAAATCACCATTGGCGGGCTCTGCCCGCCTTCTAAAAGCCATTGCAGTGATGAAATCACCATCGGCGGGCCCCGCCCGCCTGCTACCATTGGCGGGCTCCGCCCGCCATGTAAAATCCATTGCAGTGATGAAATCACCATTGGCGGGCTCCGCCCGCCTTCTAAGAGCCATTGCAGTGATGAAATTACAAGTGGCAATGAGCAATATGCCAGAATGTATGAGTGTGTATAAGGAAGAGGCTTTTATTCTGTAGAGTCCCTGTAGTCTTATTTTGAAAGTCCATCATGGATGTGCATCAAAAGATGGGTCATGCCCAGCAGTGATGTAGAATCCATTTCCAAATGTTAAATCACTGGTTTTCCATGTTATTAGGTGAATAGTTGCTGTATTACAGAGTAAATGGGAGACTTTTATTGTGAAATTTGCTCTGGGGTGTGTTTTGAAAAGGTCACTAGAGTCTAATAAAAACAACCTGGAAGAGTTTGGGTCATAATGTTGAGCCATTTGCATCAATTAATGCATTAGTATAATCTAGAGGCTTTTATTTTGTAGGGTCCCTGGAGTCTTATTTTGAAAGTCCAACAGAGTTGTGTTTAGAGAAAATGTTCAGACCCATCAATGATAGTTGATGACTTTCCAATCGTTAAATCACTCTTTTTCCATGTTATTAGGGCAGTAGATGAAGCGGAAATGGGAGGCTTTTATTTTGAAATTTGCTATAGGGTGTGTTTTAAACAGTCTCCTAGAGTCTATTCTCTAAAACGGGGTTGAGTTTGGGTCATAATGTTGAGCCATATAGGGCAATAAATATATGTAAAAAATATAGAGGCTTTTATTTTGTAGGGTCCCTGGAGTCTTATTTTGAAAGTCTATCAGTGCTGAGTGGCAAGGGAAGTGTCATGTACAGCAGTCATATAGTATCCATTTCCCAATGTTAAATCAGTCCTTTCACCCTCCATTAGATTAATATGTGCTGTTTAAAACAGCAGAGGTAAAATCTGTTTGAAGCTTGGTAACCTTGACAACGCTTAACGAGCCTCTCACTGACACAGACAACAGCTGCACTCACTATTGGTTTCTTCTTCCCAGGCTTTTTTGTATGGGAAGAACGGCACCGAACAAACGACTACTGATCAAAAACCGTATGAGTTATTCAAAAAACATTTTCACCATGAGCATCAGCAATCCTTCGACTCCAACTATACCAACTTTGGTGTATGTGTGTCATTCAGAAAAATATTTATGACGAGTTGAAAACACAGTCTGATTCGTTTCTCTCCCATCTTCAGCTCAAAAAGAATAGAGAAAGGCTGAAACTCTCATCGACTTTAGGTTGGTCTGGAGGGTTTTTAAGGAAAAGTATTAATCCTACCGTAATTCCGAAGACATTGTGTGAGTCCAGAGGTTTCAGTCTACAAACTGACCAAAAATGGTGACTGTAGCTCCAAATATGTGGCCGTGAGGGCGAGAATAAGATGTTTGATCTTAAAAAAATGGCCGCCTCACACTAAGATTTCAGCAGCTGCACTCTAGCAGGCTGCTGCAGAAGCTAACTGTCAGCTAGCTTCCAGGTGCTTACCCTCCGAACAAACGACTGCTGAGCAAAAACCGTAAAAGATATCTGAAAAATTCTTTCAGTGAAAGCAACATCTATCCTTTGTCTCAGACTGGGGTAACCTTCATGTCTGTAGGTCTTTCACAACCCAAAACGAAGCACAAACAAAATGGTTGGCCCACCTGCTCCTCCCTTTGTTTGAACTGCAGGACCTCACTCTCACTCACCTTTTAGCTGCTAAAGCACCCCTCCGAACAAACGACTGCTGAGTAAAAACCGTAAAAGGTATCTGAAAAATTCTTTTTATCTAAGCGACAGCTATATCTTGTCTTCAATTGGAGTAACTTTCATGGCTGTAGGTCATCTACAAACTGAATGGGAAGAGAAAGAAAAAGAAAAAACGTTTCATCACACCTAAGCTTCTAATTGAGCTAGCTGCAGCAGGTCACTGTCACTCAGCTTTCAGGTGCTTAAAATGTCCTCCGAACAAACGACTGCTGAGCAAAAACCGTATGAGTTATTCAAAAAATTTTTTCACCGTGAGCGTCAGTCATCCTTCGACTCCAACTATGCCAACTTTGGTGTATGTGTATCATTCAGAAAAATATTTATGACGAGTTTAAAACACATAGTCTGATTCGTTTTTCTCCCCTCTTCTGCTCCAAAACCAATGAAAAACGGCTCTGATTTTCATCGACTTTAGGTCGGTCTGGAGGGTTTTTAAGGAAAAGTATTAATCCTACCGTAATTCCGAAGATATTGTGTGGGTCCAGAGATTTCAGTCTACAAACTGACCAAAAATGGTGACTCTAGCTATAAATATGTGGCCGTGAGGGCGAGTTTAAGATGTTTTTTTGTGTTTAAAAAACGCCTGCCTCACACTCTAGCTTTTCAGTTGCTCCACTCTAGCAGGCTGGATTTTGCTAAAACTTTGTGGCGCTTGAGGTCTGATTATACAAAAACCGTAGCAGTTATCAACATACCGTCTTCAGTTTTAAATAGACGAAGGATTTATCTACAAACTGAGCTTCAAACTGTTTTTCTAGGTGAATGTATGGCGACACAGTGAAGTGCTGTTTTTTATGCTTTTTTTTTCCTCTCCCCATTCATTTCCTATGGGATTTTTTTGCGACGTTTTCGCTAATAATTCGCAAACCTTCGGACTAATGAGAAAGTTTTATACAAGCACACATCACCCCATTGGTCCCGACGCGTGTGCCAACTTTGGGCCCGATCCGCCAAACCGTGCGGGACTAGTTACGCGCCGAAGTTTTGGGTATACGGGAGAATTATAATAACTAGAAAATTTCTAAAGAAATTTTGAGGGGGGCCACCTACTGCCCGTCTGGGGAACCGGGCCAATACGGCCCTGGCAAGTGACGTCGGGGCTCCCCAGACCAACTGCTTACGCCTTTGAGGGCTGCTGAGGGAAGGAAAGAGGGCAAGTTCATGGGCAAAGAGAGCTGTGTGCCACTTGTGCTGAAATCTGGGAAATAGACGTGCACAGAGTATGATGCACAAGGGTAATATGGGTTGTCCATATTGAAACACAGTGGGTAAAGCCCAGTTGGCGGGCTTCGCCCGCCTGCTAGGAGCCATCTCAGTGAAGAAAAAAATCACCAATGGCGGGCTCTGCCCGCCTTCTAAGAGCCATTGCAGTGATGAAATCACCAATGGCGGGCTCCGCCCGCCTGCTAAGAGCCATTGCAGTGATGTAATCACCTTTGGCGGGCTCCGCCCGCCTGTTACCATTGGCGGGCTCCGCCCGCCTTCTAAGAGCCATTGCAGTGATGAAATCACCAATGGCAATGAGCAATATGCCAGAATGTATGAGTGTGTATAAGGAAGAGGCTTTTATTCTGTAGAGTCCTTGTAGTCTTATTTTGAAAGTCTATCATGAATGTGCATCAAAAGATGGGTCACGCCCAGCAGTGATATAGAATCCATTTCCAAATGTTAAATCACTGGTTTTCCATGTTATTAGGTGAATAGTTGCTGTATTACAGAGTAAATGGGAGACTTTTATTGTGAAATTTGCTCTGGGGTGTGTTTTGAAAAGGTCACTAGAGTCTAATAAAAACAACCTGGAAGAGTTTGGGTCATAATGTTGAGCCATTTGCATCAATTAATGCATTACTATAATCTAGAGGCTTTTATTTTGTAGGGTCCCTGGAGTCTTATTTTGAAAGTCCAACAGAGTTGTGTTTATAGAAAATGTTCAGACCCGTCAATGATAGTTGATTACTTTCCAATCGTTAAATCACTCTTTTTCCATGTTATTAGGGCAGTAGATGAAGCGGAAATGGGAGGCTTTTATTTTGAAATTTGCTATAGGGTGTGTTTTAAACAGTCTCCTAGAGTCTATTCTCTAAAACGGGGTTGAGTTTGGGTCATAATGTTGAGCCATATAGAGCAATAAATATATGTAAAAAATATAGAGGCTTTTATTTTGTAGGGTCCCTGGAGTCTTATTTTGAAAGTCTATCAGTGCTGAGTGGCAAGGGAAGTGTCATGTACAGCAGTCATATAGTATCCATTTCCCAATGTTAAATCAGTCCTTTCACCCTCCATTAGATTAATATGTGCTGTTTAAAACAGCAGAGGTAAAATCTGTTTGAAGCTTGGTAACCTTGACAACGCTTAACGAGCCTCTCACTGACACAGACAACAGCTGCACTCACTATTGGTTTCTTCTTCCCAGGCTTTTTTGTATGGGAAGAACGGCACCGAACAAACGACTACTGATCAAAAACCGTATGAGTTATTCAAAAAACATTTTCACCATGAGCATCAGCAATCCTTCGACTCCAACTATACCAACTTTGGTGTATGTGTGTCATTCAGAAAAATATTTATGACGAGTTGAAAACACATAGTCTGATTCGTTTTTCTCCCATCTTCAGCTCAAAAAGAATGGAGAAAGGCTGAAACTCTCATCCACTTTAGGTTGGTCTGGAGGGTTTTTAAGGCAAAGTATTAATCCTACCGTAATTCCGAAGACATTGTGTGAGTCCAGAGGTTTCAGTCTACAAACTGACCAAAAATGGTGACTGTAGCTCCAAATATGTGGCCGTGAGGGCGAGAATAAGATGTTTGATCTTAAAAAATGGCCGCCTCACACTAAGATTTCAGCAGCTGCACTCTAGCAGGCTGCTGCAGAAGCTAACTGTCAGCTAGCTTCCAGGTGCTTACCCTCCGAACAAACGACTGCTGAGCAAAAACCGTAAAAGATATCTGAAAAATTCTTTCAGTGAAAGCAACATCTATCCTTTGTCTCAGACTGGGGTAACCTTCATGTCTGTAGGTCTTTCACAACCCAAAACGAAGCACAAACAAAATGGTTGGCCCACCTGCTCCTCCCTTTGTTTGAACTGCAGGACCTCACTCTCACTCACCTTTTAGCTGCTAAAGCACCCCTCCGAACAAACGACTGCTGAGTAAAAACCGTAAAAGGTATCTGAAAAATTCTTTTTATCTAAGCGACAGCTATATCTTGTCTTCAATTGGAGTAACTTTCATGGCTGTAGGTCATCTACAAACTGAATGGGAAGAGAAAGAAAAAGAAAAAACGTTTCATCACACCTAAGCTTCTAATTGAGCTAGCTGCAGCAGGTCACTGTCACTCAGCTTTCAGGTGCTTAAAATGTCCTCCGAACAAACGACTGCTGAGCAAAAACCGTATGAGTTATTCAAAAAATTTTTTCACCGTGAGCGTCAGTCATCCTTCGACTCCAACTATGCCAACTTTGGTGTATGTGTGTCATTCAGAAAAATATTTATGACGAGTTTAAAACACATAGTCGGATTCGTTTTTCTCCCCTCTTCTGCTCCAAAACCAATGAAAAACGGCTCTGATTTTCATCGACTTTAGGTCGGTCTGGAGGGTTTTTAAGGAAAAGTATTAATCCTACCGTAATTCCGAAGATATTGTGTGGGTCCAGAGATTTCAGTCTACAAACTGACCAAAAATGGTGACTCTAGCTATAAATATGTGGCCGTGAGGGCGAGTTTAAAATGTTTTTTTGTGTTTAAAAAACGCCTGCCTCACACTCTAGCTTTTCAGTTGCTCCACTCTAGCAGGCTGGATTTTGCTAAAACTTTGTGGCGCTTGAGGTCTGATTATACAAAAACCGTAGCAGTTATCAACATACCGTCTTCAGTTTTAAATAGACGAAGGATTTATCTACAAACTGAGCTTCAAACTGTTTTTCTAGGTGAATGTATGCCGACACAGTGAAGTGCTGTTTTTTATGCTTTTTTTTTCCTCTCCCCATTCATTTCCTATGGGATTTTTTTGCGACGTTTTCGCTAATAATTCGCAAACCTTCGGACTAATGAGAAAGTTTTATACAAGCACACATCACCCCATTGGTCCCGACGCGTGTGCCAACTTTGGGCCCGATCCGCCAAACCGTGCGGGACTAGTTACGCGCCGAAGTTTTGGGTATACGGGAGAATTATAATAACTAGAAAATTTCTAAAGAAATTTTGAGGGGGGCCACCTACTGCCCGTCTGGGGAACCGGGCCAATACGGCCCTGGCAAGTGACGTCGGGGCTCCCCAGACCAACTGCTTACGCCTTTGAGGGCTGCTGAGGGAAGGAAAGAGGGCAAGTTCATGGGCAAAGAGAGCTGTGTGCCACTTGTGCTGAAATCTGGGAAATAGACGTGCACAGCGTATGATGCACAAGGGTAATATGGGTTGTCCATATTGAAACACAGTGGGTAAAGCCCAGTTGGCGGGCTTCGCCCGCCTGCTAGGAGCCATCTCAGTGAAGAAAAAAATCACCAATGGCGGGCTCTGCCCGCCTTCTAAGAGCCATTGCAGTGATGAAATCACGCCCGCCTGCTAAGAGCCATTGCAGTGATGTAATCACCTTTGGCGGGCTCCGCCCGCCTGTTACCATTGGCGGGCTCCGCCCGCCTTCTAAGAGCCATTGCAGTGATGAAATCACCAATGGCAATGAGCAATATGCCAGAATGTATGAGTGTGTATAAGGAAGAGGCTTTTATTCTGTAGAGTCCTTGTAGTCTTATTTTGAAAGTCTATCATGAATGTGCATCAAAAGATGGGTCACGCCCAGCAGTGATATAGAATCCATTTCCAAATGTTAAATCACTGGTTTTCCATGTTATTAGGTGAATAGTTGCTGTATTACAGAGTAAATGGGAGACTTTTATTGTGAAATTTGCTCTGGGTGTGTTTTGAAAAGGTCACTAGAGTCTAATAAAAACAACCTGGAAGAGTTTGGGTCATAATGTTGAGCCATTTGCATCAATTAATGCATTAGTATAATCTAGAGGCTTTTATTTTGTAGGGTCCCTGGAGTCTTATTTTGAAAGTCCAACAGAGTTGTGTTTATAGAAAATGTTCAGACCCGTCAATGATAGTTGATTACTTTCCAATCGTTAAATCACTCTTTTTCCATGTTATTAGGGCAGTAGATGAAGCGGAAATGGGAGGCTTTTATTTTGAAATTTGCTATAGGGTGTGTTTTAAACAGTCTCCTAGAGTCTATTCTCTAAAACGGGGTTGAGTTTGGGTCATAATGTTGAGCCATATAGGGCAATAAATATATGTAAAAAATATAGAGGCTTTTATTTTGTAGGGTCCCTGGAGTCTTATTTTGAAAGTCTATCAGTGCTGAGTGGCAAGGGAAGTGTCATGGACAGCAGTCATATAGTATCCATTTCCCAATGTTAAATCAGTCCTTTCACCCTCCATTAGATTAATATGTGCTGTTTAAAACAGCAGAGGTAAAATCTGTTTGAAGCTTGGTAACCTTGACAACGCTTAACGAGCCTCTCACTGACACAGACAACAGCTGCACTCACTATTGGTTTCTTCTTCCCAGGCTTTTTTGTATGGGAAGAACGGCACCGAACAAACGACTACTGATCAAAAACCGTATGAGTTATTCAAAAAACATTTTCACCATGAGCATCAGCAATCCTTCGACTCCAACTATACCAACTTTGGTGTATGTGTGTCATTCAGAAAAATATTTATGACGAGTTGAAAACACATAGTCTGATTCGTTTCTCTCCCATCTTCAGCTCAAAAAGAATAGAGAAAGGCTGAAACTCTCATCGACTTTAGGTTGGTCTGGAGGGTTTTTAAGGAAAAGTATTAATCCTACCGTAATTCCGAAGACATTGTGTGAGTCCAGAGGTTTCAGTCTACAAACTGACCAAAAATGGTGACTGTAGCTCCAAATATGTGGCCGTGAGGGCGAGAATAAGATGTTTGATCTTAAAAAAATGGCCGCCTCACACTAAGATTTCAGCAGCTGCACTCTAGCAGGCTGCTGCAGAAGCTAACTGTCAGCTAGCTTCCAGGTGCTTACCCTCCGAACAAACGACTGCTGAGCAAAAACCGTAAAAGATATCTGAAAAATTCTTTCAGTGAAAGCAACATCTATCCTTTGTCTCAGACTGGGGTAACCTTCATGTCTGTAGGTCTTTCACAACCCAAAACGAAGCACAAACAAAATGGTTGGCCCACCTGCTCCTCCCTTTCTTTTAACTGCAGGACCTCACTCTCACTCACCTTTTAGCTGCTAAAGCACCCCTCCGAACAAACGACTGCTGAGTAAAAACCGTAAAAGGTATCTGAAAAATTCTTTTTATCTAAGCGACAGCTATATCTTGTCTTCGATTGGAGTAACTTTCATGGCTGTAGGTCATCTACAAACTGAATGGGAAGAGAAAGAAAAAGAAAAAACGTTTCATCACACCTAAGCTTCTAATTGAGCTAGCTGCAGCAGGTCACTGTCACTCAGCTTTCAGCTGCTTAAAATGTCCTCCGAACAAACGACTGCTGAGCAAAAACCGTATGAGTTATTCAAAATATTTTTTCACCGTGAGCGTCAGCCATCCTTCGACTCCAACTATGCCAACTTTGGTGTATGTGTGTCATTCAGAAAAATATTTATGACGAGTTTAAAACACATAGTCTGATTCGTTTTTCTCCCCTCTTCTGCTCCAAAACCAATGAAAAACGGCTCTGATTTTCATCGACTTTAGGTCGGTCTGGAGGGTTTTTAAGGAAAAGTATTAATCCTACCGTAATTCCGAAGATATTGTGTGGGTCCAGAGATTTCAGTCTACAAACTGACCAAAAATGGTGACTCTAGCTATAAATATGTGGCCGTGAGGGCGAGTTTAAAATGTTTTTTTGTGTTTAAAAAACGCCTGCCTCACACTCTAGCTTTTCAGTTGCTCCACTCTAGCAGGCTGGATTTTGCTAAAACTTTGTGGCGCTTGAGGTCTGATTATACAAAAACCGTAGCAGTTATCAACATACCGTCTTCAGTTTTAAATAGACGAAGGATTTATCTACAAACTGAGCTTCAAACTGTTTTTCTAGGTGAATGTATGCCGACACAGTGAAGTGCTGTTTTTTATGCTTTTTTTTTCCTCTCCCCATTCATTTCCTATGGGATTTTTTTGCGACGTTTTCGCTAATAATTCGCAAACCTTCGGACTAATGAGAAAGTTTTATACAAGCACACATCACCCCATTGGTCCCGACGCGTGTGCCAACTTTGGGCCCGATCCGCCAAACCGTGCGGGACTAGTTACGCGCCGAAGTTTTGGGTATACGGGAGAATTATAATAATAATAATAATACGCGGAATAAATATGTGCAATAGTAGTAGGTGGGCCATGCCTTCGGCATGTGGCCCCCCAATAATAATACGCGGAATAAATATGTGCAATAGTAGTAGGTGGGCCATGCCTTCGGCATGTGGCCCCCCAATAATAATAATACGCGGAATAAATATGTGCAATAGTAGTAGGTGGGCCATGCCTTCGGCATGTGGCCCCCCAACTAGAAAATTTCTAAAGAAATTTTGAGGGGGGCCACCTACTGCCCGTCTGGGGAACCGGGCCAATACGGCCCTGGCAAGTGACGTCGGGGCTCCCCAGACCAACTGCTTACGCCTTTGAGGGCTGCTGAGGGAAGGAAAGAGGGCAAGTTCATGGGCAAAGAGAGCTGTGTGCCACTTGTGCTGAAATCTGGGAAATAGACGTGCACAGCGTATGATGCACAAGGGTAATATGGGTTGTCCATATTGAAACACAGTGGGTAAAGCCCAGTTTGCGGGCTTCGCCCGCCTTCTGGGATCCATCTCAGTGAAGAAAAAAATCACCAATGGCGGGCTCTGCCCGCCTTCTAAGAGCCATTGCAGTGATGAAATCACCAATGGCGGGCTCCGCCCGCCTGCTAAGAGCCATTGCAGTGATGTAATCACCTTTGGCGGGCTCCGCCCGCCTGTTACCATTGGCGGGCTCCGCCCGCCTTCTAAGAGCCATTGCAGTGATGAAATCACCAATGGCAATGAGCAATATGCCAGAATGTATGAGTGTGTATAAGGAAGAGGCTTTTATTCTGTAGAGTCCTTGTAGTCTTATTTTGAAAGTCTATCATGAATGTGCATCAAAAGATGGGTCACGCCCAGCAGTGATATAGAATCCATTTCCAAATGTTAAATCACTGGTTTTCCATGTTATTAGGTGAATAGTTGCTGTATTACAGAGTAAATGGGAGACTTTTATTGTGAAATTTGCTCTGGGTGTGTTTTGAAAAGGTCACTAGAGTCTAATAAAAACAACCTGGAAGAGTTTGGGTCATAATGTTGAGCCATTTGCATCAATTAATGCATTAGTATAATCTAGAGGCTTTTATTTTGTAGGGTCCCTGGAGTCTTATTTTGAAAGTCCAACAGAGTTGTGTTTATAGAAAATGTTCAGACCCGTCAATGATAGTTGATTACTTTCCAATCGTTAAATCACTCTTTTTCCATGTTATTAGGGCAGTAGATGAAGCGGAAATGGGAGGCTTTTATTTTGAAATTTGCTATAGGGTGTGTTTTAAACAGTCTCCTAGAGTCTATTCTCTAAAACGGGGTTGAGTTTGGGTCATAATGTTGAGCCATATAGGGCAATAAATATATGTAAAAAATATAGAGGCTTTTATTTTGTAGGGTCCCTGGAGTCTTATTTTGAAAGTCTATCAGTGCTGAGTGGCAAGGGAAGTGTCATGGACAGCAGTCATATAGTATCCATTTCCCAATGTTAAATCAGTCCTTTCACCCTCCATTAGATTAATATGTGCTGTTTAAAACAGCAGAGGTAAAATCTGTTTGAAGCTTGGTAACCTTGACAACGCTTAACGAGCCTCTCACTGACACAGACAACAGCTGCACTCACTATTGGTTTCTTCTTCCCAGGCTTTTTTGTATGGGAAGAACGGCACCGAACAAACGACTACTGATCAAAAACCGTATGAGTTATTCAAAAAACATTTTCACCATGAGCATCAGCAATCCTTCGACTCCAACTATACCAACTTTGGTGTATGTGTGTCATTCAGAAAAATATTTATGACGAGTTGAAAACACATAGTCTGATTCGTTTCTCTCCCATCTTCAGCTCAAAAAGAATAGAGAAAGGCTGAAACTCTCATCGACTTTAGGTTGGTCTGGAGGGTTTTTAAGGAAAAGTATTAATCCTACCGTAATTCCGAAGACATTGTGTGAGTCCAGAGGTTTCAGTCTACAAACTGACCAAAAATGGTGACTGTAGCTCCAAATATGTGGCCGTGAGGGCGAGAATAAGATGTTTGATCTTAAAAAAATGGCCGCCTCACACTAAGATTTCAGCAGCTGCACTCTAGCAGGCTGCTGCAGAAGCTAACTGTCAGCTAGCTTCCAGGTGCTTACCCTCCGAACAAACGACTGCTGAGCAAAAACCGTAAAAGATATCTGAAAAATTCTTTCAGTGAAAGCAACATCTATCCTTTGTCTCAGACTGGGGTAACCTTCATGTCTGTAGGTCTTTCACAACCCAAAACGAAGCACAAACAAAATGGTTGGCCCACCTGCTCCTCCCTTTCTTTTAACTGCAGGACCTCACTCTCACTCACCTTTTAGCTGCTAAAGCACCCCTCCGAACAAACGACTGCTGAGTAAAAACCGTAAAAGGTATCTGAAAAATTCTTTTTATCTAAGCGACAGCTATATCTTGTCTTCGATTGGAGTAACTTTCATGGCTGTAGGTCATCTACAAACTGAATGGGAAGAGAAAGAAAAAGAAAAAACGTTTCATCACACCTAAGCTTCTAATTGAGCTAGCTGCAGCAGGTCACTGTCACTCAGCTTTCAGCTGCTTAAAATGTCCTCCGAACAAACGACTGCTGAGCAAAAACCGTATGAGTTATTCAAAATATTTTTTCACCGTGAGCGTCAGCCATCCTTCGACTCCAACTATGCCAACTTTGGTGTATGTGTGTCATTCAGAAAAATATTTATGACGAGTTTAAAACACATAGTCTGATTCGTTTTTCTCCCCTCTTCTGCTCCAAAACCAATGAAAAACGGCTCTGATTTTCATCGACTTTAGGTCGGTCTGGAGGGTTTTTAAGGAAAAGTATTAATCCTACCGTAATTCCGAAGATATTGTGTGGGTCCAGAGATTTCAGTCTACAAACTGACCAAAAATGGTGACTCTAGCTATAAATATGTGGCCGTGAGGGCGAGTTTAAAATGTTTTTTTGTGTTTAAAAAACGCCTGCCTCACACTCTAGCTTTTCAGTTGCTCCACTCTAGCAGGCTGGATTTTGCTAAAACTTTGTGGCGCTTGAGGTCTGATTATACAAAAACCGTAGCAGTTATCAACATACCGTCTTCAGTTTTAAATAGACGAAGGATTTATCTACAAACTGAGCTTCAAACTGTTTTTCTAGGTGAATGTATGCCGACACAGTGAAGTGCTGTTTTTTATGCTTTTTTTTTCCTCTCCCCATTCATTTCCTATGGGATTTTTTTGCGACGTTTTCGCTAATAATTCGCAAACCTTCGGACTAATGAGAAAGTTTTATACAAGCACACATCACCCCATTGGTCCCGACGCGTGTGCCAACTTTGGGCCCGATCCGCCAAACCGTGCGGGACTAGTTATGCGCCGAAGTTTTGGGTATACGGGAGAATTATAATAATAACTAGAAAATTTCTAAAGAAATTTTGAGGGGGGCCACCTACTGCCCGTCTGGGGAACCGGGCCAATACGGCCCTGGCAAGTGACGTCGGGGCTCCCCAGACCAACTGCTTACGCCTTTGAGGGCTGCTGAGGGAAGGAAAGAGGGCAAGTTCATGGGCAAAGAGAGCTGTGTGCCACTTGTGCTGAAATCTGGGAAATAGACGTGCACAGAGTATGATGCACAAGGGTAATATGGGTTGTCCATATTGAAACACAGTGGGTAAAGCCCAGTTGGCGGGCTTCGCCCGCCTGCTAGGAGCCATCTCAGTGAAGAAAAAAATCACCAATGGCGGGCTCTGCCCGCCTTCTAAGAGCCATTGCAGTGATGAAATCACCTGCTAAGAGCCATTGCAGTGATGTAATCACCTTTGGCGGGCTCCGCCCGCCTGTTACCATTGGCGGGCTCCGCCCGCCTTCTAAGAGCCATTGCAGTGATGAAATCACCAATGGCAATGAGCAATATGCCAGAATGTATGAGTGTGTATAAGGAAGAGGCTTTTATTCTGTAGAGTCCTTGTAGTCTTATTTTGAAAGTCTATCATGAATGTGCATCAAAAGATGGGTCACGCCCAGCAGTGATATAGAATCCATTTCCAAATGTTAAATCACTGGTTTTCCATGTTATTAGGTGAATAGTTGCTGTATTACAGAGTAAATGGGAGACTTTTATTGTGAAATTTGCTCTGGGGTGTGTTTTGAAAAGGTCACTAGAGTCTAATAAAAACAACCTGGAAGAGTTTGGGTCATAATGTTGAGCCATTTGCATCAATTAATGCATTACTATAATCTAGAGGCTTTTATTTTGTAGGGTCCCTGGAGTCTTATTTTGAAAGTCCAACAGAGTTGTGTTTATAGAAAATGTTCAGACCCGTCAATGATAGTTGATTACTTTCCAATCGTTAAATCACTCTTTTTCCATGTTATTAGGGCAGTAGATGAAGCGGAAATGGGAGGCTTTTATTTTGAAATTTGCTATAGGGTGTGTTTTAAACAGTCTCCTAGAGTCTATTCTCTAAAACGGGGTTGAGTTTGGGTCATAATGTTGAGCCATATAGAGCAATAAATATATGTAAAAAATATAGAGGCTTTTATTTTGTAGGGTCCCTGGAGTCTTATTTTGAAAGTCTATCAGTGCTGAGTGGCAAGGGAAGTGTCATGTACAGCAGTCATATAGTATCCATTTCCCAATGTTAAATCAGTCCTTTCACCCTCCATTAGATTAATATGTGCTGTTTAAAACAGCAGAGGTAAAATCTGTTTGAAGCTTGGTAACCTTGACAACGCTTAACGAGCCTCTCACTGACACAGACAACAGCTGCACTCACTATTGGTTTCTTCTTCCCAGGCTTTTTTGTATGGGAAGAACGGCACCGAACAAACGACTACTGATCAAAAACCGTATGAGTTATTCAAAAAACATTTTCACCATGAGCATCAGCAATCCTTCGACTCCAACTATACCAACTTTGGTGTATGTGTGTCATTCAGAAAAATATTTATGACGAGTTGAAAACACATAGTCTGATTCGTTTTTCTCCCATCTTCAGCTCAAAAAGAATGGAGAAAGGCTGAAACTCTCATCCACTTTAGGTTGGTCTGGAGGGTTTTTAAGGCAAAGTATTAATCCTACCGTAATTCCGAAGACATTGTGTGAGTCCAGAGGTTTCAGTCTACAAACTGACCAAAAATGGTGACTGTAGCTCCAAATATGTGGCCGTGAGGGCGAGAATAAGATGTTTGATCTTAAAAAATGGCCGCCTCACACTAAGATTTCAGCAGCTGCACTCTAGCAGGCTGCTGCAGAAGCTAACTGTCAGCTAGCTTCCAGGTGCTTACCCTCCGAACAAACGACTGCTGAGCAAAAACCGTAAAAGATATCTGAAAAATTCTTTCAGTGAAAGCAACATCTATCCTTTGTCTCAGACTGGGGTAACCTTCATGTCTGTAGGTCTTTCACAACCCAAAACGAAGCACAAACAAAATGGTTGGCCCACCTGCTCCTCCCTTTGTTTGAACTGCAGGACCTCACTCTCACTCACCTTTTAGCTGCTAAAGCACCCCTCCGAACAAACGACTGCTGAGTAAAAACCGTAAAAGGTATCTGAAAAATTCTTTTTATCTAAGCGACAGCTATATCTTGTCTTCAATTGGAGTAACTTTCATGGCTGTAGGTCATCTACAAACTGAATGGGAAGAGAAAGAAAAAGAAAAAACGTTTCATCACACCTAAGCTTCTAATTGAGCTAGCTGCAGCAGGTCACTGTCACTCAGCTTTCAGGTGCTTAAAATGTCCTCCGAACAAACGACTGCTGAGCAAAAACCGTATGAGTTATTCAAAAAATTTTTTCACCGTGAGCGTCAGTCATCCTTCGACTCCAACTATGCCAACTTTGGTGTATGTGTGTCATTCAGAAAAATATTTATGACGAGTTTAAAACACATAGTCGGATTCGTTTTTCTCCCCTCTTCTGCTCCAAAACCAATGAAAAACGGCTCTGATTTTCATCGACTTTAGGTCGGTCTGGAGGGTTTTTAAGGAAAAGTATTAATCCTACCGTAATTCCGAAGATATTGTGTGGGTCCAGAGATTTCAGTCTACAAACTGACCAAAAATGGTGACTCTAGCTATAAATATGTGGCCGTGAGGGCGAGTTTAAAATGTTTTTTTGTGTTTAAAAAACGCCTGCCTCACACTCTAGCTTTTCAGTTGCTCCACTCTAGCAGGCTGGATTTTGCTAAAACTTTGTGGCGCTTGAGGTCTGATTATACAAAAACCGTAGCAGTTATCAACATACCGTCTTCAGTTTTAAATAGACGAAGGATTTATCTACAAACTGAGCTTCAAACTGTTTTTCTAGGTGAATGTATGCCGACACAGTGAAGTGCTGTTTTTTATGCTTTTTTTTTCCTCTCCCCATTCATTTCCTATGGGATTTTTTTGCGACGTTTTCGCTAATAATTCGCAAACCTTCGGACTAATGAGAAAGTTTTATACAAGCACACATCACCCCATTGGTCCCGACGCGTGTGCCAACTTTGGGCCCGATCCGCCAAACCGTGCGGGACTAGTTACGCGCCGAAGTTTTGGGTATACGGGAGAATTATAATAACTAGAAAATTTCTAAAGAAATTTTGAGGGGGGCCACCTACTGCCCGTCTGGGGAACCGGGCCAATACGGCCCTGGCAAGTGATGTCGGGGCTCCCCAGACCAACTGCTTATGCCTTTGAGGGCTGCTGAGGGAAGGAAAGAGGGCTAGGTCATGGGCAAAGAGAGCTGTGTGCCACCTGTGCTGAAATCTGGGTAATAGACGTGCACAGCGTATGATGCACAAGGGTAATATGGGTTGTCCATATTGAACCGCAGTGGGTAAAGCTCAGTTGGTGGGCTCCGCCCGCCTGCTAGGAGCCATTGCAGCGATGAAAAAAATCCCCAATGGCGGGCATTGCCCGCCTGCTAAGAGCCATTGCAGTGATGAAATCACCAATGGCGGGCTCCGCCCGCCTGCTAGGAGCCATTGCAGTGATGAAAAAAATCACCATTGGCGGGCTCCGCCCGCCTCCTAACAGCCATTGCAGTGATGAAATCACCAATGGCGGGCTCCGCCCGCCTGCTAGGAGCCATTGCAGTGATGAAAAAAATCACCATTGGCGGGCTCCGCCCGCCTCCTAACAGCCATTGCAGTGATGAAATCACCAATGGCGGGCTCCGCCCGCCTTCTAAGAGCCATTGCAGTGATGAAATTACAAATGGCTATAAGCAATATGCCAGAATGTATGAGTGTGTATAAGGAAGAGGCTTTTATTTTGTAGAGTCCCTGTAGTCTTATTTTGAAAGTCTATCATGGAAGTGCATCTATAGATGGGTCATGCCCAGCAGTGATATAGAATCCATTTCCAAATGTTAAATCACTGGTTTTCCATGTTATTAGGTGAATAGTTCCTGTATTACAGAGTAAATGGGATACTTTTATTGTGAAATTTGCTCTGGGGTGTGTTTTGAAAAGGTCACCAGAGTCTAATAAAAACAACCTGGAAGAGTTTGGGTCATAATGTTGAGCCATTTGCATCAATTAATGCATTAGTATAATCTAGAGGCTTTTATTTTGTAGGGTCCCTGGAGTCTTATTTTGAAAGTCCAACAGAGTTGTGTTTAGAGAAAATGTTCAGACCCATCAATGATAGTTGATGACTTTCCAATCGTTAAATCACTCTTTTTCCATTTTATTAGGGCAGTAGATGAAGCGGAAATGGGAGGCTTTTATTTTGAAATTTGCCATAGGGTGTGTTTTAAACAGTCTCCTAGAGTCTATTCTCTAAAATGGGGTTGAGTTTGGGTCATAATGTTGAGCCATATAGGGCAATAAATATATGTAAAAAATATAGAGGCTTTTATTTTGAAGGGTCCCTGGAGTCTTATTTTGAAAGTCTATCAGTGCTGAGTGGCAAGGGAAGTGTCATGGACGGCAGTCATATAGTATCCATTTCCCAATGTTAAATCAGTGCTTTCACCCTCCATTAGATTAATATGTGCTGTTTAAAACAGCAGAGGTAAAATCTGTTTGAAGCTTGGTAACCTTGACAACGCTTAACGAGCCTCTCACTGACACAGACAACAGCTGCACTCACTATTGGTTTCTTCTTCCCAGGCTTTTTTGTATGGGAAGAACGGCAACGAAAACAAACGACTACTGATCAAAAACCGTATGAGTTATTCAAAAAACATTTTCACCATGAGCATCAGCAATCCTTCGACTCCAAGTATACCAACTTTGGTGTATGTGTGTCATTCAGAACAATATTTATGACGACTTGAAAACACATAGTCTGATTCGTTTCTCTCCCATCTTCAGCTCAAAAAGAATGGAGAAAGGCTGAAACTCATCGACTTTAGGTTGGTCTGGAGGGTTTTTAAGGAAAAGTATTAATCCTACCGTAATTCCGAAGACATTGTGTGAGTCCAGAGGTTTCAGTCTACAAACTGACCAAAAATGGTGACTGTAGCTCCAAATATGTGGCCGTGAGGGCGAGAATAAGATGTTTGATCTTAAAAAAATGGCCGCCTCACACTAAGATTTCAGCAGCTGCACTCTAGCAGGCTGCTGCAGAAGCTAACTGTCAGCTAGCTTCCAGGTGCTTACCCTCCGAACAAACGACTGCTGAGCAAAAACCGTAAAAGATATCTGAAAAATTCTTTCAGTGAAAGCAACATCTATCCTTTGTCTCAGACTGGGGTAACCTTCATGTCTGTAGGTCTTTCACAACCCAAAACGAAGCACAAACAAAATGGTTGGCCCACCTGCTCCTCCCTTTGTTTGAACTGCAGGACCTCACTCTCACTCACCTTTTAGCTGCTAAAGCACCCCTCCGAACAAACGACTGCTGAGTAAAAACCGTAAAAGGTATCTGAAAAATTCTTTTTATCTAAGCGACAGCTATATCTTGTCTTCAATTGGAGTAACTTTCATGGCTGTAGGTCATCTACAAACTGAATGGGAAGAGAAAGAAAAAGAAAAAACGTTTCATCACACCTAAGCTTCTAATTGAGCTAGCTGCAGCAGGTCACTGTCACTCAGCTTTCAGGTGCTTAAAATGTCCTCCGAACAAACGACTGCTGAGCAAAAACCGTATGAGTTATTCAAAAAATTTTTTCACCGTGAGCGTCAGTCATCCTTCGACTCCAACTATGCCAACTTTGGTGTATGTGTGTCATTCAGAAAAATATTTATGACGAGTTTAAAACACATAGTCGGATTCGTTTTTCTCCCCTCTTCTGCTCCAAAACCAATGAAAAACGGCTCTGATTTTCATCGACTTTAGGTCGGTCTGGAGGGTTTTTAAGGAAAAGTATTAATCCTACCGTAATTCCGAAGATATTGTGTGGGTCCAGAGATTTCAGTCTACAAACTGACCAAAAATGGTGACTCTAGCTATAAATATGTGGCCGTGAGGGCGAGTTTAAAATGTTATTTTGTGTTTAAAAAACGCCTGCCTCACACTCTAGCTTTTCAGTTGCTCCACTCTAGCAGGCTGGATTTTGCTAAAACTTTGTGGCGCTTGAGGTCTGATTATACAAAAACCGTAGCAGTTATCAACATACCGTCTTCAGTTTTAAATAGAGGAAGGATTTATCTACAAACTGAGCTTCAAACTGTTTTTCTAGGTGAATGTATGCCGACACAGTGAAGTGCTGTTTTTTATGCTTTTTTTTACCTCTTCCCATTCATTTCCTATGGGATTTTTTTGCGACGTTTTCGCTAATAATTCGCAAACCTTCGGACTAATGAGAAAGTTTTATACAAGCACACATCACCCCATTGGTCCCGACGCGTGTGCCAACTTTGGGCCCGATCCGCCAAACCGTGCGGGACTAGTTACGTGCCGAAGTTTTGGGTATACGGGAGAATTATAATAATAATAACTAGAAAATTTCTAAAGAAATTTTGAGGGGGGCCACCTACTGCCCGTCTGGGGAACCGGGCCAATACGGCCCTGGCAAGTGACGTCGGGGCTCCCCAGACCAACTGCTTACGCCTTTGAGGGCTGCTGAGGGAAGGAAAGAGGGCAAGTTCATGGGCAAAGAGAGCTGTGTGCCACTTGTGCTGAAATCTGGGAAATAGACGTGCACAGCGTATGATGCACAAGGGTAATATGGGTTGTCCATATTGAAACACAGTGGGTAAAGCCCAGTTGGCGGGCTTCGCCCGCCTGCTAGGAGCCATCTCAGTGAAGAAAAAAATCACCAATGGCGGGCTCTGCCCGCCTTCTAAGAGCCATTGCAGTGATGAAATCACCAATGGCGGGCTCCGCCCGCCTGCTAAGAGCCATTGCAGTGATGTAATCACCTTTGGCGGGCTCCGCCCGCCTGTTACCATTGGCGGGCTCCGCCCGCCTTCTAAGAGCCATTGCAGTGATGAAATCACCAATGGCAATGAGCAATATGCCAGAATGTATGAGTGTGTATAAGGAAGAGGCTTTTATTCTGTAGAGTCCTTGTAGTCTTATTTTGAAAGTCTATCATGAATGTGCATCAAAAGATGGGTCACGCCCAGCAGTGATATAGAATCCATTTCCAAATGTTAAATCACTGGTTTTCCATGTTATTAGGTGAATAGTTGCTGTATTACAGAGTAAATGGGAGACTTTTATTGTGAAATTTGCTCTGGGGTGTGTTTTGAAAAGGTCACTAGAGTCTAATAAAAACAACCTGGAAGAGTTTGGGTCATAATGTTGAGCCATTTGCATCAATTAATGCATTAGTATAATCTAGAGGCTTTTATTTTGTAGGGTCGCTGGAGTCTTATTTTGAAAGTCCAACAGAGTTGTGTTTATGGAAAATGTTCAGACCCGTCAATGATAGTTGATTACTTTCCAATTGTTAAATCACTCTTTTTCCATGTTATTAGGGCAGTAGATGAAGCGGAAATGGGAGGCTTTTATTTTGAAATTTGCTATAGGGTGTGTTTTAAACAGTCTCCTAGAGTCTATTCTCTAAAACGGGGTTGAGTTTGGGTCATAATGTTGAGCCATATAGGGCAATAAATATATGTAAAAAATATAGAGGCTTTTATTTTGTAGGGTCCCTGGAGTCTTATTTTGAAAGTCTATCAGTGCTGAGTGGCAAGGGAAGTGTCATGGACAGCAGTCATATAGTATCCATTTCCCAATGTTAAATCAGTCCTTTCACCCTCCATTAGATTAATATGTGCTGTTTAAAACAGCAGAGGTAAAATCTGTTTGAAGCTTGGTAACCTTGACAACGCTTAACAAGCCTCTCACTGACACAGACAACAGCTGCACTCACTATTGGTTTCTTCTTCCCAGGCTTTTTTGTATGGGAAGAACGGCACCGAACAAACGACTACTGATCAAAAACCGTATGAGTTATTCAAAAAACATTTTCACCATGAGCATCAGCAATCCTTCGACTCCAACTATACCAACTTTGGTGTATGTGTGTCATTCAGAAAAATATTTATGACGAGTTGAAAACACATAGTCTGATTCGTTTCTCTCCCATCTTCAGCTCAAAAAGAATAGAGAAAGGCTGAAACTCTCATCGACTTTAGGTTGGTCTGGAGGGTTTTTAAGGAAAAGTATTAATCCTACCGTAATTCTGAAGACATTGTGTGAGTCCAGAGGTTTCAGTCTACAAACTGACCAAAAATGGTGACTGTAGCTCCAAATATGTGGCCGTGAGGGCGAGAATAAGATGTTTGATCTGAAAAAAATGGCCGCCTCACACTAAGATTTCAGCAGCTGCACTCTAGCAGGCTGCTGCAGAAGCTAACTGTCAGCTAGCTTCCAGGTGCTTACCCTCCGAACAAACGACTGCTGAGCAAAAACCGTAAAAGATATCTGAAAAATTCTTTCAGTGAAAGCAACATCTATCCTTTGTCTCAGACTGGGGTAACCTTCATGTCTGTAGGTCTTTCACAACCCAAAACGAAGCACAAACAAAATGGTTGGCCCACCTGCTCCTCCCTTTC
The DNA here is from genome assembly GCA_030533445.1 of Cyprinodon diabolis. Taxonomy (NCBI): domain Eukaryota; kingdom Metazoa; phylum Chordata; class Actinopteri; order Cyprinodontiformes; family Cyprinodontidae; genus Cyprinodon; species Cyprinodon diabolis. Next base: position 48,456,678 of record CM060084.1, on the reverse strand, counting down.
TTTTAACTGCAGGACCTCACTCTCACTCACCTTTTAGCTGCTAAAGCACCCCTCCGAACAAACGACTGCTGAGTAAAAACCGTAAAAGGTATCTGAAAAATTCTTTTTATCTAAGCGACAGCTATATCTTGTCTTCGATTGGAGTAACTTTCATGGCTGTAGGTCATCTACAAACTGAATGGGAAGAGAAAGAAAAAGAAAAAACGTTTCATCACACCTAAGCTTCTAATTGAGCTAGCTGCAGCAGGTCACTGTCACTCAGCTTTCAGGTGCTTAAAATGTCCTCCGAACAAACGACTGCTGAGCAAAAACCGTATGAGTTATTCAAAAAAATTTTTCACCGTGAGCGTCAGTCATCCTTCGACTCCAACTATGCCAACTTTGGTGTATGTGTGTCATTCAGAAAAATATTTATGACGAGTTTAAAACACATAGTCTGATTCGTTTTTCTCCCCTCTTCTGCTCCAAAACCAATGAAAAACGGCTCTGATTTTCATCGACTTTAGGTCGGTCTGGAGGGTTTTTAAGGAAAAGTATTAATCCTACCGTAATTCCGAAGATATTGTGTGGGTCCAGAGATTTCAGTCTACAAACTGACCAAAAATGGTGACTCTAGCTATAAATATGTGGCCGTGAGGGCGAGTTTAAAATGTTTTTTTGTGTTTAAAAAACGCCTGCCTCACACTCTAGCTTTTCAGTTGCTCCACTCTAGCAGGCTGGATTTTGCTAAAACTTTGTGGTGCTTGAGGTCTGATTATACAAAAACCGTAGCAGTTATCAACATACCGTCTTCAGTTTTAAATAGACGAAGGATTTATCTACAAACTGAGCTTCAAACTGTTTTTCTAGGTGAATGTATGCCGACACAGTGAAGTGCTGTTTTTTATGCTTTTTTTTTCCTCTCCCCATTCATTTCCTATGGGATTTTTTTGCGACGTTTTCACTAATAATTCGCAAACCTTCGGACTAATGAGAAAGTTTTATACAAGCACACATCACCCCATTGGTCCCGACGCGTGTGCCAACTTTGGGCCCGATCCGCCAAACCGTGCGGGACTAGTTACGCGCCGAAGTTTTGGGTATACGGGAGAATTATAATAATAATAATAATACGCGGAATAAATATGTGCAATAGTAGTAGGTGGGCCATGCCTTCGGCATGTGGCCCCCCAATAATACGCGGAATAAATATGTGCAATAGTAGTAGGTGGGCCATGCCTTCGGCATGTGGCCCCCCAATAATAATACGCGGAATAAATATGTGCAATAGTAGTAGGTGGGCCATGCCTTCGGCATGTGGCCCCCCAATAACTAGAAAATTTCTAAAGAAATTTTGAGGGGGGCCACCTACTGCCCGTCTGGGGAACCGGGCCAATACGGCCCTGGCAAGTGATGTCGGGGCTCCCCAGACCAACTGCTTATGCCTTTGAGGGCTGCTGAGGGAAGGAAAGAGGGCTAGGTCATGGGCAAAGAGAGCTGTGTGCCACCTGTGCTGAAATCTGGGTAATAGACGTGCACAGCGTATGATGCACAAGGGTAATATGGGTTGTCCATATTGAACCGCAGTGGGTAAAGCTCAGTTGGTGGGCTCCGCCCGCCTGCTAGGAGCCCTTGCAGCGATGAAAAAAATCCCCAATGGCGGGCATTGCCCGCCTGCTAAGAGCCATTGCAGTGATGAAATCACCAATGGCGGGCTCCGCCCGCCTGCTAGGAGCCATTGCAGTGATGAAAAAAATCACCATTGGCGGGCTCCGCCCGCCTCCTAACAGCCATTGCAGTGATGAAATCACCAATGGCGGGCTCCGCCCGCCTTCTAAGAGCCATTGCAGTGATGAAATTACAAATGGCTATAAGCAATATGCCAGAATGTATGAGTGTGTATAAGGAAGAGGCTTTTATTTTGTAGAGTCCCTGTAGTCTTATTTTGAAAGTCTATCATGGAAGTGCATCTATAGATGGGTCATGCCCAGCAGTGATATAGAATCCATTTCCAAATGTTAAATCACTGGTTTTCCATGTTATTAGGTGAATAGTTCCTGTATTACAGAGTAAATGGGGGACTTTTATTGTGAAATTTGCTCTGGGGTGTGTTTTGAAAAGGTCACTAGAGTCTAATAAAAACAACCTGGAAGAGTTTGGGTCATAATGTTGAGCCATTTGCATCAATTAATGCATTAGTATAATCTAGAGGCTTTTATTTTGTAGGGTCCCTGGAGTCTTATTTTGAAAGTCCAACAGAGTTGTGTTTAGAGAAAATGTTCAGACCCATCAATGATAGTTGATGACTTTCCAATCGTTAAATCACTCTTTTTCCATTTTATTAGGGCAGTAGATGAAGCGGAAATGGGAGGCTTTTATTTTGAAATTTGCCATAGGGTGTGTTTTAAACAGTCTCCTAGAGTCTATTCTCTAAAATGGGGTTGAGTTTGGGTCATAATGTTGAGCCATATAGGGCAATAAATATATGTAAAAAATATAGAGGCTTTTATTTTGAAGGGTCCCTGGAGTCTTATTTTGAAAGTCTATCAGTGCTGAGTGGCAAGGGAAGTGTCATGGACGGCAGTCATATAGTATCCATTTCCCAATGTTAAATCAGTGCTTTCACCCTCCATTAGATTAATATGTGCTGTTTAAAACAGCAGAGGTAAAATCTGTTTGAAGCTTGGTAACCTTGACAACGCTTAACGAGCCTCTCACTGACACAGACAACAGCTGCACTCACTATTGGTTTCTTCTTCCCAGGCTTTTTTGTATGGGAAGAACGGCACCGAACAAACGACTACTGATCAAAAACCGTATGAGTTATTCAAAAAACATTTTCACCATGAGCATCAGCAATCCTTCGACTCCAACTATACCAACTTTGGTGTATGTGTGTCATTCAGAAAAATATTTATGACGAGTTGAAAACACATAGTCTGATTCGTTTTTCTCCCATCTTCAGCTCAAAAAGAATGGAGAAAGGCTGAAACTCTCATCCACTTTAGGTTGGTCTGGAGGGTTTTTAAGGCAAAGTATTAATCCTACCGTAATTCCGAAGACATTGTGTGAGTCCAGAGGTTTCAGTCTACAAACTGACCAAAAATGGTGACTGTAGCTCCAAATATGTGGCCGTGAGGGCGAGAATAAGATGTTTGATCTTAAAAAATGGCCGCCTCACACTAAGATTTCAGCAGCTGCACTCTAGCAGGCTGCTGCAGAAGCTAACTGTCAGCTAGCTTCCAGGTGCTTACCCTCCGAACAAACGACTGCTGAGCAAAAACCGTAAAAGATATCTGAAAAATTCTTTCAGTGAAAGCAACATCTATCCTTTGTCTCAGACTGGGGTAACCTTCATGTCTGTAGGTCTTTCACAACCCAAAACGAAGCACAAACAAAATGGTTGGCCCACCTGCTCCTCCCTTTGTTTGAACTGCAGGACCTCACTCTCACTCACCTTTTAGCTGCTAAAGCACCCCTCCGAACAAACGACTGCTGAGTAAAAACCGTAAAAGGTATCTGAAAAATTCTTTTTATCTAAGCGACAGCTATATCTTGTCTTCAATTGGAGTAACTTTCATGGCTGTAGGTCATCTACAAACTGAATGGGAAGAGAAAGAAAAAGAAAAAACGTTTCATCACACCTAAGCTTCTAATTGAGCTAGCTGCAGCAGGTCACTGTCACTCAGCTTTCAGGTGCTTAAAATGTCCTCCGAACAAACGACTGCTGAGCAAAAACTGTATGAGTTATTCAAAAAATTTTTTCACCGTGAGCGTCAGTCATCCTTCGACTCCAACTATGCCAACTTTGGTGTATGTGTGTCATTCAGAAAAATATTTATGACGAGTTTAAAACACATAGTCGGATTCGTTTTTCTCCCCTCTTCTGCTCCAAAACCAATGAAAAACGGCTCTGATTTTCATCGACTTTAGGTCGGTCTGGAGGGTTTTTAAGGAAAAGTATTAATCCTACCGTAATTCCGAAGATATTGTGTGGGTCCAGAGATTTCAGTCTACAAACTGACCAAAAATGGTGACTCTAGCTATAAATATGTGGCCGTGAGGGCGAGTTTAAAATGTTTTTTTGTGTTTAAAAAACGCCTGCCTCACACTCTAGCTTTTCAGTTGCTCCACTCTAGCAGGCTGGATTTTGCTAAAACTTTGTGGCGCTTGAGGTCTGATTATACAAAAACCGTAGCAGTTATCAACATACCGTCTTCAGTTTTAAATAGACGAAGGATTTATCTACAAACTGAGCTTCAAACTGTTTTTCTAGGTGAATGTATGCCGACACAGTGAAGTGCTGTTTTTTATGCTTTTTTTTTCCTCTCCCCATTCATTTCCTATGGGATTTTTTTGCGACGTTTTCGCTAATAATTCGCAAACCTTCGGACTAATGAGAAAGTTTTATACAAGCACACATCACCCCATTGGTCCCGACGCGTGTGCCAACTTTGGGCCCGATCCGCCAAACCGTGCGGGACTAGTTACGCGCCGAAGTTTTGGGTATACGGGAGAATTATAATAATAACTAGAAAATTTCTAAAGAAATTTTGAGGGGGGCCACCTACTGCCCGTCTGGGGAACCGGGCCAATACGGCCCTGGCAAGTGATGTCGGGGCTCCCCAGACCAACTGCTTATGCCTTTGAGGGCTGCTGAGGGAAGGAAAGAGGGCTAGGTCATGGGCAAAGAGAGCTGTGTGCCACCTGTGCTGAAATCTGGGTAATAGACGTGCACAGCGTATGATGCACAAGGGTAATATGGGTTGTCCATATTGAACCGCAGTGGGTAAAGCTCAGTTGGTGGGCTCCGCCCGCCTGCTAGGAGCCCTTGCAGCGATGAAAAAAATCCCCAATGGCGGGCATTGCCCGCCTGCTAAGAGCCATTGCAGTGATGAAATCACCAATGGCGGGCTCCGCCCGCCTGCTAGGAGCCATTGCAGTGATGAAAAAAATCACCATTGGCGGGCTCCGCCCGCCTCCTAACAGCCATTGCAGTGATGAAATCACCAATGGCGGGCTCCGCCCGCCTTCTAAGAGCCATTGCAGTGATGAAATTACAAATGGCTATAAGCAATATGCCAGAATGTATGAGTGTGTATAAGGAAGAGGCTTTTATTTTGTAGAGTCCCTGTAGTCTTATTTTGAAAGTCTATCATGGAAGTGCATCTATAGATGGGTCATGCCCAGCAGTGATATAGAATCCATTTCCAAATGTTAAATCACTGGTTTTCCATGTTATTAGGTGAATAGTTCCTGTATTACAGAGTAAATGGGGGACTTTTATTGTGAAATTTGCTCTGGGGTGTGTTTTGAAAAGGTCACTAGAGTCTAATAAAAACAACCTGGAAGAGTTTGGGTCATAATGTTGAGCCATTTGCATCAATTAATGCATTAGTATAATCTAGAGGCTTTTATTTTGTAGGGTCCCTGGAGTCTTATTTTGAAAGTCCAACAGAGTTGTGTTTAGAGAAAATGTTCAGACCCATCAATGATAGTTGATGACTTTCCAATCGTTAAATCACTCTTTTTCCATTTTATTAGGGCAGTAGATGAAGCGGAAATGGGAGGCTTTTATTTTGAAATTTGCCATAGGGTGTGTTTTAAACAGTCTCCTAGAGTCTATTCTCTAAAATGGGGTTGAGTTTGGGTCATAATGTTGAGCCATATAGGGCAATAAATATATGTAAAAAATATAGAGGCTTTTATTTTGAAGGGTCCCTGGAGTCTTATTTTGAAAGTCTATCAGTGCTGAGTGGCAAGGGAAGTGTCATGGACGGCAGTCATATAGTATCCATTTCCCAATGTTAAATCAGTGCTTTCACCCTCCATTAGATTAATATGTGCTGTTTAAAACAGCAGAGGTAAAATCTGTTTGAAGCTTGGTAACCTTGACAACGCTTAACGAGCCTCTCACTGACACAGACAACAGCTGCACTCACTATTGGTTTCTTCTTCCCAGGCTTTTTTGTATGGGAAGAACGGCACCGAACAAACGACTACTGATCAAAAACCGTATGAGTTATTCAAAAAACATTTTCACCATGAGCATCAGCAATCCTTCGACTCCAACTATACCAACTTTGGTGTATGTGTGTCATTCAGAAAAATATTTATGACGAGTTGAAAACACATAGTCTGATTCGTTTTTCTCCCATCTTCAGCTCAAAAAGAATGGAGAAAGGCTGAAACTCTCATCCACTTTAGGTTGGTCTGGAGGGTTTTTAAGGCAAAGTATTAATCCTACCGTAATTCCGAAGACATTGTGTGAGTCCAGAGGTTTCAGTCTACAAACTGACCAAAAATGGTGACTGTAGCTCCAAATATGTGGCCGTGAGGGCGAGAATAAGATGTTTGATCTTAAAAAATGGCCGCCTCACACTAAGATTTCAGCAGCTGCACTCTAGCAGGCTGCTGCAGAAGCTAACTGTCAGCTAGCTTCCAGGTGCTTACCCTCCGAACAAACGACTGCTGAGCAAAAACCGTAAAAGATATCTGAAAAATTCTTTCAGTGAAAGCAACATCTATCCTTTGTCTCAGACTGGGGTAACCTTCATGTCTGTAGGTCTTTCACAACCCAAAACGAAGCACAAACAAAATGGTTGGCCCACCTGCTCCTCCCTTTGTTTGAACTGCAGGACCTCACTCTCACTCACCTTTTAGCTGCTAAAGCACCCCTCCGAACAAACGACTGCTGAGTAAAAACCGTAAAAGGTATCTGAAAAATTCTTTTTATCTAAGCGACAGCTATATCTTGTCTTCAATTGGAGTAACTTTCATGGCTGTAGGTCATCTACAAACTGAATGGGAAGAGAAAGAAAAAGAAAAAACGTTTCATCACACCTAAGCTTCTAATTGAGCTAGCTGCAGCAGGTCACTGTCACTCAGCTTTCAGGTGCTTAAAATGTCCTCCGAACAAACGACTGCTGAGCAAAAACCGTATGAGTTATTCAAAAAATTTTTTCACCGTGAGCGTCAGTCATCCTTCGACTCCAACTATGCCAACTTTGGTGTATGTGTGTCATTCAGAAAAATATTTATGACGAGTTTAAAACACATAGTCGGATTCGTTTTTCTCCCCTCTTCTGCTCCAAAACCAATGAAAAACGGCTCTGATTTTCATCGACTTTAGGTCGGTCTGGAGGGTTTTTAAGGAAAAGTATTAATCCTACCGTAATTCCGAAGATATTGTGTGGGTCCAGAGATTTCAGTCTACAAACTGACCAAAAATGGTGACTCTAGCTATAAATATGTGGCCGTGAGGGTGAGTTTAAAATGTTTTTTTGTGTTTAAAAAACGCCTGCCTCACACTCTAGCTTTTCAGTTGCTCCACTCTAGCAGGCTGGATTTTGCTAAAACTTTGTGGCGCTTGAGGTCTGATTATACAAAAACCGTAGCAGTTATCAACATACCGTCTTCAGTTTTAAATAGACGAAGGATTTATCTACAAACTGAGCTTCAAACTGTTTTTCTAGGTGAATGTATGCCGACACAGTGAAGTGCTGTTTTTTATGCTTTTTTTTTCCTCTCCCCATTCATTTCCTATGGGATTTTTTTGCGACGTTTTCGCTAATAATTCGCAAACCTTCGGACTAATGAGAAAGTTTTATACAAGCACACATCACCCCATTGGTCCCGACGCGTGTGCCAACTTTGGGCCCGATCCGCCAAACCGTGCGGGACTAGTTACGCGCCGAAGTTTTGGGTATACGGGAGAATTATAATAATAACTAGAAAATTTCTAAAGAAATTTTGAGGGGGGCCACCTACTGCCCGTCTGGGGAACAGGGCCAATACGGCCCTGGCAAGTGACGTCGGGGCTCCCCAGACCAACTGCTTACGCCTTTGAGGGCTGCTGAGGGAAGGAAAGAGGGCAAGTTCATGGGTAAAGAGAGCTGTGTGCCACTTGTGCTGAAATCTGGGAAATAGACGTGCACAGCGTATGATGCACAAGGGTAATATGGGTTGTCCATATTGAAACACAGTGGGTAAAGCCCAGTTGGCGGGCTTCGCCCGCCTGCGAGGAGCCATCTCAGTGAAGAAAAAAATCACCAATGGCGGGCTCTGCCCGCCTTCTAAGAGCCATTGCAGTGATGAAATCACCAATGGCGGGCTCCGCCCGCCTGCTAAGAGCCATTGCAGTGATGTAATCACCTTTGGCGGGCTCCGCCCGCCTTCTAAGAGCCATTGCAGTGATGAAATCACCAATGGCAATGAGCAATATGCCAGAATGTATGAGTGTGTATAAGGAAGAGGCTTTTATTCTGTAGAGTCCTTGTAGTCTTATTTTGAAAGTCTATCATGAATGTGCATCAAAAGATGGGTCACGCCCAGCAGTGATATAGAATCCATTTCCAAATGTTAAATCACTGGTTTTCCATGTTATTAGGTGAATAGTTGCTGTATTACAGAGTAAATGGGAGACTTTTATTGTGAAATTTGCTCTGGGGTGTGTTTTGAAAAGGTCACTAGAGTCTAATAAAAACAACCTGGAAGAGTTTGGGTCATAATGTTGAGCCATTTGCATCAATTAATGCATTACTATAATCTAGAGGCTTTTATTTTGTAGGGTCCCTGGAGTCTTATTTTGAAAGTCCAACAGAGTTGTGTTTATAGAAAATGTTCAGACCCGTCAATGATAGTTGATTACTTTCCAATCGTTAAATCACTCTTTTTCCATGTTATTAGGGCAGTAGATGAAGCGGAAATGGGAGGCTTTTATTTTGAAATTTGCTATAGGGTGTGTTTTAAACAGTCTCCTAGAGTCTATTCTCTAAAACGGGGTTGAGTTTGGGTCATAATGTTGAGCCATATAGGGCAATAAATATATGTAAAAAATATAGAGGCTTTTATTTTGTAGGGTCCCTGGAGTCTTATTTTGAAAGTCTATCAGTGCTGAGTGGCAAGGGAAGTGTCATGGACAGCAGTCATATAGTATCCATTTCCCAATGTTAAATCAGTCCTTTCACCCTCCATTAGATTAATATGTGCTGTTTAAAACAGCAGAGGTAAAATCTGTTTGAAGCTTGGTAACCTTGACAACGCTTAACGAGCCTCTCACTGACACAGACAACAGCTGCACTCACTATTGGTTTCTTCTTCCCAGGCTTTTTTGTATGGGAAGAACGGCACCGAACAAACGACTACTGATCAAAAACCGTATGAGTTATTCAAAAAACATTTTCACCATGAGCATCAGCAATCCTTCGACTCCAACTATACCAACTTTGGTGTATGTGTGTCATTCAGAAAAATATTTATGACGAGTTGAAAACACATAGTCTGATTCGTTTCTCTCCCATCTTCAGCTCAAAAAGAATAGAGAAAGGCTGAAACTCTCATCGACTTTAGGTTGGTCTGGAGGGTTTTTAAGGAAAAGTATTAATCCTACCGTAATTCCGAAGACATTGTGTGAGTCCAGAGGTTTCAGTCTACAAACTGACCAAAAATGGTGACTGTAGCTCCAAATATGTGGCCGTGAGGGCGAGAATAAGATGTTTGATCTTAAAAAAATGGCCGCCTCACACTAAGATTTCAGCAGCTGCACTCTAGCAGGCTGCTGCAGAAGCTAACTGTCAGCTAGCTTCCAGGTGCTTACCCTCCGAACAAACGACTGCTGAGCAAAAACCGTAAAAGATATCTGAAAAATTCTTTCAGTGAAAGCAACATCTATCCTTTGTCTCAGACTGGGGTAACCTTCATGTCTGTAGGTCTTTCACAACCCAAAACGAAGCACAAACAAAATGGTTGGCCCACCTGCTCCTCCCTTTGTTTGAACTGCAGGACCTCACTCTCACTCACCTTTTAGCTGCTAAAGCACCCCTCCGAACAAACGACTGCTGAGTAAAAACCGTAAAAGGTATCTGAAAAATTCTTTTTATCTAAGCGACAGCTATATCTTGTCTTCAATTGGAGTAACTTTCATGGCTGTAGGTCATCTACAAACTGAATGGGAAGAGAAAGAAAAAGAAAAAACGTTTCATCACACCTAAGCTTCTAATTGAGCTAGCTGCAGCAGGTCACTGTCACTCAGCTTTCAGGTGCTTAAAATGTCCTCCGAACAAACGACTGCTGAGCAAAAACCGTATGAGTTATTCAAAAAATTTTTTCACCGTGAGCGTCAGTCATCCTTCGACTCCAACTATGCCAACTTTGGTGTATGTGTGTCATTCAGAAAAATATTTATGACGAGTTTAAAACACATAGTCGGATTCGTTTTTCTCCCCTCTTCTGCTCCAAAACCAATGAAAAACGGCTCTGATTTTCATCGACTTTAGGTCGGTCTGGAGGGTTTTTAAGGAAAAGTATTAATCCTACCGTAATTCCGAAGATATTGTGTGGGTCCAGAGATTTCAGTCTACAAACTGACCAAAAATGGTGACTCTAGCTATAAATATGTGGCCGTGAGGGCGAGTTTAAAATGTTTTTTTGTGTTTAAAAAACGCCTGCCTCACACTCTAGCTTTTCAGTTGCTCCACTCTAGCAGGCTGGATTTTGCTAAAACTTTGTGGCGCTTGAGGTCTGATTATACAAAAACCGTAGCAGTTATCAACATACCGTCTTCAGTTTTAAATAGACGAAGGATTTATCTACAAACTGAGCTTCAAACTGTTTTTCTAGGTGAATGTATGCCGACACAGTGAAGTGCTGTTTTTTATGCTTTTTTTTTCCTCTCCCCATTCATTTCCTATGGGATTTTTTTGCGACGTTTTCGCTAATAATTCGCAAACCTTCGGACTAATGAGAAAGTTTTATACAAGCACACATCACCCCATTGGTCCCGACGCGTGTGCCAACTTTGGGCCCGATCCGCCAAACCGTGCGGGACTAGTTACGCGCCGAAGTTTTGGGTATACGGGAGAATTATAATAATAATAATACGCGGAATAAATATGTGCAATAGTAGTAGGTGGGCCATGCCTTCGGCATGTGGCCCCCCAATAATACGCGGAATAAATATGTGCAATAGTAGTAGGTGGGCCATGCCTTCGGCATGTGGCCCCCCAATAATACGCGGAATAAATATGTGCAATAGTAGTAGGTGGGCCATGCCTTCGGCATGTGGCCCCCCAATAATACGCGGAATAAATATGTGCAATAGTAGTAGGTGGGCCATGCCTTCGGCATGTGGCCCCCCAATAATACGCGGAATAAATATGTGCAATAGTAGTAGGTGGGCCATGCCTTCGGCATGTGGCCCCCCAACTAGAAAATTTCTAAAGAAATTTTGAGGGGGGCCACCTACTGCCCGTCTGGGGAACCGGGCCAATACGGCCCTGGCAAGTGACGTCGGGGCTCCCCAGACCAACTGCTTACGCCTTTGAGGGCTGCTGAGGGAAGGAAAGAGGGCAAGTTCATGGGCAAAGAGAGCTGTGTGCCACTTGTGCTGAAATCTGGGAAATAGACGTGCACAGAGTATGATGCACAAGGGTAATATGGGTTGTCCATATTGAAACACAGTGGGTAAAGCCCAGTTGGCGGGCTTCGCCCGCCTGCTAGGAGCCATCTCAGTGAAGAAAAAAATCACCAATGGCGGGCTCTGCCCGCCTTCTAAGAGCCATTGCAGTGATGAAATCACCTGCTAAGAGCCATTGCAGTGATGTAATCACCTTTGGCGGGCTCCGCCCGCCTGTTACCATTGGCGGGCTCCGCCCGCCTTCTAAGAGCCATTGCAGTGATGAAATCACCAATGGCAATGAGCAATATGCCAGAATGTATGAGTGTGTATAAGGAAGAGGCTTTTATTCTGTAGAGTCCTTGTAGTCTTATTTTGAAAGTCTATCATGAATGTGCATCAAAAGATGGGTCACGCCCAGCAGTGATATAGAATCCATTTCCAAATGTTAAATCACTGGTTTTCCATGTTATTAGGTGAATAGTTGCTGTATTACAGAGTAAATGGGAGACTTTTATTGTGAAATTTGCTCTGGGGTGTGTTTTGAAAAGGTCACTAGAGTCTAATAAAAACAACCTGGAAGAGTTTGGGTCATAATGTTGAGCCATTTGCATCAATTAATGCATTACTATAATCTAGAGGCTTTTATTTTGTAGGGTCCCTGGAGTCTTATTTTGAAAGTCCAACAGAGTTGTGTTTATAGAAAATGTTCAGACCCGTCAATGATAGTTGATTACTTTCCAATCGTTAAATCACTCTTTTTCCATGTTATTAGGGCAGTAGATGAAGCGGAAATGGGAGGCTTTTATTTTGAAATTTGCTATAGGGTGTGTTTTAAACAGTCTCCTAGAGTCTATTCTCTAAAACGGGGTTGAGTTTGGGTCATAATGTTGAGCCATATAGAGCAATAAATATATGTAAAAAATATAGAGGCTTTTATTTTGTAGGGTCCCTGGAGTCTTATTTTGAAAGTCTATCAGTGCTGAGTGGCAAGGGAAGTGTCATGTACAGCAGTCATATAGTATCCATTTCCCAATGTTAAATCAGTCCTTTCACCCTCCATTAGATTAATATGTGCTGTTTAAAACAGCAGAGGTAAAATCTGTTTGAAGCTTGGTAACCTTGACAACGCTTAACGAGCCTCTCACTGACACAGACAACAGCTGCACTCACTATTGGTTTCTTCTTCCCAGGCTTTTTTGTATGGGAAGAACGGCACCGAACAAACGACTACTGATCAAAAACCGTATGAGTTATTCAAAAAACATTTTCACCATGAGCATCAGCAATCCTTCGACTCCAACTATACCAACTTTGGTGTATGTGTGTCATTCAGAAAAATATTTATGACGAGTTGAAAACACATAGTCTGATTCGTTTTTCTCCCATCTTCAGCTCAAAAAGAATGGAGAAAGGCTGAAACTCTCATCCACTTTAGGTTGGTCTGGAGGGTTTTTAAGGCAAAGTATTAATCCTACCGTAATTCCGAAGACATTGTGTGAGTCCAGAGGTTTCAGTCTACAAACTGACCAAAAATGGTGACTGTAGCTCCAAATATGTGGCCGTGAGGGCGAGAATAAGATGTTTGATCTTAAAAAATGGCCGCCTCACACTAAGATTTCAGCAGCTGCACTCTAGCAGGCTGCTGCAGAAGCTAACTGTCAGCTAGCTTCCAGGTGCTTACCCTCCGAACAAACGACTGCTGAGCAAAAACCGTAAAAGATATCTGAAAAATTCTTTCAGTGAAAGCAACATCTATCCTTTGTCTCAGACTGGGGTAACCTTCATGTCTGTAGGTCTTTCACAACCCAAAACGAAGCACAAACAAAATGGTTGGCCCACCTGCTCCTCCCTTTGTTTGAACTGCAGGACCTCACTCTCACTCACCTTTTAGCTGCTAAAGCACCCCTCCGAACAAACGACTGCTGAGTAAAAACCGTAAAAGGTATCTGAAAAATTCTTTTTATCTAAGCGACAGCTATATCTTGTCTTCAATTGGAGTAACTTTCATGGCTGTAGGTCATCTACAAACTGAATGGGAAGAGAAAGAAAAAGAAAAAACGTTTCATCACACCTAAGCTTCTAATTGAGCTAGCTGCAGCAGGTCACTGTCACTCAGCTTTCAGGTGCTTAAAATGTCCTCCGAACAAACGACTGCTGAGCAAAAACCGTATGAGTTATTCAAAAAATTTTTTCACCGTGAGCGTCAGTCATCCTTCGACTCCAACTATGCCAACTTTGGTGTATGTGTGTCATTCAGAAAAATATTTATGACGAGTTTAAAACACATAGTCGGATTCGTTTTTCTCCCCTCTTCTGCTCCAAAACCAATGAAAAACGGCTCTGATTTTCATCGACTTTAGGTCGGTCTGGAGGGTTTTTAAGGAAAAGTATTAATCCTACCGTAATTCCGAAGATATTGTGTGGGTCCAGAGATTTCAGTCTACAAACTGACCAAAAATGGTGACTCTAGCTATAAATATGTGGCCGTGAGGGCGAGTTTAAAATGTTTTTTTGTGTTTAAAAAACGCCTGCCTCACACTCTAGCTTTTCAGTTGCTCCACTCTAGCAGGCTGGATTTTGCTAAAACTTTGTGGCGCTTGAGGTCTGATTATACAAAAACCGTAGCAGTTATCAACATACCGTCTTCAGTTTTAAATAGACGAAGGATTTATCTACAAACTGAGCTTCAAACTGTTTTTCTAGGTGAATGTATGCCGACACAGTGAAGTGCTGTTTTTTATGCTTTTTTTTTCCTCTCCCCATTCATTTCCTATGGGATTTTTTTGCGACGTTTTCGCTAATAATTCGCAAACCTTCGGACTAATGAGAAAGTTTTATACAAGCACACATCACCCCATTGGTCCCGACGCGTGTGCCAACTTTGGGCCCGATCCGCCAAACCGTGCGGGACTAGTTACGCGCCGAAGTTTTGGGTATACGGGAGAATTATAATAATAATAATACGCGGAATAAATATGTGCAATAGTAGTAGGTGGGCCATGCCTTCGGCATGTGGCCCCCCAATAATACGCGGAATAAATATGTGCAATAGTAGTAGGTGGGCCATGCCTTCGGCATGTGGCCCCCCAACTAGTTTACAAACATTCCAGCTGCTCACATAAACAAGCTGCTGGTTGAGGCCCGCACAGCGCACACAGCGGCGCAAACTGTAGAGTCGGGATATTTTGCGCAGTTTTTTTGATTGTTTGCGGACATTCTTTTCAGCCGCGCGCAAAGCGCAAAAACTCACCCAGGTTTTCCCGTTTTCCACCATGTTTCTGCAGTTCCACAGGTTTTCCACGCCACGTCCGTCCCGCTCCTCAACAGAAGCCTGTCGCTGATCCACAGGGTCACGCAAAGGTGACGCCTTCACTGACAACAGGGCGCGTGGGCTCTTTGGAAGTCTGCTTAAAACCCACAAGAAATTCCTCTCTCTGGATTATATATATCTATATATGTATATATATATATCTATATATAAATATATATATAGATATATAGAGATATATTAGTGATATAAACACATGACTGTATATTTACAGTTCTAACGTTTTTTTGTATTTTCATCTCTAATGGACTGTGTGAGTATCAGTTAGTTTATTTAGATTTTTTGTCTGCACAGCCTTTGTCTGGAGATCTTGACTGCTCTTTTCTATAGTTTTGGTGAGTCTGAGTGAGTGAGTGAGTGAGAGATATGGTATGAAGTTCTTATGAGATTGTGAAGTTCTGTTTTTGCAACCTATTTTTTGACACATTTGATAATTTCCTCGTTTGTTGGACTTACTGTTTATTCTCCACCTGTGCAAATAAAAAACAAATACTGCCCATCCATTGTGTTTGGCTTGGTATATCTCGGCATGACATCAACTTCAAACGTAGATCTTGGTTTTAAAAAGGTTGGTTACCTTTGCTTTAAATCGTATATCCTTTAATATTTAATTCAATAACTTTTAAGATATATTTTTATACATATATTGTTTAGATTTGCTTATATCTTTCTACCCCTTTTATAGAATAGAATAGAATAGATCAATAGAATATCCATCTATTGTCCCACAAGTGGGAAATAAGCAAAAAGATTATAGAAAAAAATGGTCACTCAAATGTGAAAAATGTGGAAGAATGATATAGTAATGAAGAGTTAAAAGATAAACAATAAAATCCAGTACTGTAAAGTGTTTTAACAATATAAAACTGTGCAACTGTAGAATAAATAACCAATATGCAGCTATGGACATTTTTCCAGTAATGGATATTTGCAAATAGCAGCAACATCAGAGATGTGCAGAATGACAGCAGCAGGTTATTTAACCGACTAAGGTTTCTATCATTAATTATATTTGATTTTATCTGTTCCTGCTCCTGGTGGTTGGAACCTTTATTGCACTCTGGATTCTCATCAGTCTTTGTTCACTTTACAATAAAAAAGAAACAGTTTTGAAAAGTGCGGCATTCATTCTTTTCCTGCTTTGTCAACTGTCACGGTTGCTAAGCATCAGAGCATTGGGTGGAGAAAGCCACAGAAGGCTGGACCTGTTTGAATCCAAAGCAAAAACTCTTCCTGTCTCCTTATTTTCACGGACTTGGAAGGATCCAGTCCAGGTAGACGGCGTCCTTGGAGGAAGCAGCTCATGACTTCGAATTCAATGTATGGACTAAGTATGGAGATGGATTATATGTTTTCATTCTAAAGTTTTTACTTTTTTATGGTAAATAACACAGTTTGGTGGATTATTATGACACTTCAGTTTGGTTTTAGGGAAATAAAACTGGATATTAGTTTTCTGTGGAGTGTTGCGGACAAAAGGAGCCCATTTTTGTCATCGTCGTTGGATTTCCAGAACAGAAAAACATGCTGGGTTTCACTTTGATATGAGCATGATATTTCATGTGGAAAAAAATGTGACATAAAAACATACGGATATGGGGTGGTGGATGTTAAGGTGATAAGATGATAAATGGCCTGTAGTTGTATAATGCTTTATCAAGTCCAAGGACCCAGGTTCCTTAGGACAGGTTGCCTTTTTGACCACGGCAGGAGGCAAGGCGGTAGAAGTGTTCTTGTCCAAGGAAACAATGACAGAATCGGAGGGAGCCGGGGCTCAAACTGGCAACCCACCTGTTACAGGACAAACTCTGAGATCCTGAGCAACCATCAACTACAACAGGAGAGCTAAGTGTCATTTGGACATGATACGTGTTTCTGATTGTGTCCAAGAGGAGCAAATTATTGCTAATAAAACCTAAGCTGTGTTGCAACTGTTGAAGAAAGAAACAAACACCTTCAGACCACACAGACAACCTGCCAGAGATGGGAGAGGTGGGAATGACTCCCCTGGTTCAGTGGATGGGTAGAACAAATACATGACATAGAGATCACTTGGTGGCTCCACATTTACCACATCTGCAAAGTGAACTTTGATTAGTTGGCTAGTCCTCAAGGAACTCCACCACACAAAGTATGTCAGACTCTGGGAAGCCACCTGAATGGTAGAAACAAAGCCCTGTGGCCTACCAGTCTGCAAGAGATCTCTGCAGGGACACTAAATGACCAAAGGAGGAGAAAGAAACCACTGACATCAACATCACACATGAGAGGAGGAGGATGCAGGAGTCTATGGGCCGTTAAAACCATGTTCCCTATAGATACTATGATTAATCTCTGAGGTAGAAACACTAATTATGGCTGCAAAGGAACAAGCTCCAGGGACAAGAACAGTTGAAGGCCGGGCCCTCAGGGATACAGGCCGTACACAAAGGCCTCTGAAATAGGCCAGTACATAACAATGAGCTCATATTTGATCCAGGTGTTTTGAACCTCTTGCTTCTGAGGGTTGTAAAAGACTCTTCTTGTGGAGCTGGAGTTTGAGACCTCAGGCCAAAGATTCCCCATGGATAGTGGGAGAATGATAGGACAAAGATCCTTAGTGATTTACAGTCCCAGACCGATCGTCAGGTGATGCTCGAACAAGGCACCTTAACCCTTAAACAAACACTGTCTTACTGGACTTCTAAAGCTCCCAACACCAAATTTATGGGCAAAAATTTTAGTCACAGGTTGTGTTTGTTTCACCTGACATAATGTCTTCTCATATATTCTTCATATAGTGATGGACATGGTGTATCTTCTGTTCGGATGTTGAAGGAGACGGTCGCATTGTCCTGCTGCTCCTGTTCCTCCCTGCCTGTCCCTGCTTTGCTGTGTCTTGTCTTTTCTGAGCTCTCTCTTCTGCCTTCAGCTGATCCAAAATGCTGCAGCCAGAGTTCTGATGAAAATGAAAAAGAGAGATCATATCTCTCCTATCCTGGCTTCTCTTCATTGGCTTCCTGTTAAATCCAGAATAGAATTTAAAATCCTCCTTCTCACATATAAAGCCTTAAATGGCCAAGCTCCATCTGATATCAGAGATCTGATTGTTCCTTATGTTCCTAACAGAGCACCTCGCTCTCAATCTGCAGGTTTACTAGTGGTTCCTAGAATTTCTAAAAGTAGAATGGGAGGCAGATCTTTTAGTTATCAGGCTCCTCTCCTGTGGAACCAACTACCAGTTTTAGTCCGTGAGGCAGGCACCCTGTCTACTTTTAAGGCTAGGCTTAAAACTTTCCTTTTTGATAAAGCTTATAGTTAGGGTGGCTCAGGTTATCCTGAGCTATCTCTATAGTTATGCTGCTATAGGCTTAGACTGCTGGAGGACATAGGGACCCCCATTTCATCATTCTGCTTCATTCTATCTCTATTCTCCCACTCTGCAGAATCTGTTAGTTCAATCTCTAACCTTCTGCTCTCTCTGCTTTTTCTCATAGTAGCTTCATCTGGTCTGTTCCTGTTTGGCTGTGACTCCATCCTGGAGAGAAATATCAGCTGTGCTGCTGCCATCAACACCTTTGTTTATTGATGCTGGAGCTTGGCCTGTTTTTCAGTGTAGTCCTTTTTCTCTGACTGTGACTAACTGGATGTGCTCTCTTCATCCTCTGACATGGGAGCTGCCTTTGAGCTCGTCTGCCTGGCTGTGTGTTTCCTGGACGGGGCCGCCTTTTACAGCTGCTTTTTGTATCTCTGCTTCTGTCTCCTTGAACCCTAGTCGGCCTCGGCAGATGGCCGCTCACACTGAGCCTGGTTCTGCTGGAGGTTTCTTCCTGTTAAAAGGGAGTTTTTCCTCTCCACTGTCGCTACAAGCATGCTTAGTGTGAGGGATTGTATTTGAGTCAATGAGTCGATGCAATCAACTGGTTTTCCTTAGATAGAAAACTTTGTATCAATTTGACTGTATGATCTGGTTGAACTGTAAAGTGCCTTGAGATGACATGTGTTGTGAATTTGGCGCTATAGAAATAAACTGATTTGAATTGAAAATTGAATTGAAACTGAATTATATTTAATTGAATCATATCACCCAAATTCAAACAATGAATCTGGTCAGCTGGTCTCTCAATGCAATTGATCCAATTTTCTCAACTGGAAGACGGATAAGGGGACCCATCCTGTCCTGCCTCCAAGCTCTCCTTCCTGGAGAGGATATCAAAGATTTATGGATTTTTGGATTTATGATACCAGTTTGGATTTTGAGAATAGCTGATGTATCTATAATTACGGAGGATGTCTGTGGCAATGTGGGCCTTGATCAGACTGCCGACCGTGGTTGACACCCTCACAAAGGCTGTGAACGAGCAGGACCTTGAACTGAGCCGTATGCTGGGTGCGATTGAACGCAGGCTGGATGCAGTGGTTGAACTCAAAGGTGAGCTGAGATAATACCTTTGATGTACACGCTCGCTTCAAGGCAGAAAAGCCCAACAAATTTGGAATATTGGATTCACCATGTAGAGCCAGCAAGAAAAGACTCCAAGGCTGATGGAATATTCTATGCAGCCTGAGGTGGAAGTGGGAGAATAATGACTGGACAGTGATGTCAGAGGGATTTGATTCCAAATGACTTTAAGTTTCCAATGAAAATGTATTTATGACACAATCTTGCAAACCAGAACAATCCTAGACAAATAGACTCTAACATTGCTGATGTCTCACCTTAAAACCTGTCATATGAGTGTTTGATACGAACAGATCAGCGAGGAGGTTCCCATGCAGCCCCAAGCTCTGCTGAGCAGGTCTTCGTTTTTTTTTTCAGTGGTACAGAAAGAACAAAACGACAAAAAGACATTGATGTGGGAGTCAAACAAGACCGAATGAGTTAGTCTGAGGTTCTTTCTCTGCCTAATTCTCCCAGGGCAGCGATGGCCTGGTAATTAGAGCAGTGTGTTTGTGCTCTGAGAAGGTTGCAAGTATCCAGTTCCATCCCCACAGCCTCCATTCTGGGTCCCTGAGCAAGACCCTTAACCCCACACTGCTCCCTGGGCGCCACACAATGGCAGCCCACTGCTCCCCAAAGGGATGGGGTAAATGCAGAGAGTGAGTTTCAGTATTTTGGGACAATAAAGGGATTTACGTTACATTTTTACATTAAATGATTAATGATGGACAGAAAATCCTGCTCAAAGTTCATGGCCTCCTGCACAGAATGCATTTAGAATCTCTTTACACTGATTTTAATGAAACATGTTTGATTTCTCTTAATAACATCAATTAAAAACTCCTCTGTCCTTTAAATCCTTTTCCTGCCCATTTCTGTCAGATTGTAATAAACAGATCCAACCACCAGAGGTCAGTGTGTACCCATTAATAAAGAATGCCTCCAAACTGCTCAGGTTATCCAACAATTCCTGATACTGTTATACTGCAGAGGACTATGGTGTAAAATAAATTAAAATAAATGTTCCTGGGAGAGTTTCATTCAGTTGTTTTACTTTTGGGATCCCATATATTTTTCAAATATGTGAAACTTCTTCTAAACCTATAACGTTTAAGTGGTTAGGGCCTAGTGGTTGGGGCATAGTGCTTGGAATCCAGAGGTTCTTAGTTCGAGCCACTCTGAGTCTGAACAAAGGCCATTAACCCCACAGCAGCCCACTGCTTGCAAAGGGGATGGATTAACTACAGAGTGAGTTTCTCTCGTGCGAGATCAATAAAGTTCAAGTTATTTTAGAGCTGCTGATTAAATGCAGGTTTTCTACATGTTGTTTCTCATCTTATTCAATTCTGAATAAAGTAAAGTAATGCCATCTGTACCTAGATAGAATTACACATTTAACATTTATACACATTTAACAAAGCAAAGCATTTTAGTATCTGTATATCTGTAATTTTTTGACATGATGTCCCTCACAGAAAACTGTGACTTCAGGGTTCAATGAACCCCCCCCCCCCACCATGGACTGTTCTCCCTGCTGCCCTCTGGGAAGAGGCTTCACAGCATTCAGTGCAGGACCAGCAGGTTCTGCAACAGCTTCTTCCCCACCGCCATCAGACTGATGAACTGTTGAAAAACTTTAAGAAATTGAAATGTCTTGTACTGTACTGAAAGAAATTTCGTTTTGAATACACTCTGTGAGAAGTATTTTAGGTAAGCTGCTTACATGCTTGTGCCTCAGTGTTAACAGAAACTCGATGTCCTTCACTCTGTTTCTTCAGAGGAACTCTGAAGAAAGGTTAAACAACCCATGAAATAGCGCATTGTGACAAACACCAGATACAGCACTGGGATTTCTGTGTTCAAAATTAGATTAAAAATGCAAAGTTTAAAAAAATATGGAGAATAGAAAGTTGCAAGAAACCAGTAGAAGTACTGGAAAACCAGAATCCTGAGTGGCCACTCCTCATTAATGTAAGTCAAATATCTGAAAACTCTGCAGCAGAGTGAGAAACAAACTAACTAATTAACATAAACACACAAGGAAGTCATTCTGCTCTATAAATATGCTTCTTCAATATTTGAGCAGCAGGTTTAGGATAATCATTAGGAAATGTGAGCGCATGATAACAGGAGCTCCTTTAAGCAGCCGGCTGCAGTTTAAAAAAAAGCTAACCAACATCTACAAATCAGTGCAGACTATAAAAAGATTTCAAAGCGATCCCAGCTTGCTGCTTTCTCTCTGTGAGATTTCATCAGTGGCTGCATGTGAGCCAAACAGACCAGTAAGGTCAAACTAAACACCTCTGCAGGAGGAGCTGCACAGAGACAAGAAGACATGGTAAGCTAATTCCAAAAAAAAAAAAATAAATCCGCTGGACTTTGTTTCCAAGTTTGAAGACGTGTCGCTGGAGTTGAGGTGGAGATCTGGTGGAGTTGAGGTGGAGCTGAAGTGGAGCTCTGGTGGAGTTGAGGTGGAGCTCTGGTGGAGTTGAGGTGGAGCTTTGGTGGAGCTCTGGTGGAGCTGAGGTGGAGCTTTGGTGGAGCTCTGGTGGAGTTGAGGTGGAGCTGAAGTGGAGCTCTGGTGGAGTTAAGGTGGAGCTCTGGAGGGGTTGAGTTGGAGCTCTGGTGGAGTTAAGGTGGAGCTCTGGTGGGTTTGAGTTGGAGCTCTGGTGGAGTTAAGGTGGAGCTCTGGTGGGGTTGAGTTGGAGCTCTGGTGGAGTTAAGGTGGAGCTCTGGTGGGGTTGAGTTGGAGCTCTGGTGGAGTTTAGGTGGAGCTCTGGTGGGTTGAGGTGGAGCTCTGGTGGAGTTAAGGTGGAGCTCTGGTGGGGTTGAGGTGGAGCTCTGGAGGGGTTGAGGTGGAGCTCTGGTGGGTTGAGTTGGAGCTCTGGTGGAGTTAAGGTGGAGCTCTGGTGGGTTTGAGTTGGAGCTCTGGTGGAGTTAAGGTGGAGCTCTGGAGGGGTTGAGTTGGAGCTCTGGTGGAGTTAAGGTGGAGCTCTGGTGGGGTTGAGGTAGAGCTCTGGTGGAGTTAAGGTGGAGCTCTGGAGGGGTTGAGGTAGAGCTCTGGTGGAGTTAAGGTGGAGCTCTGGAGGGGTTGAGGTGGAGCTCTGGTGGAGTTAAGGTGGAGCTCTGGAGGGGTTAAGTTGGAGCTCTGGTGGAGTTAAGGTGGAGCTCTGGTGGAGTTAAGGTGGAGCTCTGGTGTGGTTGAGGTGGAGCTCTGGTGGAGTTAAGGTGGAGCTCTGGAGGGGTTGAGGTGGAGCTCTGGTGGAGTTAAGGTGGAGCTCTGGTGGAGTTAAGGTGGAGCTCTGGTGTGGTTGAGGTGGAGCTCTGGTGGAGTTAGGGTGGAGCTCTGGTGGGGTTGAGGTGGAGCTCTGGTGGAGTTAAGGTGGAGCTCTGGTGGGGTTGAGGTGGAGCTCTGGTGGAGTTAAGGTGGAGCTCTGGTGAATCTGAGGTTTAGCTGAGGTGGAGTTGAGGTGGAGCTGAGGTGGAGCTCTGGTGGATTTGAGTGCGAGGTCTGGTGGAGTTGAGGTGGAGCTGAGGTGGAGCTCTGGTGGAGTTGAGGTGGAGCTGAGGTGGAGCTCTGGTGGGGTTGAGATGGAGCTCTGGTGGATCTGAGGTTTAGCTGTGGTGGAGTTGAGGTGGAGTTGAGGTGGAGCTGAGGTGGAGCTCTGGTGGGGTTGAGATGGAGCTCTGGTGGATCTGAGGTTTAGCTGTGGTGGAGTTGAGGTGGAGCTGAGGTGGAGCTCTGGTGGGTTTGAGGTGGAGCTCTGGTGGATCTGAGGTTTAGCTGAGGTGGAGCTCTGGTGGAGCTGGGGTTGGGCTTTGGTGGATTTGAGGTGGAGCTGAGGTGGAGATCTGGTGGGTTGATGTGGAGCTCTGGTGGAGGTGAGGCTGAATTGAGGTGGAGGTCTGGTGGAGGTGAGGTGGAGCTCTGGTGGGTTGATGTGGAGCTCTGGTGGGTTGATGTGGAGCTCTGGTGGAGGTGAGGCTGAATTGAGGTGGAGCTCTGGTGGAGTTGAGGTGGAGCTTAGGTGGAGCTCTGGTGGAGTTGAGGTGGAGCTTAGGTGGAGCTCTGGTGGAGTTGAGGTGGAGCTTAGGTGGAGCTCTGGTGGAGTTGAGGTGGAGCTTAGGTGGAGCTCTGGTGGAGTTGAGGTTTAGCTGAGGTGGAATTGAGGAGGAACTGAGGTGCAGATGAGGTTGAATTGAGGTGGAGCTAGGGTGTAGCTGAGGTGGAGCTGAGTTGGAGTTGTGGTAGAGCGCCATAACTTCAGCGGGATCTTTTCATTTGAAGACTTTGTTGGTTCTGCTGCTGAAGGAAGCAGCTTCAGAACTTCCAGGTCTTCTTCAGGTGATCCAGTTCTGCTCTGCTGATCAGAACCTTCTCCTGTCTGGAGAACTTTGTTCTCTGCTGATGTTCATGTGGATCTTTGTGATGCTGTCTAGGCCTCCCCAGCAGCCCCAGTGAATACGCATCACTGGCAGCTCAGGCTGTGATTGGGCGAGTCCTGGAGGCACCGCTGTCGTTGAATAAGTTATAAGTACGTTTTGTATAAGTTATGAACACGCTGAAACACTCTGGCACACGTCAGCATACAGCAAGAGTATTCCAGCGTATGCCATCCATGGGCCATCAGTTCCAGGTCAGTTATCTGATGGTTGACATACCTTCAGTGTCAGTTACTCATCGATCGTGGCGTCTAGCTTATCCTAAACCTCTGAGTAACTGTGCATAACTTTTGCGTAACTTATCCAGAACTGCTCTCCAAGCATATCAAGGTATCTGACGTGTTCCAGACGAGCGCTGAACGTGTTTCTAACTTCCAGCTACTGTATAATGGCGTATTGGCAGCATTTTGGTATAAAGGGGGTTCACAGGAGGAAACCGTCAGTTCTCCTCCAGACTTCATCCCCATCATAGGGGGAGCCAGAAGGTGAGTGATGGATCCTCCCTGCGTTCACGCCCACCACCAACACACTTGACCAGCAGACATGACGCTCAATCTGCTGCGAATGCAAAACTACTTTCTTTTTTTTCTTTTCATTAATTCTTTAACAGGAGCTAGATTAATACCACAATCAAGGCATCTTTTTATGCAGGCCTGGCGTCTCTGGGTGCTTTGCTGCCCCCTAAGGTGCAGCGACGCGCCTGACGGCCGACAAAATGTCAGCTGTGTTTTAACTGATGCTTCGTAATGCCCATGAAGTGATGCACAAGCATCACTTCATGGGCATTACGCTGCTCTACGTTATGCATAAGTTAGCTGTCAATGGACATAAGTTCTGGACTTGTTATAAATACTCTATGTATGCTCCCAAAATTGAAAAAATCCATAGAAAGTTAGGCATTTTAGGAGATTCTGGGACGTCAGGCAGACACTGGATAAATCGGCAAGATGTGACGGGGCCTTTATTAGTGGGATGAGCATGCTACAAAAGGAGAGCTCTTTTTGTCAAATATTTCAAAGGTACCTTTAAAATGATATGAATATGGAAATATGTCAGAGGCTTTTCTAAACATTCTGTAAAGTATAAAGTTCTCACTTCAAAAGATCTTAAAACTTTTACAGAACAACGGCAACAGAAAAGCGAACTTTTAACTTAATAGTGTGAGCTGTGGGAGGTCTGTGTATCCACCACCATCCCATGATTGAGGTAATTTAACAGATTGTTAAAAAACAGAACCCTGTGGTTCTCCACCAGGAACCTCCAGTTCAGTTTAATCCAAAAACACTTTATTGATCCCAAAAAGAAATGAAATGTTGCTTTATCTCCAAGAGCAGTTGTAGATGTTGATGCTGTAGAGGACTGTCTACAGTGGATCTTGTTCAGCCTCTGACTGAAGACACTATTGGTGTCTAAGTCTGATGAAGAGGCTGCTTACTGTTGCCCATCATCTTCCTCCTTCTCTGTGAAATCATCTCCAGAGGTTCCAGAGGAGTTCCTTCTTTATCAGCTGGTTGAGCTTCCTTCAGTCATTAGCTCTGATGCTGTTACCCCAGCAGATGATGGAGGAGGAGACTAGACTCTCCACAGCAGACTGATAGCAGATCTGCAGCATCTGAAGGACCTAAGCTTCCTCTAGAAGTCCAGTCTGCTCTGTCCCTTCATGGAGACGGCTTCCTAGTCGTATCTCTAGGTCGTTGTCCAGGTGAACACCAAGGGATTTCTACTCCTCCTCCACTTTTTCTCCCGGGATGTTAACAGGATTCAACTTGTTCCTGTTTCTTCTGAAATCTCCAATCAATTCCTTGTTTTGTTGATATTCAGGATCAGATGATTGTTTCCACACCACGCCACAAAGCGCTTCAGCAGCTCTCTGTTCTCAGCTTCTGCTCCATCTGCTCCCAATGACTGCAGAGTCATCCCAGGGTTTCTTCTTCAACTCTGGAACTGTCTCCATGGTCAGACTAAGGGGGACGAGGTGCTGTAGAATCCCACAGAGCTGCTCTGCTCAGGCCTTCAGGACTCTGACCCCATCAGGACCTGCTTACTGATTACAGTTCAGTCTCTCCAGTTGCTTCTTTACTGACTTCTAGAGGCAGACAGGTGGAAGGTGGAGGGAGCAGCAACACCTGCTGATCTGGCTGATAAACTAATAGAAGCAGGAGAGTAAATGGCAGAGGAGGACAGGACGTCCATGTGACTGTAGGCAGGACAGAAAGATGCTGAGTTTGTTCCTGAACTGAACCTGTTGAAGAATGGATTCAGTTCACTGTCTCTGTCCAGACTTCCATCTGTCTGATCATCCTTCTGCTAGAAGCCTGGGATCTTCATCTCTGATCTCCTCCTCCATTTTAGATGTGATTAATCTATCTCTGTTACAGGGATATGTACCTAAAGCTTTTAAGGTTGCTGTAATTAAACCTCTGCTTAAGAAACCGTCTCTTGACCCAGATGACTTGGTTAATTATAGACCTATATCCAATCTTCCTTTCTTATCTAAAATTCTTGAGAAAGTAGTTGCCAAACAAGTTTGCGACCACTTACACCATAATGAACTTTTTGAAGAGTTTCAGTCTGGCTTTAGAGCTCATCATAGCACTGAAACAGCTCTGGTGAAAGTCACTAATGATATTCTCATGGCCTCAGATAATGGACTTGTATCTGTGCTCGTCCTGTTGGATCTTAGTGCTGCATTTGATACAGTTGACCATAATATTCTTTTAGAAAGACTTGAATATTTTGTTGGAATTAAAGGAACAGCACTAGACTGGTTTAAATCTTTATCTATCTGATCGAATTCAGTTTGTTTATGTTAATGATAGATCTTCAACACGCTCAAAGGTTACCTGTGGAGTACCACAGGGATCAGTGCTAGGACCAATTCTCTTTACTTTATACACGCTCCCAATTGGTAGAGTTATTAGACAGCATGGGATTAATTTCCACTGTTATGCTGATGATACCCAGCTATATCTGTCTATAATCCAGATGAAGCTAACCCATTACATAGATTACAGGCATGTCTTGAAGACATAAAAACCTGGATGACTCTTAACTTTCTGCTTCTGAATGCAGACAAAACAGAAGTTATAGTCTTTGGACCAGAGTCTCTGAAAAAGAAGCTGATTAGTCAGTCACTTCATTTGGATGGGATTAAACTGATTTTAGATAATAAAGTAAAAAATATTGGTGTTATTTTTGATCAGGACCTGTCATTTAAATCCCATATCAAAGAGGTTTCTAGAATTTCCTTCTTTTATATGTAGAATATTGCAAAAATTAGAAATCTCATGTGCAGGGGTGATGCTGAGAAACTAGTCCATGCATTTGTTACTTCAAGGCTGGACTATTGTAATTCTTTACTATCAGGAAGTCCACAAACTGTAGTTAAAAGCCTTCAGCTGATCCAAAATGCTGCAGCCAGAGTTCTGATGAAAATTAAAAAGAGAGATCATATCTCTCCTATCCTGGCTTCTCTTCATTGGCTTCCTGTTAAATCCAGAATAGAATTTAAAATCCTCCTTCTCACATATAAAGCCTTAAATGGCCAAGCTCCATCTGATATCAGAGATCTGATTGTTCCTTATGTTCCTAACAGAGCACTTCGCTCTCAATCTGCAGGTTTACTAGTGGTTCCTAGAATTTCTAAAAGTAGAATGGGAGGCAGATCTTTTAGTTATCAGGCTCCTCTCCTGTGGAACCAACTACCAGTTTTAGTCCGTGAGGCAGACACTCTGTCTACTTTTAAGACTAGGCTTAAAACTTTCCTTTTTGATAAAGCTTATAGTTAGAGTGGCTCAGGTTATCCTGAGCTATCTCTATAGTTCTGCTGCTATAGGCTTAGACTGCTGGAGGACATAGGGACCCCCATTTCATCATTCTGCTTCATTCTCTCTCTGTTCTCCTATTCTGCAGAATCTGTTAGTTCAATCTCTAACCTTCTGCTCTCTCTGCTTTTCCTCAGAGTAGCTTTGCCTCGTCTGTTCCTGTTTGGCTGTGACGTCATCCTGGAAACAAACATCAGCTGTGCTGCTTCCATAAACATCCTTGTTTATAGATGTTGGAGATCGGCCTGTTTTCCAGTGTAGTCCTGTTTCTCTGACTGTGACTAACTGGATGTGCTCTCTTCCTCCTCTGGCATGGGAGCTGCCTTGGAGCTCGTCTGCCTGGCTGTGTGTTTCCTGGACGGGGCCGCCTTTTACAGCTGCTTTTTGTATCTCTGCTTCTGTCTCCTTGAACCCCAGTCGGCCTCGGCAGATGGCCGCTCACACTGAGCCTGGTTCTGCTGGAGGTTTCTTCCTGTTAAAAGGGAGTTTTTCCTCTCCACTGTCGCTACAAGCATGCTTAGTGTGAGGGATTGTATTTGAGTCAATGAGTCAATGCGATCAACTGGTTTTCCTTAGATAGAAAACTTTGTATCAATTTGACTGTATGATCTGGTTGAACTGTAAAGTGCCTTGAGATGACATGTGTTGTGAATTTGGCGCTATATAAATAAACTGAATTGAATTGAATTGAATAATGTTCTGCTGGAGCTTGTTTCCCAGCCTCTTCCTCTTTTCCTCCTTGATTTCTCTGATCTGTATCTGAAGTTTCTTCTGTATTCTCCTCATTGATTCCCTCTCTCCCCTTTTAAAGGCTTTTTTTTTCTTGTTAAGCAGTTCCTTCTGATCAGTTGTGATTTATGGTTTATTATTTGGGAAGCATTTTATTGTTCTGGTAGGGATGGTGTAATCTACACAGGAGTTTATGTAGTCAGTCACTCAGTCATTGCATTGATGTCCTCTCCATATGGCTGACACCGTACATCCTAATCTGGAGCCTCAAAACAAACTTGCAAGGCTTCTTCAGCTTCATTTGACCATCTTCTTACAGTTCATTTTAATGCAGGCTGTCTCTGTCTAAAGTGGCTTATACTCTGAGCAGAAAAGAAAGATTGTGATCCGATTTCCAAAGAGGAGGTCTAACTTCAGAGATGTAGGAGTCCTTGGCATTTGTATAAAACAAGTCCAAAGTTTTGCTTTCTCTGGTTGAGCAGCTGACAGACTGTTGGGACGCTGGCAGTGTAGCAGAGAGTAAGGCATGATTAAAATAACCAGCTATTGACACAAAAGCATTTGGCTGTTGTGTCTGTAGCTTAGCAACAATAGGCCTGATTACATCACATGCATTGTTGGCAACAGCAGAAGGTTAAAGTAATGTTTCCAGCATTGGATCACACTGATCCTGGTTCTGGTTCTGCTGGAGAAGAAGGGGAAGATCATATAATTAAGACTGAAGTTTGCTCCATCACATGCTTATCACTTAATCAACCTGATTTCTCCGAGTTGACATAAGGAGAAATTTTCAAACTGCTCGACTCCTGGAGCTTTTCAAGCTGAACATCATTTTCCAGACACATGAAAGGGAAGACTTTTGTCCTCTGGAGAAAAACTTACCAGAGACGTTGGCCATGTGCGTGCACTCATCCATCACTCCCTTCATGAAGCTGATGGACTCGGTGTGCAGTGATGGTCGACAGCAGGTGGCAGAGTTCCTGTTCCTCCCACGCTGGGAGCACACATGTCTGCATGTCCATGTTAAAGCGCCAACCCGCCGAGTCCATACTCCTCAGTAGTTCTGTTCCCATTCTATGTTTGGAACACAAAGATGTCCACCATGAAAAAGGAAACCACTGTAAGGAAGCAGAGACACAGCCCCTTCTACACTGAAAGCCCATGGATCTGAAAGGCTCTGAAAGGCTATGAAAGAATTTGAAAGGCTCTGAAAGGCTCTGAAAGGCTTTGAAAGGCTCTGAAAGGCTTTGAAAGGCTCTGAAAGACTCTGAAAGGCTTTAACAGGCTCTGAAAGGCTTTGAAAGGCTCTGAAAGGCTTTAAAAAGCTCTGAGAGGCTCTGAAAAGCTCTGAAAGGCTCTGAAAGGCTTTGAAAGGCTCTGAAAGGCTTTAAAAGGCTCTGAAAGGCTTTGAAAGGCTCTGAAAGGCTTTAAAAAGCTCTGAGAGGATCTGAAAAGCTCTGAAAGGCTCTGAAAGGCTTTGAAAGGCTCTGAAAGGCTGTGAAAGGCTCTGGAAGGCTTTGAAAGGCTCTGAAAGGCTCTGAAAATCTATGAAAGGCTTTAAAAGGCTCTGAAAGGCTCTGAAAGGCTTTGAAAGGCTCTGAAAGGCTGTGAAAGGCTCTGGAAGGCTTTAAAAGGCTCTGAAAGGCTCTGAAAGGCTGTGAAAGGCTGTGAAAGGCTTTGAAAGGCTCTGAAAGGCTGTGAAAGGCTCTGAAAGGCCCTGAAAGGCTTTGAAAGGCTCTGAAAGGCTGTGAAAGGCTCTAGAATGCTCTGAAAGGTTCTGAAAGGCTTTGAAATGCTCTGAAAGGCTGTGAAAGGCTCTGGAAGGCTTTAAAAAGGCTCTGAAAGGCTGTGAAAGGCTCTGGAAGGCTTTAAAGGCTCTGAAAGGCTGTGAAAGGCTCTGAAAGGCTTTGAAAGGCACTGAAAGGCTTTAAGAGCTCTGAAAGGCCCTGAAAAGCTATGAAAGGCTTTAAAAGGCTCTAAAAAGCTCTGAAAGGCTCTTAAAGGCTTTGAAAGGCTCTGAAAGGCTGTGAATGGCCCTAAAAGGCTCTGAAAGGCTGTGAAAGGCTGTGAAAGGCTTTGAAAGGCTCTGAAAGGCTGTGAAAGGCTCTGAAAGGCCCTGAAAGGCTTTGAAAGGCTCTGAAAGGCTGTGAAAGGCTCTAGAATGCTCTGAAAGGTTCTGAAAGGCTTTGAAATGCTCTGAAAGGCTGTGAAAGGCTCTGGAAGGCTTTAAAAAGGCTCTGAAAGGCTGTGAAAGGCTCTGGAAGGCTTTAAAGGCTCTGAAAGGCTGTGAAAGGCTCTGAAAGGCTTTGAAAGGCACTGAAAGGCTTTAAGAGCTCTGAAAGGCCCTGAAAAGCTATGAAAGGCTTTAAAAGGCTCTAAAAAGCTCTGAAAGGCTCTTAAAGGCTTTGAAAGGCTCTGAAAGGCTGTGAATGGCCCTAAAAGGCTCTGAAAGGCTGTGAAAGGCTCTGGAGGCTCTGGAGGCTTTGAAAGGCTCTGAAAGGGTGTGAAAGGCTCTGGAGGCTCTGGAGGCTTTGAAAGGCTCTGAAAGGCTTTGAAAGGCTCTTAAAGGCTGTGAAAGGCTCTGGAAGGCTCTGAAAGGGCCTGAAAGGCTGTGAAAGGCTCTAAAAGGCTTTGAACGGCCCCATAGGCTCTGAAAGGCTTTCAAAGGCTCTGGAGGCTCTGGAGGCTTTGAAAGGCTCCGAAAGGCTTTGAAAGGCTCTGAAAGGCTGTGAAAGGCTCTGGAAGGCTCTGAAAGGCTTTGAAAGGCTGTGAAAGGCTCTGAAAGGCTTTGAAAGGCTCCGGAAGGCTCTGAAAGGCTTTACAAGGCTCTGAAAGGGTCTGAAAAGCTGTGAAAGGCTCTGGAAGGATCTGAAAGGCTCTGAAAGGCAGTGAAAGGCTCTGGAAGGCTCTGAAAGGCTTTGAAATGCTATGAAAGGCTGTGAAAGGCTCTGAAAGGCTTTGAAAGGCTCTGGAAGGGCCTGAAAGGCTGTGAAAGGCTCTGAAAGGCTGTGAATGGCTGTAAAAGGCTCTGAAAGGCTGAGAAAGGCTGTGGAAGGCTCTGAAGGGCTTAGAAAGGCTCTGAAAGAATCTGAAAGGCTTTGAAAGGCTCTGAAAGGCTCTGAACAGCTATGAAAGGCTTTAAAAGGCTCTGAAAAGCTCTGAAAGGCTTTGAAAGGCTCTGAAAGGCTGTGAACGGCCCTAAAAGGCTCTGAAAGGCTGTGAAAGGCTCTGGAGGCTTTAAAAGGCTCTGAAAGGCTGTGAAAGGCTCTGGAAGGCTCTGAAAGGGTCTGAAAGGCTGTGAAAGGCTCTGAAAGGCTGTGAACGGCTCTAAAAGGCTCTGAAAGGCTGTGAAAGGCTCTGGAAGGCTCTGAAAGGCTTTGAAAGGCTCTGGAAGGCTCTGAAAGGCTTTAAAAGGCTCTGAAAGGGTCTGAAAGGCTGTGAAAGGCTCTAAAAGGCTTTGAATGGCTCTAAAAGGCTCTGAAAGGCTGTGAAAGGCTCTGGAAGGCTCTGAAAGGCTTTGAAAGGCTGTAAAAGGCT
Source organism: Cyprinodon diabolis (assembly GCA_030533445.1). Classification (NCBI taxonomy): domain Eukaryota; kingdom Metazoa; phylum Chordata; class Actinopteri; order Cyprinodontiformes; family Cyprinodontidae; genus Cyprinodon; species Cyprinodon diabolis. The sequence continues at coordinate 48,425,020 of CM060084.1, read as the reverse complement.
CTGAAAGGCTGTGAAAGGCTCTGGAAGGCTCTGAAAGGCTCTGAAAGGCTTTGAAAGGCTGTGAAAGGCTCTGAGAGGCTTTGAAAGGCTCTGGAAGGGCCTGAAAGGCTGTGAAAGGCTCTGAAAGGCTGTGAACGGCTGTAAAAGGCTCTGAAAGGCTGAGAAAGGCTGTGGAAGGCTCTGAAGGGCTTAGAAAGGCTCTGAAAGGCTTTGAAATGCTCTGAAAGGCTCTGAACAGCTATGAAAGGCTTTAAAAGGCTGTGAAAGGCTCTGAAAGGCTTTGAAAGGCTCTGGAAGGCTCTGAAAGGCTTTAAAAGACTCTGAAAGGGCCTGAAAGGCTGTGAAGGGCTCTGAAAGGGTGTGAACGGCTGTAAAAGGCTCTGAAAGGCTGAGAAAGGCTGTGGAAGGCTCTGAAGGGCTTAGAAAGGCTCTGAAGGGCTTAGAAAGGCTCTGAAAGGCTTTGAAAGGCTCTGAAAGACTTTAAAAGGCTCTGAAAGGCTTTGAAAGGCTCTGAAAGGCTTTGAAATGCTCTGAAAGGCTCTGAACAGCTATGAAAGGCTTTAAAAGGCTCTGAAAAGCTCTGAAAGGCTCTGAAACGCTTTGAAAGGCTCTGAAAGGCTGTGAACGGCCCTAAAAGGCTCTGAAAGGCTGTGAAAGGCTCTGGAGGCTCTGGAGGCTTTGAAAGGCTCTGAAAGGCTTTCAAAGGCTCTGGAGGCTCTGGAGGCTTTGAAAGGCTCAGAAAGGCTTTGAAAGGCTCTGAAAGGCTGTGAAAGGCTCTGGAAGGCTCTGAAAGGCTTTGAAAGGCTGTGAAAGGCTCTGAAAGGCTTTGAAAGGCTCCGGAAGGCTCTGAAAGGCTTTACAAGGCTCTGAAAGGGTCTGAAAAGCTGTGAAAGGCTCTGGAAGGATCTGAAAGGCTCTGAAAGGCAGTGAAAGGCTCTGGAAGGCTCTGAAAGGCTTTGAAATGCTATGAAAGGCTGTGAAAGGCTCTGAAAGGCTTTGAAAGGCTCTGGAAGGGCCTGAAAGGCTGTGAAAGGCTCTGAAAGGCTGTGAATGGCTGTAAAAGGCTCTGAAAGGCTGAGAAAGGCTGTGGAAGGCTCTGAAGGGCTTAGAAAGGCTCTGAAAGAATCTGAAAGGCTTTGAAAGGCTCTGAAAGGCTCTGAACAGCTATGAAAGGCTTTAAAAGGCTCTGAAAAGCTCTGAAAGGCTTTGAAAGGCTCTGAAAGGCTGTGAACGGCCCTAAAAGGCTCTGAAAGGCTGTGAAAGGCTCTGGAGGCTTTAAAAGGCTCTGAAAGGCTGTGAAAGGCTCTGGAAGGCTCTGAAAGGGTCTGAAAGGCTGTGAAAGGCTCTGAAAGGCTGTGAACGGCTCTAAAAGGCTCTGAAAGGCTGTGAAAGGCTCTGGAAGGCTCTGAAAGGCTTTGAAAGGCTCTGGAAGGCTCTGAAAGGCTTTAAAAGGCTCTGAAAGGGTCTGAAAGGCTGTGAAAGGCTCTAAAAGGCTTTGAATGGCTCTAAAAGGCTCTGAAAGGCTGTGAAAGGCTCTGGAAGGCTCTGAAAGGCTTTGAAAGGCTGTAAAAGGCTCTGAAAGGCTGTGAAAGGCTCTGGAAGGCTTTGAAAGGCTGTGAAAGGCTCTGAGAGGCTTTGAAAGGCTCTGGAAGGGCCTGAAAGGCTGTGAAAGGCTCTGAAAGGCTGTGAACGGCTGTAAAAGGCTCTGAAAGGCTGAGAAAGGCTGTGGAAGGCTCTGAAGGGCTTAGAAAGGCTCTGAAAGGCTTTGAAATGCTCTGAAAGGCTCTGAACAGCTATGAAAGGCTTTAAAAGGCTGTGAAAGGCTCTGAAAGGCTTTGAAAGGCTCTGGAAGGCTCTGAAAGGCTTTAAAAGACTCTGAAAGGGCCTGAAAGGCTGTGAAGGGCTCTGAAAGGGTGTGAACGGCTGTAAAAGGCTCTGAAAGGCTGAGAAAGGCTGTGGAAGGCTCTGAAGGGCTTAGAAAGGCTCTGAAGGGCTTAGAAAGGCTCTGAAAGGCTTTGAAAGGCTCTGAAAGACTTTAAAAGGCTCTGAAAGGCTTTGAAAGGCTCTGAAAGGCTTTGAAATGCTCTGAAAGGCTCTGAACAGCTATGAAAGGCTTTAAAAGGCTCTGAAAAGCTCTGAAAGGCTCTGAAACGCTTTGAAAGGCTCTGAAAGGCTGTGAACGGCCCTAAAAGGCTCTGAAAGGCTGTGAAAGGCTCTGGAGGCTCTGGAGGCTTTGAAAGGCTCTGAAAGGCTTTGAAAGGCTCTGAAAGGCTGTGAAAGGCTCTGGAAGGCTCTGAAAGGGTCTGAAAGGCTCTGAAAGGCTGTGAACGGCTCTAAAAGGCTCTGAAAGGCTGTGAAAGGCTCTGGAAGGCTCTGAAAGGCTTTGAAAGGCTCTTAAAGGCTCTGAAAGGCTTTAAAAGGCTCTGAAAGGGTCTGAAAGGCTGTGAAAGGCTCTAAAAGGCTGTGAACGGCTCTAAAAGTCTCTGAAAGGCTTTGAAAGGCTCTGGAGGCTCTGGAGGCTTTGAAAGGCTCTGAAAGGCTTTGAAAGGCTCTGAAAGGCTGTGAAAGGCTCTGGAAGGCTCTGAAAGGCTTTGAAAGGCTTTGAAAGGCTGTGAAAGGCTCTAAAAGGCTCTGAAAGGCTGTGAAAGGCTCTGGGAGGCTCTGAAAGGCTCTGAAAGGCTTTGAAAGGCTGTAAAAGGCTCTGAAAGGCTGTGAAAGGCTCTGGAAGGCTTTGAAAGGCTGTGAAAGGCTCTGGAAGGGCCTGAAAGGCTGTGAAAGGCTCTGAAAGGCTGTGAACGGCTGTAAAAGGCTCTGAATGTCAGGATCCAGGGCTTTGCCCACCAGAGGGCGCCGTGGATCCATGCCTGGGGAGTTTGGGCTCAGTTTGGATCAGCTGTTTTCTATCTGCTGATTAAGGAAGCTCCCTATATAAGCTGAGTCTGAACTTCCCTCTTTGCTGGATCGTTGTGTTTCCTGTGCCACCATGCCTGTCTGATTCTGCAAACCTGTGAGTCTGTCAACCGGTTCCAATAAATTACTGGACTTTTAATCCTCCCTCTGTGTCTGTGAGTCTGCATTTGGGCTAGTAAAACCATCGCATCATGACAGAACGATCCAGCCAACAGACTAGCCCAGCAGACTCCTCCTACGCGCTCCTGGAGAGCCCGCTCTGTGCCGTCTGGAGACCCCTGAGCCCGCTCTGTGCCGTCTGGAGACCCCTGAGCCCGCTCTGTGCCGTCTGGAGACCCCTGAGCCTGCTCTGTGCCGTCTGGAGACCCCTGAGCCTGCTCTGCGCCTTCCAGAGACTCCGGATGTGGAGCCACAATCGGTGGATCCCTCTGTTCCTGAGGTGGAGCCATAATCGATGATTCCCTCTGTTCCTGAGGTGGAGCCACAGTCGGTGGCTTCCTCTGTTCCGGATGCGGAGCCGCAGTCGGCGGCTTCCTCTGCTCTGGATGTGGAGCCGTAGTGGGCGGACCTGTTGCAGAGCAGCGGGAGCGGAGACGGCATCCTTCTCGGGGCTTCTTGCTGAAGCGGAGACAGTGTTTCTCCCGGTGCTTCCTGCTGAAGCGGAGGTGACGCCCTCCTCCAAGGCCCCTGCAGCTTCTGAGACTCTGCTCTGCTGCCGGTTTCATGGCCGGCCACCTGAGACTCTTCCTGGCATCCCTGGTTCGCCCTTCACCCTCCATGGGCGAGTTGTTTTTTTTTTTCTTTGGGGCATCTGGAATCCGCCCTTGAGGGGGGGGGTACTGTCAGGATCCAGGGCTTTGCCCACCAGAGGGCGCCGTGGATCCATGCCTGGGGAGTTTGGGCTCAGCTTGGATCAGCTGTTTTCTATCTGCTGATTAAGGAAGCTCCCTATATAAGCTGAGTCTGAACTTCCCTCTTTGCTGGATCGTTGTGTTTCCTGTGCCACCATGCCTGTCTGATTCTGCAAACCTGTGAGTCTGTCAACCGGTTCCAATAAATTACTGGACTTTTAATCCTCCCTCTGTGTCTGTGAGTCTGCATTTGGGCTAGTAAAACCATCGCATCATGACACTGAAAGGCTGAGAAAGGCTGTGGAAGGCTCTGAAGGGCTTAGAAAGGCTCTGAAAGGCTTTGAAAGGCTCTGAAAGGGTCTGAAAGGCTGTGAAAGGCTCTGAAAGGGTCTGAAAGGCTGTGAAAGGCTCTGAAAGGCTCGACAGGCTGTGAAAGGCTGTGAACGGCTCTAAAAGGCTCGACAGGCTGTGAAAGGCTGTGAACGGCTCTAAAAGGCTCGACAGGCTGTGAAAGGCTCTGGAGGCTCTGGAGGCTTTGAAAGTCTAAAACCTGCACTGCATCTTCAGTCCAGCAGGTGGAGGTAGTCATCCACCATCCAACGTCTTTGATTCTTTTACAGCCTTTAACAAGCTGTTTGATTGAAAATTTCTTTTGTCTCAAATGACCAATAATCATACAGATGAGCAGCTTTTTAGTTTGCATAAATCCATAAACGTAAAAGTTTGATTTGTTTTTTTAAATCAACCTGAAGAATAAAGTAATACTATTTATTTCATCATGTAAAAATATTACATATTTCTGCAGCACCAACTATTTATCAGAATAAAATAGATAATCAGTCAGCAAGTACAGAGCATTGATATTTGATTATAAGCAAAAATATTTCTAAAATATAAAAGAAGATAAGAGGGTGGAGCCAATGATTAAAGGAAACAACAGTTACTGGGAGCTTTGGGAGACTGGATCTAACCCTGGAACTACATCTGTAGAAAACCTGGAAAAATACTACTTCTCCACTAAATGAGGTTCAACCTAAAGCAAACCTACAGAAATTTGGATTTATGTGAAAAAAAAGAAAGTACTCTGTTTGATCGCCTCTATGATTTTACCTACCCAGAAATGAAGAGTTTGGAGGATAGAAATACATATGTACTAAAGGAAACAAGTATGAAACATCTACATTAAGATAAATGAGGCAACTCCTTCAAGCTATTTAAATTTTCACATACCCAGAAGTTCTGGGCAAGGAGGAGGAGTAGCAACAATCTTCCAGTCTGACTTACTGATTACTCCCAAAACAGTTAATACCTACAACTCTTTTCAACATTTAACCCTTAATTTCCCTCATCCAAATTTCAAGGCAAGAAAACCTCTTCTTTTTGTAACTTTGTATCGTCCACCAGGTCCTTACTCTGAATTTTTAGATGAGTTTTCAGAGTTCCTTTCTGATTTGGTATTAAATACTGACAGGGTCATCATAGTGGGAGATTTTAACATCCATGCTGACATTGAAGGCGATAGCTTAAGAGCAGCCTTTAATGCTATCTTAGACACTATTGGCTTTGTTCAAAATGTGAATAGTCCCACACATTCTCATCTTCATACTTTGGATCTTGTGCTGACATACGGCATAGAATGTGAAGAAATAACAGTATTTCCTCACAACCCTGTCCTCTCTGACCACTTTCTAATAACCTTCAGGATTACTTTAACAGAGTTCTCCTCCCCCAAAAGAAGGTTCAATTTTAGTAGATCTTTATCAGATAGTGCAGTTATAAATTTTAAAGAATCTGCTTCACTTTCTCTCTCCTCTGTGTCGCTGAGCAGTGCTGCAGAGTGCAAAAGCATAGCTTATTCCCCTTCACAGGTTGATGATTTTGTTGATGGGGTTGCTAGTTCTCTGTGTACTGCCTTAGACAACGCAGCTCCCTTGAAAATGAAAACAGTTAAAAATAGAAAGCTTGCTCCTTGGTTTAATGCAGAGCTGCATACTTTGAAGCAAAATGCTAGGAAACTGGAGAGAAAATATCGCTCCTCAGGCCTGCGGGAATCCTTCCTAGTCTGGAAAAATGGTTTACTGCTGTATAAGAGGACCCTTTGTAAAGCAAGAGCAGCATACTTCTCCTCATTAATAGAGGAGAATAAGAATAATCCTAGATTTCTTTTTAATACAGTTGCCAAACTCACCCAGAGCCATAGCTCTGTTGAACCGTCCATTCCACCTGCTCTTAGCAGCAATGATTTTATGGGATTCTTTATAAATAAGATTGATCTTATTAAAAATAAGATCATAAGCACTCCTCTATCCGCGATTGTACCTGAGGTAGTCATGGAATCTGAACCGGGTTTAGACTGCTTTGATCCAGTTGAACTTTCTGAATTAGCAAAATTATTGTCTTCATCTAAGCCTTCAACTTGTATGTTAGATCCAGTTCCAACCAGGTTATTTAAGGAGGTATTCCCTTTGATCTCCTCCTCCATTTTAGATGTGATTAATCTATCTCTGTTACAGGGATATGTACCTAAAGCTTTTAAGGTTGCTGTAATTAAACCTCTGCTTAAGAAACCGTCTCTTGACCCAGAGGACTTGGTTAATTATAGACCTATATCCAATCTTCCTTTCTTATCCAAAATTCTTGAGAAAGTAGTTGCCAAACAAGTCTGCGACCACTTACACCATAATGAACTTTTTGAAGATTTTCAGTCTGGCTTTAGAGCTCATCATAGCACTGAAACAGCTCTGGTGAAAGTCACTAATGATATTCTCATGGCCTCAGATAATGGACTTGTATCTGTGCTCGTCTTGTTGGATCTTAGTGCTGCATTTTTGCTACAGTTGACCATAATATTCTTTTAGAAAGACTTGAATATTTTGTTGGAGTTAAAGGAACAGCACTAGACTGGTTTAAATCTTATCTATCTGATCGAATTCAGTTTGTTTATGTTAATGATAGATCTTCAACACGCTCAAAGGTTACCTGTGGAGTACCACAGGGATCAGTGCTAGGACCAATTCTCTTTACTTTATACATGCTCCCAATTGGTAGAGTTATTAGACAGCATGGGATTAATTTCCACTGTTATGCTGATGATACCCAGCTATATCTGTCTATAATCCAGATGAAGCTAACCCATTACATAGATTACAGGCATGTCTTGAAGACATAAAAACCTGGATGACTCTTAACTTTCTGCTTCTGAATGCAGACAAAACAGAAGTTATAGTCTTTGGACCAGAGTCTCTGAAAAAGAAACTGATTAGTCAGTCACTTCATTTGGATGGGATTAAACTGATTTCAGATAATAAAGTAAAAAATCTTGGTGTTATTTTTGATCAGGACCTGTCATTTAAATCCCAGATCAAAGAGGTTTCTAGAATTTCCTTCTTTCATCTGAGGAACATTGCAAAAATGAGAAATCTCCTGTCCAGGGGTGATGCTGAGAAACTAGTCCATGCATTTGTTACTTCAAGGCTGGACTATTGTAATTCTTTACTATCAGGAAGTCCACAAACTGTAGTTAAAAGCCTTCAGCTGATCCAAAATGCTGCAGCCAGAGTTCTGATGAAAATTAAAAAGAGATATCATATCTCTCCTATCCTGGCTTCTCTTCATTGGCTTCCTGTTAAATCCAGAATAGAATTTAAAATCCTCCTTCTCACATATAAAGCCTTAAATGGCCAAGCTCCATCTGATATCAGAGATCTGATTGTTCCTTATGTTCCTAACAGAGCACTTTGCTCTCAATCTGCAGGTTTACTAGTGGTTCCTAGAACTTCTAAAAGTAGAATGGGAGGCAGATCTTTTAGTTATCAGGCTCCTCTCCTGTGGAACCAGTTTTAGTCCGTGAGGCAGACACCCTGTCTACTTTTAAGGCTAGGCTTAAAACTTTCCTTTTTGATAAAGCTTATAGTTAGGGTGGCTCAGGTTATCCTGAGCTTTCTCTATAGTTATGCTGCTATAGGCTTAGACTGCTGGAGGACATAGGGACCCCCATTTCATCATTCTGCTTCATTCTATCTCTGTTCTCCTATTCTGCAGAATCTGTTAGTTCAATCTCTAACCTTCTGCTCTCTCTGCTTTTCCTCAGAGTAGCTTTGCCTCGTCTGTTCCTGTTTGGCTGTGACGTCATCCTGGAAAGAAACATCAGCTGTGCTGCTTCCATCAACACCCTTGTTTATAGATGTTGGAGATCGGCCTGTTTTCCAGTGTGGTCCTGTTTCTCTGGCCGTGGCTGGGTGGATGTGCTCTCTTCATCCTCTGGCATGGGAGCTGCCTTGGAGCTCGTCTGCCTGGCTGTGGGTTTCCTGGACGGGGCCGCCTTTTACAGCTGCTTTTTGTATCTCTGCTTCTGTCTCCTTGAACCCCAGTCGGCCTCGGCAGATGGCCGCTCACACTGAGCCTGGTTCTGCTGGAGGTTTCTTCCTTTTAAAAGGGAGTTTTTCCTCTCCACTGTCGCTACAAGCATGCTTAGTGTGAGGGATTGTATTTGAGTCAATGAGTCGATGCAATCAACTGGTTTTCCTTAGATAGAAAACTTTGTATCAATTTGACTGTATGATCTGGTTGAACTGTAAAGTGCCTTGAGATGACATGTGTTGTGAATTTGGCGCTATATAAATAAACTGAATTGAATTGAATTGAATTGATGATTGTTAAAGGATGAATCACTTTTAGTGTTAAAACAATTAATTGGAATATTGGAATCCAAAAATTACATTTTTAACTATTGTTAGCTAATGCAGAAATGCAGCTAACTACATAAAAAACAGGCTATTTGCTAAAAGATCAACAATATAAAACCAGTACAAAAATTTATGTTTTTTATTTAAAAACAAAACCATCTGGAAATAAACTCCTGACATGCATTTTCTAAATATTCATGTTCAAAAACTTTTGTGATGATTCTGAGCTGAAAATATTTGTCTTTAGATAAACTGACAAATAAAATAACTGATGGCTGCACCATCATTCTGCTTCATTCTCTCTCTATTCTCCCACTCTGCAGAATCTGTTAGTTCAATCTCTAACGTTCTGCTCTCTCTGCTTTTTCTCATAGTAGCTTCATCTGGTCTGTTCCTGTTTGGCTGTGACTCCATCCTGGAGAGAAATATCAGCTGTGCTGCTGCCATCAACACCTTTGTTTCTAGATGTTGGAGCTTGGCCTGTTTTCCAGTGTGGTCCTGTTTCTCTGACTGTGACTAACTGGATGTGCTCTCTTCATCCTCTGACATGGGAGCTGGCTCGGAGCTCGTCTGCCTGGCTGTGTGTTTCCTGGACGGGGCCGCCTGTGGAGCTGGTTGACAGTTGCCTTTTGTATCTATGCTTCTTTTTCTATGTCTGCTTCTGTCTCCTTGAACCCCAGTCGGCCTCAGCAGATGGCCGCTCACACTGACCCTAGTTCTGCTGGAGGTTTCTTCCTGTTCAAAGGGAGTTTTCCCTCTCCACTGTCGCTACAAGCATGCTTAGTGTGAGGGATTGCTGAAGAGTCAACGTCAAACTTTTAACTGGTCTGGACTGTACTGTCTCTGTATAAGTGCCTTGAGACGACATATGTTGTGAATTGGCACTAATTACATAAACCAAATTGAATTGAACTGAATGGACAATACACTCTGTGTATACAAAATGACAATAAAAGTGGTCTAAGTCTAAAAAAGGTAGGCTTAGAGGCCCAGAGGCAGAACGGGTCAGGATCAGGCAATCAGAAACACTGAGGTAAGCTAGAGAACTCTCACCAAAGACTTGAATAATCTGGCACTGATGACTGGTTGAAGGCTGATGAAACAGAGGCTGAAGCAGTTGAACAGGATGAGCGGTAATGAGACACTGGGCAGAGCTAAGCAGGTGAATGGACTGAGTAATCAGGTCAGTCATCAGCACCAAGATCATGACCAGATCGGAGGAACCTGCAGGGAGAGAGAGAGCACCAGAGGAAAGGAGAGGGGCGGGGCCTCAGTGGCATTTCGCAGGAATTGTCTTCCGCACCTAAGCGGTGGAATCCTAGCAACCAAAAAATAGTCCTAATTGCTATCAAATTCAGAAATGGCTCTGGGATGTCTTAAAGTTGTTAAAATTACAAATGTGTTGACAAAACACATGAATTATTTTTCTAGCTTAAAAGCATTTGATTAACGCGCCCCCTATTGTGCCGTGTTTCGTCGGTAGGGACACTGTTCCATCTCAGCTACTGAAGAGGAATGTTTCACACAACTTCATGTCCAAAAACCTGAACCATACTTTAGCCAGAATACTCTAGAGTGAAATAGATAAAAAAACTCCACAGTTGACTGAGACATTCAAGAGAAATCAAAGGCATGGGATTGGACCAAGAATATTAAGGATGTGATATTATTACGGAACATGGAGCAATGTCCATATCTTGTTCTGAATAGTTGCTTATAAATCACTCTTTACTATTTGAGTGAAATAGATAAAAAAAACTCCACAGTTGACTCATTCCTCTCCTGTCTCTCCAGCAGCTCCCTGTCTGCCTGCTCTCTGAAAGCCTCAATCCCTGCTTTGATCTAAGCTGCTGTCTGAGAAACCTTGCACTTACATGGTGGGACAATGAGTGGAACTGCGTTTGTTGTACTAGAAACATGAAATGAAGTTCGACTGATCTGGATTCATATAATTATATATTTTGTTTGCTATTAATGAAACTGGCACTAAATTACAGGGTGAACTGGTTAGTCCATAAGCAGAAGCTTTTACTGAAAATCCCAAGAATAAAACTTTATTCCAAGCCTATCAACGGTCAAATATAGCTATGGCAGCCCTGAGGAATGGAGGAATGTTATTTAAAAGACATCTGTACCCAGAAGAGGCCAGAAAACGGAGCAGTTTGTCACAATTTGCAGGCTTGGCTGCAGCGCCCCCAGCCTAACATCAGGCTGCCAGCCTCTGGCCTCTGTTTGCATTATTATCTTGGTGTGGATAAAAATGATGACTCTACAAAGTCATTCTTTTCTGCAAAGCAGGGAAGCTGGAGGAGATAGGTGCTGGCTTCTCGCTCTGTATTGGCCATGAGGCGTTCAGGTGTGCACCAACTCCAGTGATGGATACCCATCATGGATTCTCCCTCCAGTCAAAGGAAAACATACAGACAGGAAAGAACAACAGATTTATGGCGAATCAAAAACAGAGTGAAAAAGTGTGGAGAAAAAAAAGGACATTCAAGAGAAATCAAAGGCATGGGATTGGACCAAGAATATTAAGGATGTGATAATATTATTACGGAACATGGAGCAATGTCCATATCTTGTTCTGAATAGTTGCTTATAAATCACTCTTTACTATTTGTTTCTTATCTCTGTGAACCCAGTAACCACTGGAGGATGGGATCCACTGAAAGATGAGGAACGATGGGTTCGAAGAGCTCGGTTCTCCATCAGTTCTCATCATGGCCGCGGGAAGTATGGGTGCTGGGAACGCTGCAGCACCCACTAGTGGCAAGAGGGAGATAATTTGCACAATTTATAAATTTCTTAAGAATGTTTAGGGAATTATTTTGACTTTTTATTTTACTTTTAAGTGAATTTAATTGAATTAATTAAATAATTTCGAGGCCTCATCAACGCAAGTTCATGGAACATCGAGCAAGCTAGTGTGTGGTATCGTCCATGTGGCAGTATACTAATAAACTGACCTAGTCTAATGACAGAAACCAGGAAGAAATATGGCACAGAAAGGCATTTCACATTTCGTCCGTTCATGAGAGACTTTATCTCTATGACCTCAGAGCGCACCTGAACATTTGGACACCTGTAACCATGGCAACCTGCCTGTAGCTCAAAGTAAGAGCATGGTGCCGCCGTGCTCATTCATATCTATTCGTGCAGTTTAACCTAACCATAGTATTTTCTTGTGCTATTTTGGACATTTAAATAGTATAATATCTTTTTTTCCTTGTGCTTTGCATAAAAGGATTTTGGAGCTAATAGAGTCACGTGTGATATAAACACAGTGACTCAGGTAAATGCCAGCTGACCAAATCCACGCTGATATAGTCTTATGAGAACTGACGATATCTGTGTGCTACAGACCCTGGTTCCTTGCCCTGAAGTGTATTTGACAATAAAGCAATGAATCTCAATCTGTTTATTTATTTATTTTTTATTGCATTTTAAATTGACCTATAGGGTTTGTCCAAAATAAGCAAAACCATTTTCACAGCAAACCCTGTTCATTAGTACCTCCTCATCCATTTCCAGGTGATTAGTTCAGTTTGGAAACTAGTTCAGTCAGAATTTGAGTTGCTCAGTGTGAATCTGCACAGTTTGAAATTAAATGCATTCATTTGAAATTGAATTCAAACCGTATTCCATAATGTGAAACTAATTTGAAAGCAAATTTATCTACTTTGAAATTGTAATTAACTGCATTGAAAATTCTGTTTGAATTCTAAAATTCTGATTTTTTTTGCCACACATCTGGATCCTTTAGAAAGGGTGACTGACTGGAGAGTTCCACTGAGAGGAAGGAGATTCATTGATCATTCCCTCACAGATGAAACCTGCTTGATCTGAATGCATCTGAGGTGTGATCAGTTTTCTGCACCCAGAAACCTCTCCTAGAGGTTTAGCTTTAGCCAGAGTTGGAATATTTTCTTTTACTCATACATAGCAACTGTTGGTTAAGTTTCACTTGCTTAGTTTATAGTGTTTAACTGAAAATACGTTTAACTTGAATTCGCTTCAATTCAACACAGTTTATTTTTATACACGCCAATTCAGCTCACACGTTATCTCGAGGCATTTCACGGATCAGTCAGATCATCCAGTCAGACCACAGCTTCAAAGTTTCTATCTATGGAAAACCAGTTTATTGCATGTAGTTATTGACTTTACAAGATTCTATCCTTCTAGATGAGAAAGTAGAGGCAGTAGATATTGACTCTACAGCAATCCCTCACACTAAGCTTGCATGCAGTGAGAGTGGAGTGGAAATCTCCCTTTCAACAGGAAGAAACCTCCAGCATAACCAGAACCAGTGTCAGTATGAGCAGCCATCTGCTGAGGCCGACAGGGTTTTCAAGGAGACAGAAGCAGACAGAAAAAGAAGCATAGAAGTGTTGATCTATAAATACTTTTTATGTTAGAAAAAGTATAGTAAGTAAAGCTCCACGGGAGGCTCTGTGGGAAAGAAAAAGCTAATCAGACGAGCTCTGCGTCAGTTTTAATGTCAGAGGATGAAAGAGAGAACATCCAAGTAAAAACTGAGCGCAGAGAAACAGGACTAAACAGTGAAAAACAGTCTAAGCTCTATCATCTATGATCTAAGGCGTTTATGGCAGCAGCACAGCTGATATTTCTGTCCATGATGGAGTCACAGCCAAACAGGAACAGACCAATGAATAAATGTGTATTAATGCATTTTTCAGAAAGGGGCAAATGTTTTGATTTCATTTCATGATTTCTTGCCACAGAGCTACAGTCATGCATACAGGGCGTCCTTATGTTGCCATAGCAATGACGGCTTTTCACAACCTTCCATTCTCACTTATGCACCCCCCCTTCAATAAAAGTGCCTTCCACAGCTGCAAGTGTGACTTCTTTGGGAGTTAACCTTGATATGTAAGGGGTAGGAAACTTTTGGTCCAAAGCTGTAACTGTTCCTTATGTTCATGATTATCATGCTCTATATCAGGATTCCTGTCTGTGTGTTTTGTGTTTCTGTGTTTGTCTCCCTTCATCCACCAGCAGTGTTG